>OZ020305.1:72173996-72729888 GCA_963971305.1 Arcuatula senhousia | reverse complement strand
TGACATTTCCAATTTTGGTCTAGTATGGACCATAAAACTTGTAACCAGAGATTAAAGGCAAAGGTCAAATAATGAGGGCATACAGCATTTGAAATATAGAGATGTCTGCAATATTATATGCATTAAAATTTTCAGCCACTTTAATTGGAACTCAACCTCAAGGTCAAATGATGGGGAAGCATATTTTTGTGTATTTGCAAGTATTACGGTCCAAGTTTGATTAATTTAGAAAAGTGGTTTCATAAACTTGTATATTACTAAAGGATTGAGGGAGGATTAAAGGATACCAAGCATGAAAAAAGGCTAACATTGGCTGCCTGTCTTATCCCATTGTTCATAATTGAGTACAACTAAACAACATTTCCAATGACACTAGGCACAAAGCAAACTTTTTTTTTGATAGCAGTACTTCTTTTGGTATCAAATCTCCCAAAGGGGGTATTCTTTTCTACACTTCCATTCATGCTTTGCAATGTCTTGTTATCATATTATATGTAGAAGGAGGAAAGATTAGTATAAAACACTAGCTTAGCCTGGAATCATTTTATAGATGAACATCCTAAGCCAGGAATCTTCATCAAAGCTTTAGTCTGTACTTATTGTTTTTATGTTAGTTATGGGGTCTTAAAGTGTGTGCATAATATTTGTAATCTGGCCAATTTGCAGTGACAAAGGCTGCTGGCTGTTTTCCACTGTGGATGTTTAAATAACAGCTTATTTATGTAGGTTGTGTCCTTTACACCTATTGTAAATATCATTATTCTCTCTTGTAGAAAAAAAACACATAGGTATCATAAACATTTAAGCAAGCAATGGCTTTCCTCTAATGCATTAAGGAACAACCAAACCAAATTCAGTTGAAATCCATTTAGTGGATTCAGAGAAGTTTGAAATAGTTAACAACAGTGAAGGATGCCAAGTGGTTTTTATAAATTTTCTTACTGGACCAAGAGTCCCTTCTTTTTTCATGCATGCACAAGTTTTTTAAGTCTCCAGTTTTAATATGGCAGTTCCATGTTTTTTGATATTTTGAAACTGGTTAATCCTGTAATTGTAAATGTTGTCAAATAACCATTAATTCTTGTTGGGACCAAAGCCATTAAAGACATAATTTATTTTTTTCAATTCTGATTAAGGTCCATCAAAGGACAGCATTATTACAATGATAATATTGAACACATATTTACTCAGTTGTACACAAACAATAAAGAAAATAAAAACATCTACTTGAAATGAGGTATATAATCAGTATGATAACAAAAAGTACAGATCTCAAAACAAGTGTGGCCACTAAAAGTATGTCTCGCCTGCCGGCACCATCACCAAAATCACTACCTAAGCTTTCATTTCTTGATATAAGCACAAAAAGTGTCTGTATACCCAATATCAGATGCCTAGCTATTATACTTTTAAAGCAATTCATTGTCCACAAAAGTCTTACAAAAAAGTTCTTGGCCTGAAAAAAGACCTAAGTTCATAGAGTCACTGGAGCATGAGTATGGGGTCAGGATCACACAGCATGGTGTCAGTTGTTTAGACTACAACCTCAACTGTCTGTATACCCAATATCAGATGCCTAGCTATTATACTTTTCAAGCAATTCATCGTCCACAAAAGTTTTACAAAAAAGTTTACGGCCTGAAAAAAGACGTAAGTTCACAGAGTCACTGGAGCGTGAAAATGGGGTCAGGGTCACACGGCATGGTGACAGTTGCCTAGACCATAACCTCAACTGTCTGTATATCCAATATCAGATGCTTAGCTATTATACTTTTTTAGCAATTCACTGTCCACAAAAGTCTTACAAAAAAGTTTACGCCGCCACCACCAGCGGAAAGTAATTCCTATGTCTTGCCTACTGCAACTATTGGTCGCAGGCGAGACAAAAAACCAAAACAAATTACAGGTATATTCACAGACATAAACAAATGTGTCTCAAACCTAAATTTAAAAAAAAATTGTTTTGTACATCTTAGAATGGAATTTTAGTTGTTTTTTTTTTCTAAATCAAGATAAATATGGTGTTTTATTGTATAGGAATATATTTTCCCCAAAGGATGCATCAGCAATGCTGCATGATCAGCGCAAATATGACTGCAAAATTTGTGACATCACCAGTGATATACCATAAAAGGTTATTGCTTGAATACTGTGGAATATTGTCCGTCCCTCATATAATAAATATTACACTAGTAAAATCATGTAATATTAAATTCTACTCTAGACAATATTCCCAAATATTAATGCCTTAACCCTATATTAATCATGTTAAAATTGAAAACTAGTACATTATTTGTACTGAAAGCTAGATCATTTGGCACAGACAAAATAGTTTGCTACACAATAAATGTCAAATAAATGATGAACATTTTTATATTTCACAAGACATATAACATTTTGCTAAACAAACACAATAACTAGATAACTGCAGAATTTGTTGAAATAAATAGCTCAACTTTCCTCACCAAAACAAAATAAAAGAAAATTATTATCTTTCTTTGGACATGATACAAAATGAAAGAAAATACATTCTTCTACAATTTATCACATTTCATTTTTTTTTCTATTTAATTTGCTTTGTTATGAAATCAAATCAACTTTGTTCTAATTTTCTTAATGATTATCAAAAACTGAAAAAAAACTAAAATACAACAGGTTCATTGAATCATATGTCTGAATTTATTTCTCAATCTCAACCACAACATTCATTTAAGTTTCTTGTCTACAATTATAAATCAAAGGTTCATTTTTATCTACATCTCAGATCACAATCAACAAAGAAAATAAAGAAATCACATTAAATTTGTTAAATAATTCATTTGATCTTTTAATAATATCACTTCATCTAAATGAGATCAGTTTATAACCTCATAATGTCCATAAACAATCGCTTCAATAATCTGAAAAATATAAAGTCTATTGCCACCAACGGTATTCCTTGTGCAGTCCTATTTCACCAAGTTGTGGGCAGATAACTCTAAATTTTTTCTTTAGGCATATGGTCTTATGTCATAATGAATAACTACACTATATGATGATCAGTCTAGTACAACATCACAAGAATATAGGATGGACTTGGTTATGTTTCAACCGTTTTCTACACGTAGGACAGGCATGATTTGTCTGAATGGTTGTTTTAATACATGGTTTACAGAATATATGACCACAGATTGTCGACATTAGCTGAACTTTCCTTTCTTGGAGCTGTAAAAAGAGTCAAAATATTTTCATCATTAAAATACATGTATTTAATTGTGTTAATAATCAAAATATATATAAAAGGTACAGGAAGAAGATTTATACTAATCAGAGTCTTTCTTCTCTTGTCACAAAATTTTTTTAAATCAAATATGATAATACATATCCACCTGATCGATAAAATATCACCAGTATCAATAGGGGCAAATAATCTCCAAATCTCTGACCTGCCTCATACCAAAAGGACACGATAATCTCCTAACCTCTGACCTCAAACCTACGTCTTTATAATCTTCAAATCAGAAAGTTTTAACATACATTTAACTCATGACCTTGATCCTCATTTTGAACCTCTTAATTGTCAACATGAGTCTCGAACCCCTGTCTAACCTACCTCTTTATAATCATCCATACAGATAGGACATGATATTCTTCTGATTCCAGGGGAGGTAACTGTCATCTCGTGAGATGATCCCACCACAGGACTTCCACTGTTATCTGAGGAGGATCCTGTCGATGTATTGGCTGTTCTGTAATGTATTAAATACAGGAACTTATTGCACATGGTTGATAGTAGAATAAAATTTACAACTAAAGTAAAAGGTTAATATTTATTCAAGTACATTTTGATGTCAAATTGATCAAACTATGCTGTCTGTTAAATGAGGGGTGACTTTATAGTGTACAAAGACAAATATGCCACATATCAATTATGTCATAATCATGTACAGTCAAATAAATTAGGAAGTGGTGTCTGGTGGACCAAATGCCTATTTTCGTCAAATTTGCTATTTTTTCCCTATATGTTTAATATAAATTAATGCAAAATTCAACTGGACCGAACCAATTTTAACTGGATATTTCCAGTAGGTCCGGCCTAATTTTGAAGACTGCATGTAATGTTTTGTTGTTGAAAGGACATGAAAATTGTAAATGACAAATTTGTGGGTACATGTAATTATATACATAAATATGGAATCAGCAATGCATGTCATTTAAAATTTCTTATCAATTTTATGCAAAGCTTGCTTGATGTCATTTTTATGTGAATTAGGGAGCAACCATTTGATTTTTAGGGGCGGGGCTATGGATATTTTCCTGGTCCTGCCTTTTTATTTTCCGAATAAGTCAAGCCTGGATTATTTTTTTGCATGCTTGCACACACATTATTTTTTATTTTTAAAGCCACTGTAATTTTTTTTAGCCAAAAATAGCATCCTGCCTTTTTTTTTTTTACTCAAAGTGCTGTCCTGTCTTTTTATTTTTGGATTTTTGTCATACTGCCTTTTTATTTCAAATTTCACCATAGCCCCACATAAAAATCAAATGGTCGCTACCTTATTTGTCAATGCAACAAGAAAATTTTTTCTGGCAAATTCATGTAAAATAGTATACATGAAATGAAATTAAATAAGCAACATATGAAATTCAACCATTTTCTTAAAATCAAATTAATGATCATTATGGCATAAAAATCACACTAAAAATTTTCAATGTCAAATGCATGGCATGGCTTTTATACAAAATGATATGAACATTCTGCTTGTACTAGCTACCTTCAGGATACTTACAAATCAATATCAAAGTCTAAATGTTCTACTTCATTTTCTATATCAAAGGAGTCACTAAACCTTCTGTGGCGTCTCCTTCTGTCAGGGGATGCTGTACAAAGAAATATATCTTATATGGTACTTGGTAGATAGTATTTTCGATTTGAAATTAACAACAGACAACAATGAAATATGATAACAAATATTAATTCAGATACATACGATTTTTCAATTCTTATACTTTGGTTTCATTATTATTCATGGAGTATCAATTTTCATGGTTTTGGTGTATGCCTTTAAACCATGAAAATAAGAATCCAATGAAGTGTTATTTCTACATTGAAAACATTAAGCCACATGTTCAAACCATGAAAATAAAAATCCAACAAAATGTCTTTGGAAGCTAAACCATGAAAATTGATAACCACGAAAATAAATGAATCCACAGTAGTTTATGTAAGTATTCTATAACTGTACTTTTGAAAAAATTTTTGAACAAGAGGATAATCTTTATTTCTTTTGATATTTGGTGCACAAGCACTCTCAGTACTAGATCACTCTGAAAAATGAAAAATGACAATTCTTGCATGGAAAAATTAAAATTAACAAGATTGCTACGCGTAGCCATGTGTCCCCCGCCACCGCATGAAAGTTGCATGGTAAGTAAATTCGAGCAATATATTCTCTGAGAAACAACAGATCGCCCAGTTAAGTTTTGTCCAATCATGAAAAGTTGGAAATTCAACGAGTACGCTAACTTGTTCGCAATTCCCGAATTAAATGGATTATCCATTTTCCTCAAAATCGGTGAAGGGAAAATATATTACAAAATTTCACATTTTTAAATTGCTAAAATGAATGGCACCATCTTGTTCATTTCAAAATATGGGATGATCACCTACTAATAGTACCCTACCAGTGTGTAAAGTTTCAGCAACATCCGTTCAGTACTAAGTGTCCGAGGAGTTGCACCCACAAAAAACGTGACGGACGGAGACCATTACTAGGTCCCTCTGACGGGTTGCAGCGGGGGACAAAAACATCAATAGACCACCAGTAAAAAGTAAAAACTTTTGAAACAAAATCTTCCTTTTCATTTTTTGACAAAGTTCTTGTAGATTCTAGCCATAATTACCTATAAGTTGTTTTTGTGGCGGATTTCTTTAAAAATGGGAGAAATTTTTTTCGCCGAATTCAATTTTAGCGATTACCAATATGTGAGTATTTATTTTAGATATTAAATACAATATTTTATTTTCACGGGTTTAAATTTTCAGGAATTGCCAACTACTGTGAAAAAAGCGAAAATTAGATACCCTAGAAGAAAAAAAACTTATACGGTATTTTGTTGATATCATGACAAAAACAGTGGCTATCTGCTTTATGATCTCTTGAACCACCATTGTAAACAATATGGCTGTTTCATTGTATGGTGCTAACTTTTTATTTTGTGCCCAATCATAGGTGGCCATTATAACATAATTCATGTTAATTTTCAAGATAACTTTGATGTTCATGACTTCATGTAAAGTGAAAGGCGTTTAAATATGAAGACATAATAAAATACAGCTGCAAATTTCTACTTTAATTAAGATCACCACACCGGCCTAACAACATGTGTACAAGCATATACCATTTGTTTGAAATATCTTTCATTAAGTTATTTATTTGGATGCAGAAAAAGAATTTTGCTTAATAATCATTATCAAAATATTAATGAGAAGAGCTTACCTGAATCTCGACCGCTGACTACCTGTAAACAATAAAATGCATTGATTTATTAATTCATATTCAAAAGAAAGTAAATTATTTATCTCTGTTTGAATTGAACTTTTCTATTTGTTTTTTTTTTATTGTGTGTTATTTTCACATGTTATGTTTTGTGGGATGATGAGCTCGGTGTAAATGCCACATTCATATATGCCTGTCTTAAGACAAAATTATTTCTCAAGGCTTATATTGAGCATGATATCTTTATGTTTGCCCTTTCATGTACTGAAGAGGGTCTTTCTTTGATTTTTAGGGTAAGTTTTGTATCATTGTATTTTTGATCTGAGCCCACTATACAAGTAGTAAGAAAAGATCACTGGGTTACATTGAAGGCTTTTAACCATTTCCTATTAGGATTTTTAGTGTTGGTCTATTTCCTTTTTAAATATGAATGTTCCTTCCCTTTGCTTTTTTTTCAATTCCAACTTACTATTATAGGAGAGTCTATGCGTGGTGGGTTTGTAGCTGTAGGACTGGTCAAATCAATGAAGGATTCATTATCACCATGATCCTCTGTCAGATCTATACAATTCCTGTCTAAAATATATAACAAATCTGTTTTATCTAACATCAATGAACGTGCTTAAAAATCATTGTTGCTGCAGACATTTAAAGCTATGGTTAAGATATTAAGTTCCTGAGTAATGACATGAATAAACAGTTTTTTTTATTAAACACAGATATATTATAAATCAATATGATGCTGTCACAGTTCTTTACAAAACAATACAACTGCCATTTCTAACAAGGAAATCACATGCTATGTTTATTTGCACTTGGATGTTTTGAACCAAAATCTGTTTATCCAGTAGATTATAGAATTTTTTTACCAAAATATATTACCCCTATTTTTGTTCATGTAAATAATAAAATGTGAGTTAGAAAATTGTATAGGTGTATACCATGTAATTCTACATTTACAACTTCAGTCTGGTTTCGCTCTCTCAATGGCTGGTTTCTACGATGAGCTGGTACTCTATTTGATGGCCTGGATCCAGATGCACTTCTACTAAGCAGTCTTCTATTCCTTCTGTTTTGAATTCTTATTCTTGGAAGCTACAAAATAACAAAGAAATAATTCATGTAGGTATGCAGTTGCGTCTTAGTGATATTAATCAGTGTGTCAAGCAAAATTTTTCAGGGTCATAGCCTAAATTTGAAGAAATTTTTCTGTAGATATCAGTTAAAAACTCTTAATTTCTTACTAGACCTACTAAAGTCTACATAGCCTCAGGTCCACCCCAAATTTCACAATACTGGAATGATAGCACAGTGAATCGCCTGAATTTACTTCGAACTATTCAAGTTGATACATTGTACAGTTCTGTCAAAACTAGTTATCTAAATTAGCCCAAATAAATTAATATGTGTGTTTCTTGCTTCTCTTTCTAGTTTCTATCCTATTTTTTTAATGTCATTTTCTTAGGAGTACATCATATCTTCATGCTTTTCCTTGATTATAGAACTTAATCAACCAAAACAAGTTCATTATATGTTTTACATATATCATAAAACAGACATTATGCACAAACAATCATATATGAAGCACTTACAAATAAAGATGATTTGGGTAAAAGGTAAAGTTAAACTTCTGTGAACACAAATCAGAGAACTTTTTACTGACTGTAAGAATGATAAATGTTCGGCTAATATAGGCCCTCGCCTGTTTGCAGGCTTGTGTGGGAGGAAAGCCTAATATTTTCAGCTGAAAAATTGGTGAAACCCATGACAGGTGTGGATCCAATGAAAGGTACATACCAGCATACATATCTCCGGTCCTCTAAGACTGGCAAAAAAATTATGTCTTTTGCCAAAAATCAAGAAAAAAAACACTAAAAAAATTGTGTACATCACTTGGCACGGGGAAAAATAATAACAAATCTTTATTCCCCTTCTAATTAACATTTGCTAAACTTAAATCCTGGATTCACCCCTGCATAAGCAATAGTACATTTTTGTTTACTTGACATATGTGGGACTTGTACAATACAATACAATACAATACAATTCTTTATTAGCCAATTTGGTCCCACGGGGGGCATTTACAATAAACAAGTATGATTTTGCTAACATTAAGTGACAGATCTACATTGATACAAATATAGTGGCCATTTTACATTAGTAGCCATTGTCTATATAAAGAAAATACACAAAAAAACAATAAGACTCAACACAGACATTTGTGAAGAACATAAAAAAAAAAAGACTGAATTGGCAGCTAGTGCAGATCAGGAGTGTTTCAATCATTAACCTTGTTGCGGTTGAGGATGTATATTTGCATGATTTAAATAAACAGTATTAACTAGTAAGTTCAGCGCTTAATAGATCAGTGCAGAAAGTCTTTTTCTGACCACAGTGGGCACCAAGGGACGGTGCTTCAGGATATGCGTGCAATTTAAATTGCGCTGCATACCTCCTCGTGCCCAATGTAGACAGACAAGACCTCTGCAAAGATATGAGTTTTCTCTTTCTTTTGTATATTGTAGGAATACAAAGGGCACCAAGGGACGGTGCTTAAGGTAATGCGTACAAGATTACTTGATACTGCATTCCACCTCGTGCCCAATGTAGACCAACAAAAACAATAGAAAAAAAAAAAAAAAGTGTTTTTCTTTTTTTTTTAAGATTTTAAATAATGACTATTGGATGTTGTGAGACTACAAGGGGCACCAAGGGACGGTGCTCAAGGTAATGCGTACAAGATTACTTGATACTGCATTCCTCCTCGTGCCCAATGTAGACAAACAACTAAAAGTGAATGTAAAAATATGAAGGAATATATATACATACATAATTTACATGTATGCATCAAACTTATTCATGCTTAGATATAAATTCACATAGTGTTTTTAGAACAATGGGATTTTCACATACAAATAGCCATATAAATTTTTGAGTGTTATCTAAATTAGTGTAATTGTAGCATTGTTCGGATACTATTTTTTCGAGATTTTTTCTTTCTTTTGTAAATTTAGGACATGTGAATATAAAATGAATTTCGTTCTCAACTTCTCCCGAACTGCACTGTGCACAAATTCTTTGGTCTGGAGGAATACCCTGATATCTACCTCTCTCTATTTGAAGTCTATGGGCAGAGATTCTGAATCTGCATAACACACTCCTTTGCTCAGAGTTAGTTATTAAATCTAAATATTTTTCATATCCAAAGTTTGTTTTAAAAGTAAAATAAGTACGGAGCTTTCCATCTGAATTATTTATAGTTGTACTTCTCCACATTTCAGTATAGTATTCTTTTAGTATTGAGAAAATTCTTTTCTTACTTAGCTTGTTGTTATTTGTTGTGTTATTGTTCAACTCAGGTATTTTTTGTATAATTAGCTGAACTGACCCATACCATGAAGGTTTCTTGCTTTCATATAATTTTCTAGAGTCGATATATGCATCCTTCAGGATACTGAAGTTCTTGAGATTTTCTAATCTCTCACGATAGTTGACCATTGATTTGATAATATTGAAGTGCATTGGAAATCGACCTAGTTCTGACAGAACAGCTAGGTTGGTTGCCTTTTTGTGAACAGCAAGAATTCTCTTACAAAATTTAATATGTAATTTCTCACACAAGATATCTGAAAATATTCTATCGAAAGATAAATTAGTATTGTTCTTGACTTTAGTGGAGAAGCAGTTAAAGAAACCCCATATCTCGCAACCATATAATAGGATAGGTGTAATAGTATGATCAAATACGTGTAGAGAAGTCTTAATCTTAGGATTGTTTGATAAGAAATCTTTTTGTAGTTTAAAGTAAGCTTTTAGTGCTTTGTTGTAAAGTTCTCTCTGAGCAAAGGAAAATGTGCCTGATGCACTGAAAGTAACACCTAAATATTTGTATTGTTGAACACATTCAATTTCATAATTTTGGTATGAAAACTTATCATTGATGTGTCTGCCCGCTTTGTTGAAAACCAGAACCTTTGTTTTTTTTGGATTTAACATTAGGCACCAATTATTACAATAGTTTTCTAAGATATCAAGTTTCGATTGCAAACCTTTTGGTGACGAGGATAAAAGTACTATGTCATCTGCATGCAGAGGTGTGGACCTGTAATTTAAAGTCCAGATCCTTTTAGTCCTAATAATCATGCTTGGAAGCCATTTATAATTTTTGGAGTTTGGCTTCCTATGATGTCAGAAGGCCAAACACCATTTTTCGGTTGGGATTTGAGAGGGAATTTTGCTCTCAAGCAAACTTGGCGATTTCGTAATGAAAATGGTCTTGTTAGTGAAAGAAAAGTTCTATGGGGATCTAAAAAAGTCCAAATGACAAAAACCCTAGAGAGACGTCATGATTATTTTGACTAAGTGCCTTTAAGACTTGATCACAGCACTCTTGATGAGTTGTTTTCCCTGAGTTTACATATTTGTACAGTTGTATACCTGCGCAAATTGTTCACCGTACGTTTGCTGCACACTTGCTGCAAACATTTCAGTTTGATAAGGGCATGTGCATCAAATACCTAATTTGAACAATCACAAGTTTTACCATGATCAATGGGGGGTGGACAGGAGGGTTTTCTTCCAACGTCCCGGCCCCTGCCACCTGCCACCTCAACCCGGTACCCCCATCAAATTCCCACCCCTACCCCCGCGTCCTCAACCCCCATACCCCCTCTCCGCCCCCTCATCAATGGTACATTCCATGACGATTTTGGTTTGTCAATCTGTGAAAACTTGTTGTTTTGCCAAGATTATCATTAAAAATTTGACTCTGATCATGATGATCAATGGAAAAAATCTGTCTTAATATCGGACGAAGTCCGACTAAGTGTAGAATATGACAAGTGTATGAATGTTGCAAACCGGATGTAGCATTTTGTAAATCAATCCCATAATCCCCCGAAGGCCAGCTTTAGCTGTGTTTTCGCATAAGAAACTTAAAAGAAATTATGTTTTGGCGAAGCCAAAATATAATTTCTAAGCCAATTAAATTTTCAAACAATTTTTTTTTCAACTTTTTGTGCGAAATTGAAACTTTATTCGAAACGTTTGTCAGTGACCTACAAAAAAACAACATAGCAACGGGTTCCAATATGGCGACGTATTTACATGACGACAGACTAAAACATTACTAAATGACGTCACCTATAACAACATGACACCATGTTAACGTAATCAATATGGGAATGTTTACATACGAACAATAATGCACCATGATCATAAATAAGCTTTGCACTGATTTAGCTAATCTCATTATCTCAGCCTATGACAAAAAACAAAATTTAAAAATGGAAAGAAAGGGTCCTACCTCAGATGCTGAGATATATCCTTGGAAGTTTTCAATCCTGTGTGATATCCTCAAACCTTCATGCCGTTATTTTCCGCCAGGTTGCTAAATCGATCTCCTGATGCCAATACGACAGAGAATCAAATACTGACACCGAAAATCTTCAAAACCTGGCTGAATGAATGTTGACATGTTTGTTGTCTACTGAAGCGCGAAATTCTCTGACAGGGAAATGACGTCATGAAGAAGTTAATTGAACGTCCCCGCTTACTGTTGTCCACAAATATTTGGATGGTATTTGCAATTTTTTAAGTTTGCATAATTACTGATCCAAGGTATATTCTAACAAGAATGCAAATGCCATTATTGTCAGGGGCGATTAAAGTCTTAGACTAAAATAAAAGGGGATTTTAATCATTGACAAAATAATTATTCAAATTTTTATTTCTATTATTTCTATCATTTTTGACTTCGTCCGATTTTAGGCTAATGCCTACGCCATATTATTTAGTTGAACTATCTTTACAAATTTCAAATTGTTAATTTGAGGATTATTTTTCCAACATCAAAAATGAAATATTACATCAACAGAACTCATCGTTTTCCCTTTATAACCGTCTACTTTTCCTTTCGGCTGATCAAATGATTTTTTCTTTCAGAGGAACTCTTCTTCACAGGAGAGTAAAAAAGTATCCACTTCCGGTAACTGTCAAATTCACAGAAAATCTATTTTCACATTGATTTTTAGCATGAAATACTAAAATAAAAGTTAAATACAAGATGAAGTAGATCTAATCAAAGAACAAAAGATAAGATGATTCAGGTTTTTCATACAGAAGATCACTATATTTTACAAAATGGCGATTTTACTCTTTGGTGCAACAGAACAACAGGATCATTGGAGCCTAAGAAAGGTGGGTTTTATCAATGCTTGCTTTGTGAATCTGTTTTGGTTCAATAATATGAGGCAGGTTAAACCTGTGACGCTGCCGAAGTTACAATAAATTTTCAATGAACCTTTTGTTTGTTTGTTCCAAAATTAAAACAAACTAGCTTTTCTTGTGGGTAAACTATACCTGCTGCAAGATGAAAGGTCTTATGGGTATAATGCATGCGTTTAATGACGTCTATAATTGCAAAGAAAAAAAGCACTGAAAAGACGCCGAAAGTTCAGGAAAACAAGTGTGCTAAACCAGACGTTGAAGGAAAATTCAGCTCATAGTACAACTAAAATGGGGACATTTCTATCATTATCGCCCCCTTCGGGAGCGTATTAATAAAGCACAGGCAGCTTGTGCCTTAAAAAATATGTTCCATATAGATTTTAGAATGTCAGACCATCTTCTTCCATTTAATAGCTGGATTCTCTGTGAGAATGGGTATTAAGCTCTGCGGGACTATGCATGGTCACTGTATAAATATCGTCCCTTTATGCTACAAATGTATGTACAGTTGAAATTTAAATTGTGGATCAGGTTAAACTATGTACAACATCAAGTTCATGGTACTTATAATTTGGTAGTTTGCTAGAGTTTAGAGCAGAAAACATCAATGGTTTCCGCTTGGGCGACATCAGCTGGCAGTGCATTCCAGTCTATGATGGTTCTGGGAAAAAATAAATTTCTGTAGATGTTGTTGGTGATCCTCTGTTGGTAGAATTTGTGCCCTCTTCGGGTTCTACTGTTGCTTCCTTTCAGGTAATTGCTCATGTTGATATCTATCAGATCATTCTGAATGCGATACATCATTATCATGATTATCAGCCGATTGTTCTTTCTCCTACTTATATGAATCCCATTCTAGCAGTTTGATCATGTTGTTCTAGATGTGTAATCATTCATTACAAATCTTGCAGCTTCTCTTTGTATTTTCTCTTTGGTGTTGATACATATATGTACATGATGTATGTGCTTAGGTGGTAGGATCCCAGATTGCTGAAGCATATTCTACTACTTGTCTTGTAGTATAGCTTGCTGATTTCACTGGTTTCGAACATCCTTTAAGGTTGTGCCGAACAAATCCTAGAGTTCAATTTCCCTCGACTGCAACATTCTCAATATGTTTGTTCCAGGAAAGATTGCTTGAGATGGTAACTCCTAAGTACTTTGCACTGTCTACTATTTCCAAAGATTATCCATTGAGTGTATACTGGTGTTGTATTGGCCACATCATGACCATAGTAGACTGCACAGGAGAGGGAGCTCTCAACATCTCATTATTTAAACAAACATACATGTACATTGACACTCCTGTCTGGAGTCTAAATCTCGTGACTTTTTGACCAATCTCCTGCTTTTTTAAGACTTGACAAAAAATTTTAAATTTCAATTGTGAGCGTAGCAAGTTCTTTCAAGTAAATAGTCAGACAATTTCACCAAGGAAGAAAAATTATCTGTCACTTGTTTGCATTTTCAGAAGTTTTCGAAAAAGTATGTTACGCAAAGATAAAACAGCGGGAAATATAATCACATCGTCCCTAACTATCTCATCATACCAAATGGAATGGATTTAATTTTGTATCTACCGTAGCTTTTAAGTCATTGTATAATTTCTCATATTAGAAATCTCAAATGTTCAGTCTTAGGGAGCAACCAATTAATTCTATGGGGGCTATGGTAAAATTTTAAATAAAAAAGGCAGGATGCCAAAAATCAAGAAATAAATTTTTCTTGACAGTGCAATCATGGCAATTGAACTAAATACATTTGTAAAAGACAGGATGGTGTTTTTTGCTAAACTATTTATAATTAGTTTAAAAATAAAAAAAAATTGTGAGTTGGAGCACAAAAAAAAATCCAGGCTCCAGTCAGTTTGAAAATAAAAAGACAGGAGAAGAAACTTTCCATCCATAGCCCTCAAATTAAAATCAATTGGTTGCTACAACTTTTCCTTCATTTTGGGTTTTCAATTAGTCAGACATTAAGGCTTAATTGATGGTTTATAGCTTGGTTAACCTGCTGATTGTTTTAACAGTACAAGACAAATCAGTTAAGCCATAGATTTTTTTTGGGGAAAACACTAGTGCCCTCAAATGCAAATTGAAAGAACTTAGAAAGTTTCACATTTTTTTTGTTGAATCTCCAGCTTTGTCATGAAACAATCACCCCATGTACATGTACATACAAACATCTCCTTGCTGTTCTCAAACAACATCCCCATTGACTTACATTGTAGTTTTCAGGTTGGATTTAATTGATGGTGTCCAGAAATATATAATATGAAGTTGATGTAGGCTTTTCCCTAAAATTGGACAAAGATCATTGCAGTGAAATGATCACAAATCATTTACATGTATGTCACATCATTTTACATGTTTGAAAAATTTATTCACCTGATAATGTGCACATATGACAGTAATGGTGTTGCTATGTGCATTCCATTATTGAGATTGATTTACAAAAGCTACTTCCTGTTTGGGTCTTCACTCTACAAGAACTTAATTACAAATACATGTATGCACTCTGACTGAATAAATTTGTTCAAGAATTTACATGGTCGATATCCTTGGTGCTGGATTTGGCTACCCTGATCAAACTTTTTTGGTTTTGAGTACTTATAGTTGTTCAATACTTTTAGGTTTTGACCTTTCAATGTTTTGACTCAAATGCAGCCTGCTGATGAGAGGTTACTCCTTGAAAAGCATAACCAAATTACCAGTTTTATACCCATGTATTTCTTGGCACTGTAAAGACAATGTGCAATCAATCAGTGCTCAACCAAGGGCAAATGCACTACAAAATTCTTCATGTTCTGTAATAAAATGTTTTAATAGCAAAGCAATCTTAGGATATGAATTAGCTCTATTTACATGACTAATTGTATTTTCACTCCTTTTTTGCTGCATCTACTTTCATGTGAATAGCTGTAGGATTTTATTTCTATTTTGTAATAAAAATAAAAAAATACTATAGGTACATGTACTTGATCATAGAACTTTTATAATGTTTCAAGATGGGATGAAGAAATAACTTTTACTTATGTATTTTTACCAATTTTAGGTATAGATTTATGTTCTGCTTGGAATCCAGTGTGTATTGGCCTAGTCTATGGAGTGATAGGGAAGGTTAAAGTTCATCCAGGTATTTATACATTCTCTATTACTTACTCCCTCCACAATGTGATGCTGGGACCTACTTTTGTGTAGTCCGATTTAGCAAACTGCTAGCTGTGAAAACGTAGCTCTTGAGGCTCTTGTTTTTATACCCCCACTCGTAAGAGAGGGGGCTATATTGCAATCACCTTGTCCGTATGTCTGTCCGTCCGTCTGTCCGTCCGGTTCAATTTCTCTGCTTCTACTGGATGGATTGGTTTCAAATTTGGTACACAGCTTCAGCATGATGAGTTATACCATACCTACCCTTTCCAGGTCAGTCCATCATCTACTTCCTGTTTTCCAAGCCAACTTTTTTAGAGGAAAAAAAAATTTGAAAAGTGAAATTTTTCGTAACAGATTTCTCGGCTTCTACTGGATGGATTGGTTTCAAATTTGGTACACAGCTTCAGCATGATGAGTTATACCGTGCCTCCCCTTTCCAGGTCAGTCCATCATCTACTTCCTATTTTTCGTGTAGACTTAGACTTTTAAGGGTAACAAAATTGAAAATTGAAATTTTTCGTAATAGATTTCTCGGCTTCTACTGGATGGATTGGTTTCAAATTTGGTATACAGCTTTAGCATGATGAGTTGTACTGTGCCTTCCCTTTCCATGTCAGTCGGTCATTTACTTCCTGTTTTCTGAATGGCCGAGTGGGGGTATGCTTAGCACGACTTAGTGCAACCCCTTGTTTTTATACATGTATTTGGTTTTTTTTTGTTGCAACTAAAAAAAATGCAAATAAAAAAATGCAACCTCAAGAGCTACGTTTTCGCAGCTAGCTTACTGCTACACTTCAACATGTATCATACTAATATGTACCACAAAATTGCTGATTGTTTTTTTTATTAAACAGCTGAAGATATGCAAAGAACATTTCCAAATTTAACTTAGAAAATTTCATATCTACATGTATTATGCCAGGAATCAATCTGTATGGGAAAGGGAATCTATATACAGCTTTTGTTCAAGTTTTCTCTCAACACTTCTTGTAAACATACAGGTTTTTTTGATTCCTTTATAATGTACAATTTCTATATGCATACATCCAAAAATGATGCTATAAAAGTTACATTAGACATTACTAACAGTTGTATATAAAATTATGAAATGAATTATAAATGACATGCCATGATGGATGGTATTCATTTCACTGTTTGGTTTCAATGAATGCACTTTTCCATTATCAAATTAAAGAAAATTACAAACATATATTTAATATGTATCATTCATTTAGTGATTGACTGGTCTATTAACATGATAATAGAATATTCTGACTTCTTTTTTCATCAGTTTGGTGATAATCATGCAGACCCCTAGAGACTGGGTTTTGAAAAATTTATATTATAATGTGAGAGATCAATAATACAACCTGACATTGCACATTATTATATATTTGTGATGCAGTCAAGTGTTTATTAGTTACAAATGAGCCTTTTAGACCTGTCTGGTAACTTTTTGAACATTGATCCTAACAACCCATGATTTATCTCCCTTCTCAATCGTAATGTAACGTAAGGGGTTATTTAGTAGGTGGTCCCAGAGCATTATTTTCAATCAGTGATAGATTTTTTGTCAAAGTGGATGTCTCAATTTTCTTGTTTGTTTACAGTTGTGATATAGATTTCTTCTTATAAAACACAAAATAGTAGCAAACTGCTAGCTGGAGAGGGATTCATATAAGCATTAAGCTTATCTCCAAATCCAGGGTAAATAAATATGTTTAAACACAAAATAGTAGCAAATTCAACCGAGTAGACTGCAAGTGGCTAACATCTCCCCATTTTTGGCCTATACTTAAAAGTATGAAGACAGATTTTAACATTAATATTAAGCAATGCATCAGAAGGCTTGTTTTAGACAGGAACCAGATGTCCTTCCAGAGCCATACAGTTTTACTGTATGTCCACAATTTTTTTGTGAACACATGCTGAAGCTAAAAAAATATAAGTTTAACAGATCTGAAATTTTACACAGTGATTTAAAACGGTTACAAGATTCCCTTTTCAAAATTTGCTGTAAATCTGAAAGGAAGATTTTCAGCAACAGGGCTGTTCTGGGCTATATTAAAATTACAGGGCCTTCCAGACTATGTCAGTATTACAGGGCTCTTCTGTACTATGTCAGTATTAGACTGTCCTTCCAGACTACAGGGCCCTTATGTACTATATCAGTATCACAGGGCCCTGCTCATGCTGCTGTACTGTCAGTATCACAGGACTCTTCAAGACTATGTCAGTATTACAGGACTCTTCAAGACTAAGTCAGTATAACAGGACTCTTCAAGACTATGTCAGTATTACAGGACTCTTCAAGACTATGTCAGTATTACATGGCTCTTCTGGACCATGTTAGTATTACAGTACCCTTCTGGAGTGGATTATGTCATTATTATAAGGGTCTCCTGGACTATGTCAGTATTTCAAGGCTCTTCAAAACTATGTCATTATTACAGGGCTTATCCGAAATATGTCAGAATAACAGGGCTCTTCTGGACTATGTCAGTATTGCAGTACTTTTCTGGACTATGTCAGTATAACAGGACCCTTATGTACTTAGTCAGTATAACATGGCCCTTCTTGACTTTGTCAGTATTTCAAAGCCCATCTGGACTATGTCAATATAACAGGGCCGTCACGACTATGTCAGTATTACAGGGCCCTTCCAGACTATGTCAGTATTACAGGGACCTTCTGTACTATGTCAGTATTACAGGGCCCTTCTGGACTATGTCAGTATTACTGGGCCCTTCCAGACTATGTCAGTATTACAGGGCCCTTCCAGACTATGTCAGTATTACAGGGCCCTTGCAGACTATGTCAGTATTACAGGGCCCTTCCAGACTATGTCAGTATAACAGTGCCCTTCCAGACTATGTCAGTATAACTGGGTCCTTCCAGACTATGTCAGTATTACAGGGCCCAACTGGACTATATCAATATTACATGGCCCTTCTGGACTATATCAGTATTACAGGGCTCTTCTGGACTATGTCAGTATTACAGGACCCTTCTGGACTATGTCAGTATTACAGGACCCTTCTGGACTATGTCAATATTACAGGGCCCTTCCAGACTATGTCAGTATTACAGGGACCTTCTGTACTATGTCAGTATTACAGGGCCCTTCTGGACTATGTCAGTATTACAGGGCCCTTCCAGACTATGTCAGTATTACAGGGCCCTTCCAGACTATGTCAGTATTACAGAGCCCTTCTGGACCATGTCAATATTACAGGGCCCTTCCAGACTATGTCAGTATAACAGTGCCCTTCCAGACTATGTCAGTATAACAGTGCCCTTCCAGACTATGTCAGTATAACTGGGTCCTTCCAGACTATGTCAGTATTACAGGGCCCTTCTGGACTATATCAATATATCATGGCCCTTCTGGACAATATCAGTATTACAGGGCTCTTCTGGACTATGTCAGTATTACAGGACCCTTCTGGACTATGTCAGTATTACAGGACCCTTCTGGACTATGTCAGTATTACAGGGCCCTTCCAGACAATGTCAGTATTACAGGGCACTTCCAGACTATATCAGTATAACAGGGCTCTTCTGGACTATATCATTATTACAGGGCTCTCCAGACTATGTCAGTATAACAGGGCCCTTCTGTACTTTGTCAGTAAAATAGGGCTCTTCTGTAATATATCAGTATTACAGGGCCCTTCCAGACTATGTTAGTATTACAGGGCCCTTCCAGACTATGTTAGTATTACATGACCCTTCTGGACTATGTCAGTATTACAGGGCCCTTATGTACTATGTCAGTATAACAGGGCTCTTCTGTACTATATCAGTATTATAGGACCCTTCTAGACTATTTCAGTATTACAGGGCCCTTCCAGACTTTGTCAGTATTACAGGGCTCTTCTGGACTATGTTAGTATTACAGGGCTCTTCTGTACTATATCAGTATTATAGGGCCCTTCCAGACTATGTCATTATTACAGGGCTATTTTGTACTATATCAGTATAACAGGGCTCTTCTGGACTATATCAGTATTACAGGGCCCTTCCAGACTATGTCAGTATAACAGGGCCCTTCTGTACTATGTCAGTAAAACAGGGCTCTTCTGTACTATATCAGTATTACAGGGCCCTACCAGACTATGTTAGTATTACAGGGCCCTTATGTACTATGTCAGTATTACATGACCCTTCTGGACTATGTCAGTATTACAGGGCCCTTCTGGACTATGTCAGTATTACAGGGCCCTTATGTACTATGTCAGTATAACAGGGCCCTTCTGGACTATATCCATATTACATGGCCCTTCTGGACTATATCAGTATTACAGGGCTCTTCTGGACTATGTCAGTATTACAGGACCCTTCTGGACTATGCCAGTATTACAGGGCTCTGCTGGACTATGTCAGTATTACAGGGCCCTTCTGGACTATGTCAGTATAACAAGGCCCTTCTGGAGTAGGTCAGTATTACAGGGCCCTTCTGTACTATATCACTATAAAAGGGCCCTTCTGGACTATGTGAGTATTACTTTACCCTGCCAGACCATATCAGCATTACAGGGCACTTACAAACTATGTCAGTATTACAATGCCCTTCCAGACTTTGTCAGTAAAACAGGGCTCTTCTGGACTTTGTCAGTATTACAAGGCTCTTTGGACTATGTCAGTATTACAGGGCCCTTCCAGACTACGTCAGTATTACAGGGCTCTTCCAGACTATGTCAGTATTACAGGCCCTTCCAGACTATGTCAGTATTACAGGGCCCTTCTGGACTATGTCAGTATTACAGGGCCCTTCCAGACTATGTCAGTATTACAGGGCCCTTCCAGACTATGTCAGTATTACATGGCTCTTCCAGACTATGTTAGTATCACAGAGCCCTTCCAGACTATGTCAGTATTACAGGGCACTTCTGGACTATGTCAGTATTACAGGGACCTTCTGTACTATTTCAGTATATCTGGGCCCTTCTGGACTATGTCAGTTTTACAGGGCCCTTCAAGACGTCAGTATTACAGGGCCCTTCTTGACTATGTCAGTATTACAGGGCCCTTCTGGACTATGTCAGTATCACAGGGCTCTTCTGGACTATGTCAGTATCACAGGGCTCTTCTGGACTATGTCAGTATTACAGGGCTTTTCTGGACTATGTCAGTATTACAGGGCTCTTCTGGACTATGTCAGCATAACAGCCCCCTTCTGGACTATATCAGTTTTACAGGGACATTCCAGACTATATCAGTATTGCATAGCCCTTCTGGACTATATCAGTATTGCATGGCCCTTTTTGACTATGTCAGTATTACAGGGCTCTTCTGGACCATGTCAATATAACAGGGCTCTTCTGGACTATGTCAGTATTACATGGCCCTTCTGGACTATGTCAGTATTATAGGACTCTTTCAGACTATGTCAGTATAACAGGGCCCTTCCAGACTATGTCAGTATTACCGGGCTCTTCCAGACTATGTCAGTATTATAGGGCACTTCCAGACAATGTCAGTATTACAGGGCACTTCCAGACTATGTCAGTATTACAGGGCTCTTCTGGCCTATGTCAGTATTACAGGACCTATCTGGACTACGTCAGTATTACATGGCTCTTCTGGCCTATGTCAGTATTACATGGCTCTTCTGGACTCTGTCAGTATTACATGGCCCTGCTGTACTATGTCAGTATTACAGGACTCTTCCAGACTATGTCAGTATTACAGGACCTTTCTGTACTATGTCAGTATTACAGGGCCCTTTCAGACTATGTCAGTATTAAAGGGACCTTCTGTACTATGTCAGTATTACAGGGCCCTTATGTACTATGTCAGTATTACATGACCCTTCTGGACTATGTCAGTATTACAGGGCCCTTCTTGACTATGTCAGTATTACAGGGCCCTAATGTACTATGTCAGTATAACAGGGCCCTTCTGGACTATGTCAATATTACATGGCCCTTCTGGACTATATCAGTATTACAGGGCTCTTCTGGACTATGTCAGTATTACAGGACCCTTCTGGACTATGCCAGTATTACAGGGCTCTGCTGGACTATGTCAGTATTACAGAGCCCTTCTGGACTATGTCAGTATAACAAGGCCCTTCTGGAGTAGGTCAGTATTACAGGGCCCTTCTGTACTATATCACTATAAAAGGGCCCTTCTGGACTATGTGAGTATTACTTTACCCTGCCAGACCATATCAGCATTACAGGGCACTTACAGACTATGTCAGTATTACAATGCCCTTCCAGACTTTGTCAGTAAAACAGGGCTCTTCTGGACTTTGTCAGTATTACAAGGCTCTTTGGACTACGTCAGTATTTTCTTGGCTATGTCATTATTACAGGGTCGTTATGGACTATGTCAGTATTACAGGGCCCTTCTGGACTATGTCAGTATTACAGGGCCCTTCTGGACTATGTCAGTATTACAGGGCCCTTCCAGACTATGTCAGTATTACAGGGCTCTTCCAGACTATGTCAGTATTACGGGGCCCTTCCAGACTATGTCAGTATTACAGGGCTCTTCCAGACTATGTCAGTATTACAGGGCCCTTCTGGACTATCTCAGTATTACAGGGCCCTTCCAGACTATGTCAGTATTACAGGGCTCTTCCAGACTATGTCAGTATTACATGGCTCTTCCAGACTATGTCAGTATTACAGGGCTCTTCCAGACTATGTCAGTATTACAGGGCTCTTCTGGACTATGTCAGTATTACAGGGCCCTTCCAGACTATGTCAGTATTACAGGGCTCTTCCAGACTATGTCAGTATTACATGGCTCTTCCAGACTATGTCAGTATTACAGGGCTCTTCCAGACTATGTTAGTATCACAGAGCCCTTCCAGACTATGTCAGTATTACAGGGCACTTCTGGACTATGTCAGTATGACAGGGACCTTCATTACTATGTCAGTATATTTGGGCCCTTCTGGACTACGTCAGTATTTTCTTGGCTATGTCATTATTACAGGGTCGTTATGGACTATGTCAGTATTACTGGGCCCTTATGGACTATGTCAGTATTACAGGGCCCTTCCAGACTACGTCAGTATTACAGGGCTCTTCCAGACTATGTCAGTATTACAGGGCCCTTCAAGACGTCAGTATTACAGGGCCCTTCTTGACTATGTCAGTATTACAGGGCCCTTCTGGACTATGTCAGTATCACAGGGCTCTTCTGGACTATGTCAGTATCACAGGGCTCTTCTGGACTATGTCAGTATCACAGGGCTCTTCTGGACTATGTCAGTATTACAGGGCTTTTCTGGACTATGTCAGTATTACAGGGCTCTTCTGGACTATGTCAGAATAACAGGGCCCTTCTGGACTATATCAGTTTTACAGGGACATTCCAGACTATATCAGTATTGCATAGCCCTTCTGGACTATATCAGTATTGCATGGCCCTTTTTGACTATGTCAGTATTACAGGGCCTTTCTGCACTATGTCAGTATCACAGGGCCCTTCTGGACCATGTCAGTATAACAGGGCTCTTCTGGACTATGTCAGTATTACATGGCCCTTCTGGACTATGTCAGTATTACAGGACTCTTTCAGACTATGTCAGTATAACAGGGCCCTTCCAGACTATGTCAGTATTACCGGGCTCTTCCAGACTATGTCAGTATTATAGGGCACTTCCAGACAATGTCAGTATTACAGGGCACTTCCAGACTATGTCAGTATTACAGGGCTCTTCTGGCCTATGTCAGTATTACAGGACCTATCTGGACTACGTCAGTATTACATGGCTCTTCTGGACTCTGTCAGTATTACAGGGCTCCTCTGTACTATTTCAGTATTACATGGCCCTTCTGTACTATTTCAGTATTACATGGCCCTTCTGTACTATTTCAGTATTACATGGCCCTGCTGTACTATGTCAGTATAACAGGACTCTTCCAGACTATGTCAGTATTACAGGACCTTTCTGTACTATGTCAGTATTACAGGGCCCTTCCAGACTATGTCAGTATTACAGGACTCTTCCAGACTATGTCAGTATTACAGGGCACTTACAGACTATGTCAGTATTACAGGGCTCTTCCAGACTATATCAGTATAACAGGGCTCTTCTGGACTATGTCAGTATTACAGGACCTATCTGGACTACGTCAGTATTACATGGCTCTTCTGGACTCTGTCAGTATTACAGGGCTCTTCTGTACTATTTCAGTATTACATGGCCCTTCTGTACTATTTCAGTATTACATGGCCCTTCTGTACTATTTCAGTATTACATGGCCCTGCTGTACTATGTCAGTATTACAGGACTCTTCCAGACTATGTCAGTATTACAGGACCTTTCTGTACTATGTCAGTATTACAGGGCCCTTCCAGACTATGTCAGTATTACAGGACTCTTCCAGACTATGTCAGTATTACAGGGCACTTACAGACGATGTCAGTATTACAGGGCACTTCCAGACTATGTCAGTATTACAGGGCTCTTCTGGCCTATGTCAGTATTACAGGACCTATCTGGACTACGTCAGTATTACATGGCTCTTCTGGACTCTGTCAGTATTACAGGGCTCTTCTGTACTATTTCAGTATTACATGGCCCTTCTGTACTATTTCAGTATTACATGGCCCTTCTGTACTATTTCAGTATTACATGGCCCTGCTGTACTATGTCAGTATTACAGGACTCTTACAGACTATGTCAGTATTACAGGACCTTTCTGTACTATGTCAGTATTACAGGACTCTTCCAGACTATGTCAGTATTACAGGGCACTTACAGACTATGTCAGTATTACAGGGCTCTTCCAGACTATGTCAGTATTTTATATGTAGATTCTTAAATAAATTTTATATAAATACAAAATAAGACTGTCATTTAATCTCACCTTTCATTGTTTGTTTCCTTTACAGAATCAGAATGGAGTTTATTATTGATAAAGCAGCGGTCACATGTTGGAAGAATAAACCAGCATGATATTTATAAGGTCCACAAAATAGCAGTATTACCCCTGTCTGACAATGAACCAGGGGAACTAGATTTAGAGGTATACCACATAGTACTGGAAAAAATCGCTCAATAATTTAATGCATATCAGTGAGCAAGAGAGTGATGAAATAAAAAAAAAGATGAGTTTTATGTGAAATCTTATGCATATTCTTCAGACATGTGCATAATTTTTTTAAAACAGAACAAAACATTTATCAACTTATATGCTTGAAGCAAAAAAAAACTCTTTTCTTTACATGTAAACATATATATGTATTTTCATTTATATATTGCAAAAAAATGATATTGACATCAAAACCTATATGTACATAGTAATTTTTTTTTTGTAACAATGTTAAATATAAGTGAATTTAAGACATGATAGAATTAAAATGAAACAAATGCTGGGATACAGTGTTACTTGTAAATTTGAAAGTTTGAATCTTATACAATGTTAAAGCCTAACTCTTATGTCTGACCATGTGTTTTTGTAGCTTTGTAAAATGCATCATTTTGGTATAAAGAGGGCATCCTTAAGTACGGACAATAAATCTGGAAAACAAATACAGAAAACTTTAAAGTCCATAAAACATGCAGCAACAGAAAACATCAGACCTAAGAAGGTAAGTATTTATAATGTTAGGGGTAAATAGCAGTCTGTTTCTTCAGCAAAGAATGCAATATTTATAATTCATCATGCCACCTTTGTATTTCATTTCGTAGTGACAAATAGTGCTCACTATCTGTTGCCTTTCGTTATACTTTCGTCTGTTTGTTCATCTGTCCACATTTTATAATCACAACTTTAAGATGGCTCAGTAGACTTTAAAGAAACATTACATGAAATATGAACTTCATATAGTGATTTGAAGAAATTTCATTGCTCTGTGATATCATTCAGGGAAGACAATAGAACTTTATTCATCAATATGAGAGCACAGCTGTTGAGTATAATTAAATACAGGTCAAGATCAATTTCCAGCATGATCTGAAAAATAGTTTTTGAGATTGGCCAAATTGAAAAATCAAATTTTATAATCTTAATTTAATATTATATCGTGGCGGGGTATCATTTAATTTCCCATTACATGCCTTATTTTTTAAGATCTAGTAACCAATGAAAGTGTAATTGTTTTTCCCTTGTTTTTGCACTTGTTTAGCTTTATCTTGTATAAAATTTAATACCACCCATATATTATCATTTAACTTGGACGTTTTGGATATGATTTTTTTATTCACAGAAGGAGACAAAAGACAAAGACAGATTCATCAAAAGAATAATGGAGGTAATTTGTCATCAAGAATCAGAATTTATACTTGTAAATGACTGCCTTCTAAATTGAAATAATTTTTTTTACAAAAATGCTATGATTAGATAATGAGGAAGTGAAAATGTTTACAAATTGTTAAATGATAGAGAATTCTCTGTCTGAATGAGATAAAAAATCTAATTACTAACAGCTTTTGTCCTACAGAAGGCAGTGAGCGGTCTGCATTTTACAGACAGTACTTTCCATGATGCTGGTATCTCATTAAAAATGACGGGATTTTTAAAAATTTAGATCAAGGGAATATTTGGTTATCTTCTTCCTTGTTAAAATGTCATCTTTCCCTCATAAGTTGTTCAGATAACTATAAATATACTGGTTCTACGTTTAATTGGGCTGTTATAATCATCACCAGAGACAACAAAATTGTACTTTTAAATCCGCACTGAAGATTTACACGAGGATATGGAATCGTAATAGCACATTTTTCTCCACTATTATGTAACAGGAAGGACCGTTAAATATAAACTCAAATTAGTTTTGCATTATAGGTTATTTGCATGTTGAATTGTTGCAAATGGACTTATCCATGTTATCAAGGGATTTTAATGGTCCAGGATTTTGTCTGTTAATTTAATTTTGTCTGTATTTTATCATATCTATGACACTATGGAAGCCAGAAGTTTGGCACCACTAACAAGGTTTTTTTTTCTGTAGCCTACTATAGTTATCAAATATATATGCTGTATTCTTTCTGGTCAAATTAGAATATTTGTACTTACTGATTTTTATGTCCCATCTACAAAAGTAGAGGGGCATATAGTGTTCGGGTCTGTTCATCCGTCCGTTCGTCCGTCCGTTCATCGGTCCGTTCGGATATCCGTCCCAAATCCCATATTTCCAAATTTGCACTTACTGACAAATGCCACATCAATCATATTGGTATGGTAGGTGCATCTAGTGATGATAAGAACATTGCATGCTTTGGATGCTGGATGTGACCTATATTTTCTGCATGAATGATCATGTACAGAAAAATGGTTAAAGTCTATTCCCTCGAACTGACAAGTGCTACATCAACCATATTGGTATGGTATGGTATGTGCACCTAGTAATGCTAAGCACAATGCATGCTTCAGATGCTGGCAGTGACCTATATTTTCCGCATAAATGACCACTTATAAAAGAATGGTTGAAGTCCATTCCTTCTTACTGACAAGTTCCATAGCAACCAAATAGGTATGGTAGGTGCACCTAATGATGCTTAGCACAATGCATGCTTCAGATGCTGGATGTGACCTCTATTTTCCACATGGATGGCCTCTTAAAGAAGACTGGTTAAAGTCCATTCCCACTTACTGGCATGTGCCACATCAACTATATTGGTATAGTAGGTGCACCTAGTTATGCTTAGCACAATGCATGCTTCAGATGCTGGCAGTGACCTATATTTTCTGCATGAATGACCTCTTATAGAAGAATGGTTAAGTTAAAGTCCATTCCTTCTGACTGACAAGTGCCTTAATAGCAACCATGTTGATGCTTTAGTGATTGTGGAAAAAAATAAATGTTGCGAGATGGGGCATTATGTCTTTTGGACATATTCTTGTTCTACATGTAACAAAAAGTGGCAAGGTTCATGTATTATGTTTTTGCCATCTGATTGAAGTCCTTCTGTCTGTCCAAGATGCTATCTTGAAAATGAAATTCATGTTTGAATGAAATTTTGTTAAAAAACTTTTTTTTGTTTTTTTTTTCAGGAACTATTGAAGATGTTTAACGAGTCAGACTCATTCTACTTTTGTGAAACTTTTGACCTGACAAATACCATCGAAAAACAGTTCTCGTCAGATTATAATGACAAAAAGACGTTAATTGAGAGAATTGATGACCGTTTCTTCTGGAATTATCACATGACGAAAGATATAAGAGAAGCTAATATTCAAAATGAGGTAGACATGCAATGTATAAGATTGAGAGTTATCTATAGTTGACAGTGGGGTGGGACAAAATTATAAAATGGTACTCTGGAGCATTTTGTATAAGACCATGTGTTTTTTCTAGACATAAGGTCGTGACAATATGGTATGCTGGAGCTCCTTTGGGGTTTGAAAAAAGAATTAGCATGATATCACTGCTGCAGGCAATAAAATTTTATCAGCAGCATTATCTGCACATAATTATCATGAGACATGTTTTAATGAGGAGTTATGCAATAATTATATAACTAATCAAGAAAATTGCTTCTGTTTAAAATGATCTACTTGTTACCTATGTGAAAATTTGTATGATAAACTATTCAAGGAATATGACACCTTTGGTAAAGTTTTCTTTGGATTTCACAAAGTGAAAATCTTTCTATAAAATGATAAACATGGTTAAAATTGGGTTGACATGAACATATTTTGTAGCAGTTTTTTACTACTAATCACATCCTTTTGATGAAATGGTATTCAGCATAAGCAAAGGGTCATATATTGCGGGATTCAATTTCAAGTTTGTTGCTCCCCTATAATACTTCCTTTTGAACAAATTAATCCTATCATTGTTGTCCCCTGCCGCAAGGACAAGCCCGGACATAGAAATACCGGGCATCCATTGTTGTCTGCGTCTGTCTGTCCCTTGGTCACACTATTTTTCATCATAGTTTTCTCAGCAACCATTAATCAAAGGCTTTCCTTACTTGGTATGCAGCTTCAGGTAGGGGTCCAATATGGTGGGATGCATTTTCAGATATATTGCTCATCTACTTCCTGTCATTAACTCAGCAACTGTAAGTGGTTGAGGGATGATATTTGGTCAGTGGTTACATCTTGAATAGCTACCAACATCTGTACGAAATAAGGTTACCTTGACCTACATTTTCTGCCTGATTGAATGACTTAGGTGAAAGATTTGCTTAAGGTTCATATCTCAGCAAATGCAAATAGAACAGGGATGATGTTTGGTCAGTTTTTTTTTGGAAGTAACCAACATCTGTACAAGAATAAGGTCTCTTTGACCTACATTTTCACATGAATGGTTTGGGTTAAAGCTTTGGTTAAGGTCTATATCTCAGCACCTGCAAGTGGTAAAGGGGTGATGTTTGGCAAGTGAACATATTTTGGAGAGTGACCAACATCTGTATTGAAATTAGGTAACTTTGACTTACATGTCAATGGGCAAGGGGATTAGCTGTGGGTGTGACTGCTCTATTTCATTTTTTGTGTGTTAAAATCATTGTTATATTTTGTTTTATCTAGTCCTTTAGCTAATATATTTCAACACTAATTTTGGATTTAATCATACATGTAGTTATGCTCTATTAATTTATTTTATACAGGATCCTGAGCTTTGTTCTCATTGGATACTGCCAGTGATACAGGGTTACATACAGATAGAACGTTGTAAGATGGACTTCAAGGAGGACAAAGGTCTGACAGACTCTGTGTACAATCAGGAGTTTGGGAACAGTAAATATACCACACCCTTAGAGTACAATATTGGTATAATATCCAGAAGAAATAGACACAGGGCAGGTAAATATACCACACCCAGAGCAGGTATACAATGTCATTTGTTGATATTACTAATTTTCAAGATATGAAATATAAATATTAGTATCCCCTTTTCCCCATTCTACCTTAAAGTTAAAGGACAAGCCCAAAAAGAATGGATTTTATTTGACACAATCTCTTGTTTGTAAGATAAGTTAGGTCTTGTGATGAAAAAACAAAAGAAAACAAAACTCAGTGTCTGGTGAAACATAACAAACTTAGGGTCAAAGGCCACATGATCAGATATGCCTTTTCTGTAAATACACAAATTGTATCTCAAGGTCAAAGATAAAGGTTCACAGAATGTCACAATTGTACGTGAAACCTTTTTATGATTATATACATGTACTCTGTCTCTAATAATAAATTGGAATGGGAAAAACACACTTTTAAAGATTTGGTTTCATAAATTTTGCCTATACATGAAAGTAGTTACAGAAATTGATGAGGGTGGTAAAGGGGGGTACTGTGCACGGCTGAACGGCAAATAAAAAGTGGCTTTCACGATAAACAGAAAATAATTCTTGCTGATCTCGATACACGATAAATAAAGAAACAAAATATTATTCGTTAATGATGGAAAACCCCTGAATTTCGCTTAGTTTTTGACAGTTTGACAGTTTTGTATTCTTGAAACAGTACAACACTGCAAGAAGTAGTCACAAAATTGAGAAGCCCTCGAATTTTATGATTTCTTGATGAACAATATTTTGTATAACATTTTTTGTCTAAAATACCATGAACGAAAAATAATCCATGCAAATCACGAAACACGAAAAATAAATTAAGGTGAACACGATGAACGATGAACCCCCTATGCACGGCTGAACGAGAAATAAAAAATTCAGAAATCGATGAACGAAAAATATAAAATGTCGAACACGGTGCATGAAATAACCCTTTACCACCCTCATTGATGTTGCATTTCACAACACTCAGACTGAAATTTTTGTGCATAGGTAAATTTTTACCATAACAAATTTGTTTTTAATGTAATGTCCAATCTTAAGCACTGTAGACGGGGAGGGAATAACTATTGTATTTCAAGCTTTGATGGAGTAAAACATAGATTTTACAGTCGAAAATTTAGAAAGTCCCCGAAAAAGAAGCCCCCTTTTTGTACAAAATGATTCATGACATCATGGGAAAGTTCCACCTGAAATCTGTAATTCATGATGCTTTTAGAAAAAAAAAACTGTATGCTTAAATTCATAATGAATTTAGAAGAAATGATGTTTTAAATACAGAACTGGTATACATTGTGCTTTTTCTCACAATATTCTTCTTCTCGAAATATGTATTTTCCAATATGGCGACTTTCCTTAGTTATATCATGTAGATTGTGCATTTTATGCAGGTCGTCATCAAATGAAAAAATGTCCTACAAAAATATTGCATTAGACTAGTTTTTGTTTCACCTACGACGAATAGAAGGCAAGACATAGGTATTACTTTCCCGCGGAGGAAAATGGATTTCTTGAAAAGTAAAATAGCTAAGCATCTGATATTTGGAAAACAGACAGTTGAGGTTATAGTCTACACAACTGTCACCAAGCACCTTGATCCCATCTTCAGGCTTCAGTGACTATATGAACTTCTGTCTTGAAAGTGCCAATAATTAATGAATGAATAGGTACTCTGATGGGTCAGCTGGTGAGACATACTCTAGTGTTAACTCTTGTTAAGAATGAATATGGCATTAAAATTTTATGTTCTGTTAAAGGAAAATATGTTACACATAACACAACAGTGGCAGATCCAGAAATTTTTAAAAGGTGGGTCTGCCAAAAGTGGGGCTGCCCTCTAGAACCACCCTTGCTAAAAATAAAAAATTGATGAGTATACTTTTATTAATTATAACTCTTTAATGAAGAGGCTTGAAGATCTTATGAATTGTCAAAGTGTTTAATAAATTTTTGTTTTTCATTGATATAATAAATTTGTTTTGTAAGGTACACGGTCTAAGAAAAGGGGGTTAGAAGAATCTGGAGCTTGTGCAAACTATGTTGAAACTGAACAGGTAAGTCTTTAGATGAAATTATGTAACAAGTGTCAATTTAATGAGTAAAAGACCAAACATTGATTTTTCATCAATTTTAACCAAAAAAAAACCAAACATAAGAAACAAAATGAAAAATACATCAACAACAAAATCCACACAAAAACTAGTTTACCCCAACAATTTCAAAACACATTTTAGAAAATAAATGTTGGTTTTGACTCCTTTGTAAGGTAAATTTTTGAGCATTTGGTCACTGGTTCAAAGATATAAAATGATGGATTTTTTTTATCATGGTTTGAAGATTTTTACGCTTAAAGTTGTAAGGTAAATGTTGTTTTGAATCATTTGTGAAACCATGAGAAAACTTGTCAAGTGTCACGCAACTGGCGTGAGACTCACACATTTCGTTGGCAATTTGGCCAATTTTAAATTTTTATCCTTTGATCTTTCAATTTTTGAATAAATCTCCCACGAGCAGCTCATCAAAACTTGACAGCCCTGTGAGAAATGTAAAACAAATGTATTTTTTAAACGAGTCAATGGATGTCAACCTTATATAGCTTGACTTTCTACCATTAATTGGAAACCCCGACGTATATAACATGAATTTTCTATAAAATCTATGACATGTCCTGACATAAGCTTGCAAGATTATAAAGATATGACGTGTATTATGTAATGTAAGTGGATATCGTGTTAATGTTGGTTTTGTGTATTGCTGCTGCAGTATGACATAAATGTCAAATAAATGTCATCCTCAGAAAACGGCAAACACTGCAGCTGTCAAAATGCAGTATTGAAATCAATTAATATTAATTAATAAATGTCTAGCTTAGAAATGAAAGGGAAAATACACATACAGTTAGGATATGTCCGATTTAGTTGCAAAATACTATTGAATTATTTCCCTTTAAATGAAACTCTTCAAGAATAGGGCAAACAATCAAATAAGAAGTTTAAAGTGAAACTGTTTTCTGACTGATCTTGTAACGTTCTCATGGTCAAGTGTTGATGTAAAATTTGATTGTTAAATAATTCTGATTTATGCAGTTAATGTATAGATGCCAATATTTCAACCAAAAAATCTGTTAACAATACATATTCATTTCTTTGTCATGCAATGCAGTTTTTTGTTTCTCAATTATTTGTGAAATGGTTTTTCCTTGCTCATAAGTATAATGATGTTTCTTAAATACTATTTCTGATAATTTCAACAAGTACTAGTTTAATTTAATTTTGAGGAGTGATTTAAAGAAGTGCTATAACACTCAAGACAAATAAATAATATATATATTGTAATATGATGAGAAATCATATCACTTAGAACATCAGACATAAAACTTCTATTAACAAATAACAGCTTTTATTTCATATGTAATGCATTTTACTTTTTGGGCTTTTATTTGCTGGCAAAAAAAGGAATTCTGAAGTCTGTACTTTATAAATTGGGTTAAGATATCTAAAAAGGTTCAAGTAACAGTTTACCAAGAAGTTGAAATAAAAATGGTAATAAAATTCAGAACTTTATTTACTCTACAATAGAAAAAAAGCAACCTTCATATTGACCTGTTTCTTGAAGTTAATTACAGAATGTTATATCAAACTGTTCCTTGAAAATCAAAATAACAGCAAAATTCATAAAGATCAGTTTTGCTAAACCTGACATCTATTCAAGACTCATCAGAGGTGCTCTACCAGAAGATTGAAGATGCCAAACACGATTTGAATATGAAGAGCATAAAACAATAAAACCAGAAATGCCAAACTTCAAATGAAAACCAAAAATATATTGAAACTATTATGTTCATAGCATGGTTTATGCTTCCTTGGTGCTGTTAACATTTTTCATTCCATTTCCCTGTTTTTGAAAGCTTTATACAACAATATACATAACAATCATACATTTGAACGCCTTTGATCCTGCCTCCCTTTTCAAATGGTCGCTCACTTGGTCAGGAAAGAAGGAAGACACTAGATTGAAAACTGTCCGTACTGGTAATTTTCTTAAGGAAGTTGTCATTATATTGTTGTTTCATTGTGAGAGCTGCTGGCTTTTTCTCAGTCTTGGAAAAGGTTATCTAGTCCCAGATTTTTATGTAATCCAGGACATTGTTCTAATTCTAATATGTACTGAAACTATTGAGATTTTTTTAAGTACATTATTTCTAGTTCTTAAATAAAAAAAATATTTGATATGGAAAATCATCCTTCAAGCAATTTTCAAAAAATGAAAGGAAGGAATTGTTAAAATTTGCTTCCAGACACCTCAGGGAAATCCAACTGACATTTCATCTTTAAAGATTTACACCAGAAAAAAAAGGCTGAGAATGAACTTAATACTTCTATGGGCTTTGAGAAAGATTTTTTACTAATACTTGTTGAAAGGTAACACATCTAGAATATAAGACTTTTGAATCTTGAGGTTCACCATAAACCAGGGATAAACTCGATCTCAAGATTTTAAAGTCCTTTATTCTCTTTATCGGTAATCACCAAGCGACAAGATGTGGATTTTTTTTTCGTCAAAAAGGTTTTTTTCATGATTTTTTATAAGGAATTTTTTTGTTTGTGCACTGATAAAACATGTGCTACATCACCTACTCACTTGATAAATTTTGTGATACAGACCTGTTCATGATACAGGGTTTATCAGCAGCAAACATCAAAGGAAAAATGTAATGATTACCAATAAATATAGAAAGAAGGTCAGTAAATCTCATCATTACATAGAAAGTTTTGAGTGATTATGATTCTGATAATAAACCTTCTTCGATAGATGGTTTTCCATAGTGATGAATTCGTGTCTGGAGCACAAAAATTACATTATTTTGCAGTTTAAATGCTTTTACTTATTGTAATGATATTAAAGGTAATGTTACAAAGCTTTGAAAAAAAACCATTTTGGAAAAGTTGTAATAACTGTCCTGACTTAAGAATTGAAGGATTAATTTCCAAACTGACTAAAATTACATGGCAGAACATTGCATCAGTAGATCAATTGATCATCCAATAGAAAATAATGAGATGCGAAATAAGTGTATGCCGCACAGCTCACATAACAAGCGGCAACTTAGAAAAACCACAATTGACAACTGCCAGCAGCCTTCAACGAGGCCAGTAGGCACTGCTCGCCGTTCTGCAATTGGCCCATTGTCTAAGTAAATGCATATAGTTCAAACCCAGTCCTGAAATAGTCACAGAAAGACTCATCCGAGTCTCGATCTTATTAACTATAACTTATTTACTATTTTTCAAAATGTAAGTTATAGATATATTTGAATGAAAAATCAATTAAAAGCTTTCACATATTTTAATTGTTTAGTTCCTATTAATAAATGATGAGAACTTTACCAAACATGTATGTAACCTTTATGGATTGACTCCTACGTATGTAACCTTTATGGATCTATCCTACACACATGTGAGTTTATTGTTTCTGGTGATTGATGTGTCTTCCTTATTACCCTGGTATGGAGGACAAAAATACCAAACACAGCAATTAGCGGCTTTTCTAAGAATAACTGATATCCTTCAATCACAGGGTATAGTACATATTCTAGGGGACTAATCCATTTTAAATAGCTATGGTGCACATCACACCTCCATGGGACCTGACAGACATATTACTCATTTACATCAATGCCTTGTATGTCTGACCTTAAGTCTTTAGGAGCATATTGTAATTTCATTGAATCCCAATACACAAACATAGGAGTCGTATTTCTATTTGAGGCTACGATTTGTCTCTGTCGAAATCTGGACAATGAAGGATGTATATTATAGTGGGGTGTTATTACTTTCTCTAGACATATTTGTTCAGACAAATTTGATTCACAACTTGACAAATCTGCAATAGAGAACCATAGAAATATATGTCATCATTATTGTCTAAGGAAAAAACTATTTCATATTTTTTTTCCATCTTTTTACAGTCAGATTTTGTTTTTTATTGGTCTATAGCTTTGTTTGAAGTTGAAATAAATAAGATTGAGTTTCTATCATGGTATTCAATTCTACTTTGCAATATTCATCATTCTGAAAGGCAAATTAAATATACATATATAAGGAATATTATAACCGATTGACAATTTTATACCAGTGGCGGTTCCAGGATTTTTTAAAAGGGGGGGTCCTGGGTAGAAAAGGGGGGGGGGTCCAAAACTATAATTTGATGATTTTTGCCCAAATTTTGCATGAAAATCACAGAATTTTCCAACGAAAGGGGGGGTCCAGACCCCCTGGACCCCCCCTCTGGATCGGCCACTGTATACCCTTTATTTTCACTTATTTCTGTGTCCATCTGTTTTTTTATTATTATATTGTACATGAAAAATGTTTGAAATGTAATCAACGTCAGGTAATACAAACTCTATCTTAAGTTATTGTTTGGTGTTTTTGAATTGGACTTGCCGTCCGTGAATTCTCTTTGAAATGGTTTTAGGACATACTATATCCCTGAATACCTCGCTGAAATTTCATGAAACTTACACACATTTTAGCTAGTGAAGTAAGAAAGAAGCCTTTTGAATTTTGGGGCAATAGGTTCAAAAGTCAAGATCACAGGATTTGTCAAACTTAGAAATTTTAGACTGAGGTTGGTTTCAGAAGCATAACTTTGGCATGCTTTGACAGATTTGTATAAAACTTACAAGGTAAGAAGGAAGCCTATTAATTTTGGCATCAAAAGGTCAAAGGTCAGATGTTCGAAAACTTATAAAAATAAAAATTGAAACTCATAGCATAACTGTTGAACACTTTGAGATAATTTCATAAAACTTCTATACATTCAAGCAAAGAGTTGAGTGGTCAAGGTCAAAAGTTTTGCAAGACAAAAAAAATTCAAAAGCATGCTCTTGTTAACTGTTTGCAATTACTTTGTTTTATGTAAATAAAGATGCTTCAACAGAAAACCATTTGGAAAATTTTGGAAAATCTATGTTATCAGAAGTCTTTTCTTGGAAATTTGCAAGTCTTAGGTAGCAAAGAATATGTAGAGCTGAATGATAATGTGAATATTGCTCATAAGGAATTTATTATTTTAATGTAATAAAACAAAACATACAGACAACAAAACAAAATTCCTAGTCATCGTTTGATTATTGGCAAAAGAAATCTGGTTAACTGTATTATGTCATAATTTTGACATTTTAAACCATTATTGGAAGTCTCCATGCAAAGTTTGACAGTTTCAGTAGCTTAATCTGTATTTTCTGCATTTAATGGTAATTTTCATAGATTTAGCCATAACAATTAAGATTATTAATGGTTTGCTCCCCAGAGTGCAGCTTGATGCATTTGCAACATGTTGAGTTTTGTACTTTAAAGGAAATATTGCACAGACATTTCAATAAATTTAAATTTGACACCTATTATGAAATTGTTTTTTTTTTTTTTTTTTTTTTGGGGGGGGGGGGGGGCTTTTTTAAAAAAGTTTGTAATAGTCATGGTATATGTCAATAAAACCTTAACCTTTAACCAACAGGAGAACATGGATTGTAAAACAAAGAAAAATCAAAAGATATTTATGTAATTTGATATGTACCAAGAACATTTTTTTTATTTGTGTTGTACCCTTTTAAGGAAAATTATGATTCATCATAATTGTAATGACTTTTGTTAAAAGTTATTTAAGAAACTTTTTAACATATGTACCTTACATTTTGTACAAAAATGTACGGTAAAAGAGACGATTTTAATTTTCAAATTATTAATTTTCCTAATCTACAGAGCAATATACCTACTTCCCCTGCATACAGTGTTTATATTTCACAACTTATTCGATATGCCAGAGCTTGCACACATTTCACAGATTTTTTTATCAGACACCAATTTATTCGTGACCGACTTTTGGAGCAGGGCTATAAGAAAATGTCTCTTACAATCCCTAAAAAATTCTTTCTTCGTTATCAGCCACTAGTAGATAAATTCAAAATTGAGTTAAAAGATAAGGTGGTTAATTGTTTTACTTAGTGTTTGACTGGTCTGCTGTACTGAGATGATCACCTCAATATCCCTATTGTGTCTCACAACTATGTTGTGTTCTATGGTCATTACTGTATCCTAAGATCGCAATGGAAGAGGGAGGTTTGGCACCATAAAACCTGGTTTAACCCACCATTTCGTTTGAAATGCCTGAACCAAGTCAGGACCATTGCCATCCACCAAGTCTCCGGTATGACTGATTTGTTTTTGTCATTTTCTCTGGACTATGAGATTGATCATTCAAGTTCAGTAGTTTTGTTATTACCTTTATTTGTGAAATTGTGCATATTACCAGAAAGTTTAATTCTATAGTTTGATAGTAATGTACAACAGTTCTTTATTTCCATCATATTTATCTAAGCTAGTTAATAATCACTGGTTACCAGGTCAAGACTTACAACATTGACAGAAAAAAAGTTGGGAAAATTGTGAAAATATGATTAGCAGAAGATTACTTAAAGTTTCAACCAATATCAAACAGGTATAACTTTGGGAAATTGTTACATACCAGGTAGAAAGAAACCTGTTGAATTGGGGGATATTTGTATACTAGGCTTTTGGGGGGAAGAAAACTTTTCACCCTTTGAGCATGTTGAGGAGTTCTTAATAGGTCTTTATAAGGTATATATAGCCTTCAAAGTTGGAGAGCTTCTAAAGATAAGTATGTTCCATTCAGCTTTTGCCTGTGGTACTATTAGAACTTTATTTGCTTCTTTATGTCAATATGAACTGATCCAAGTACATCGATCTGCAGCAGCTTTTTTTGAACTTTCCAATCAGTTGTGAATTAGGTCTGTAATTACACAAATCTTCAGTAACCTCACATTACACCTTATTGTTGCTGGATGTTTCATTAGTGTTTTTTTGTCATCATTAGAAAGAGAGCAATTATCATCCAACAATTGAATAAAGCATCTGTTCTACTGTACTTTTACCGTGCTTTATTTTAAGCTTTGTCAGACAGCTTTTTTACACATTTATAACGTAACTTAAAATTAATAACCAAGGGATGGAAAAATTTGTATTTAATCTGCAGTAAAAAACGTTATTTAATTATTCTGCTTCAATTTATGTATGGATTGACATTTAGTTTGTTCTGCACAAATTAGTAAACGAAGACCACATGAAGATTAAAAATTCAAAAATAACCTTTTTGGAAATGACAGAAGAAAATGAGTTTTGTCATGAAACAGTCATCTTGTCTGTGTCTCAAAAATTAAAGAATTATACTTAACCAATTTATTTTACTGTAGTATTAAAATTTGACTTTAAAATATATGTAGATATGTCATGCTATGGTAGGAAAAGATTAAAGAGAAACATTTTAAAATTGGAAAAAAATACTTTAAATTTATGTGTATTCCAATTCTCAAAATCAAAAACAATAATAATTTTGAGACAAAGGTTTCAACCAAAATAAGTAAAGTTGTTTTACCATGCAGTAAATAGAAATTCATAACTATTTTTTAGCTCACCTGGACCGAAGGTCCATGTGAGCTATTGCCATCACTTGGCGTCCGTCATCGTCCGTCGTCCGTCGTCCGTCGTCAGTCGTCCGTCGTCGTTAACATTTTTCAAACATTAACTCCTCTAACACCATAAGTCCAGTGGCTTTTAAATTTGGCACAGTTGTTAATTAGCAAAGGTAGTATAAAACTAGCGTGGGGATTTTTGATTCGTTGAAAAACATGGCCGCCATGGCTAAAAATAGAACATAGGGGTAAATTGCAGTTTTTTGCAAATAACTCAAAAACGGTAACAGATATCAAAATTCTGGCAAAGGGTAAAAGTGATCAGCACCAAAAGATCTACCTGCCCAGAAATTTTCAAGAAGATCCAACAACCGATGTAGGAGTTATTGCCCTTTTTCTGGATTTTTTCAAAATTTTGCACTTATTTAGCCCTATATCTTGAAAACTATACAAGATATTTTAAAAATTCAAATTGCATATGATTAAGCACATCAAGATCTACATTTCATGTAATTAGGTCAAAGCTGTAGAACCATTTCTTTTAGGAGTTATGGCCCTTAAAGCGTCAAATTTTACCATTTTTCATTACTTTTACCCTGAATTTCAAAGATTAACTTGTCTGACACCATACATTCAACTTCAACCAAACTTGGCACAGTTGTTTAATAGCCTTAATGCTACAATTCTATTGTTCGGATTTTTGATTCGTCAAAAAATATGGCCTCCATGGCTTAAAATAGAACATAGGGGTCAAATTACAGTTTTTTGCAAATAACTCAAAAACGGTAACAGATATCAAAATTCTGATGGGAGACAAAAGTGATTAGCATCTCAAGATCTACCTGCTCTGAAATTTTCAAGAAGATCCAACAAACGACATTGGAGTTATTGCCCTTTTTCTGGATTTTTAAATTTTTTTTTCACTTATTTAGCCCTATATCTTGAAAACTATACAAGATATTTCAAATTCAAATTGCATTTGATTAAGCACATCAAGATCTACAATTCATGTAATTAGGTCAAAGCTGTAGAACCATTTCTTTTAGGAGTTATGGCCCTTAAAGCGTCAATATTTACCTGGATATTTACCATTGTTCATTACTTTTCCCCTGACTTGTCTGAAACCTAAAGACCAACTGCATCTTAACATGGCACACTGTTTGATAGCTTATATGCTACAACTCTATCGTTCAGATTTTTGATTCGTAAAAAAAACATGGCCACCATGGCTAAAAATAGAACATAGGGGCAAATTTCATTTTTTTGCTAATAACTCAAAACTGGTTTCAGATATCAAAATTGTGCAAGAATCAAAAGTGATCAGCATATTAAGATGTACCTGTCCTGAAATTTCGGAAAAGATCTGACTGCTGATGTGGGAGTAATTGTTCTTTTTCCTAATTTTTGCCAAATTTGCACTTAATAAGCCCAATATCTTGAAAACTAACCAAGATATTTCATAAATTTAAATGGCATATGGTTAAGCACAATAATATCTACAAATATATGTATCTGTGTAGTTCAGGTGAGCGATTCAGGCTCTTGGGAGCCTCTTGTTTTTATGAAATATGACATCAGAGATAAGACTGAAACAGTGGAACATCCATATTTCTATCAATCTTTTAAATCAAGTTTTAATGCCTTTTGGTGTAAAATTGTTTTATTCTAAACAAAAAGTTGGATTTTTTAAAAACACAAAAGTATGCTTTCTGTTTCACCATTATTCACCACCCTTTTTTCAAAAGACGTACAGTTTTCCTGATTTTTGTTGGGTGATAGAGAAAGTCTCAGTAAATCTGCTCATTCAGCATTTTTGAACTTTAGTTAAGGCCTTCTCTTTTTAAGTAAATTTTGCAGAAAAAAAGATTTATAATAGACAAACATGAGTGTAATACCCATATTTAAAAGTGCATGTTATAAATCTAAGGACTATCCCAACCCACAGAGCCATAACTCTACGGGAGTGATCCTTATAATGTACTGTACCTAACATTAAAATCAGTGCATTAGACTGAAGGAAACATTATTCTTCCTAAGCACGTTTTATAGTAATAGAGTCACGACCCTTAAATGACAAAGAAAAATGCACTTTAGCAGTAACCAAACAACATTACATAAATTGTTCCCTTTTACAAATCAGATCTAATTGAATAAATGTTGATGACTTAAAGAAAATATCCAAAACTTGGATTCTAAAAGTAAATGATGGAATTAAATCACCATGGTTCCATAAATCAAACCAAATTATTCATGTTATTGTATTTAAATCTAGTTCTTGTTGGATAGTGAATGTTTACTTTGATGCTATTGTTTTATTTTATCTGGTTTTAATATCTCTATTAATCGTTAATGATTGATGTCATTTCAAAACTGTATATCTCAATAGCATTATGATGGGTTATGATTGAGTGGCCCTAACCGCTCTAATATTTTTCAAAAATGTTAAAGTACAAAAGTTATCCATCACATTGAAAGTTAATTTAGTAAACTGATGTAAAGTGCTTTAAAGTTAACCTCTTCATTAGTATTATTGTAAAAATTGTCAGAAAGATAAAGTGTTCATGAAATAGAATGCAGAAAATGATAAGAAAACCCATGGTTATAACATAGCTCATAGAAATGATAGCGTTTTTGTAAGTGGTGTATCTAGATTAAATACAAATATCTAGACTACTGCTATTATTGAAGGGTATAAGTGTTACATACTTACTCTAGTTTTTCTGAAACAAATCTAGAAGTTTGGTTGCCAAAATCTTCCTCAGAATTTTGTTGCACAGTAATATTGTGAATTTTTCTTCAAAGAATGGTTGAAAAAATTACTTCACTTTATTTGGATCCATTGCTAGGTTTTATAATCTACACTCGACTGTGCACTTTGGATTTTGATAAATTTGTTAATTTGTTAAACAAGTTGTATTTTAGATAAGGATTTTTATTTCATGAAAAATACTCTGTATTTCCCTTTCTTTTAAATTGAAATTACATGTATGAAATATTTTTGAGCAAAATTTAAATGTCTCCAACAACTTCAAAAGCAATCCTTGTATTGTAACAATTTCACCAATATTTATAAACAATAACAACATGTTAGACATCAGCTGGGAAAAAACGAAAAAAAAACTACAACAGTTAAATGTACTTTCTGTTTTGTCACATGTTTTTAATGAAAGAAAGATCTGTTTTATCATTGTTGTATCTCTTGGCTAGATATTGTAGTAAAAGTACAAGGAACATTGATAGAAAATGATATGAATTGCAGAATGTTCATCAAAATGATAAAAATATTAGTTTATCACAAGAGAATTCATAAAATAAACACTAAATAACAACATCAAAAGAATCAAGGCTTTGCATATTGCTGTAATGCTTTCAAGTTCAACGGATTGTGATGTGATAATTGGACTGGTGGTATTTAATCGTTTAATCTTATTGCAGGGAATTTATCATTGGGGATTTGGTACTATGTTTTGTAATTTGTACTGCTGAGATAGATTGTGTAAAAATTATTTTTACATTACCCTTTTTTGACAAAATTAACATTTAATTGGGAAATTGTATTAGTTTTGTTTTGATCTCTGTGATAGCCGATAAACATTTAAGAATGATGCATTGAAATTGAAAAAACATGACAGAACATGCAATTGCTTTATACACCCTTAGATAATGTGTTTTAGACCAGACATTTGACTAATGAAAGAATTTCATCCTGCAATGACATGATTTGTTACTTATAATGTGGTCTTATAAAGCAAACTGTTCTTTTGGATACTTAGCTTAAGCTTTTAGTACCCTCTCTCAATAGTTTCAAGTATACTGGTGACCAATGTACTAACTGTATGTTGTGTTGAAAATCATTGGTTTGAATCATTTTAAAGAAAAATCATGTGTTATATGATTGCAGGATAAACACAATATATAGATAATTGTAAAAAAAATATATAGAATTTTTTTTTGGAGCCACTATGAAACAGCCAAGAAATGCTCAGTACACCTTGCATTTCAATCTGTTTCTAAGCAAGTGTTTCTAAGACTTTCCCTTATTAATTTTATATTTTTTTGTAATGCATAAAGCATTAAACCAAATTTACCAATTGAAGATGGATTTTAAAACTGTGCTGTTGGAGATTTGTGTTCTTTAAAGTAAGCTATATCTGTTTTAGCCAAAGGTAAAAAGTTTTCCTTGGTATTTTGATTTTGATTTGGTTTTGCCACTAAATGACATACTATCATAACATGCAATATTTTAAAACAATTTAGATACAGTAATGTTTGTCATGGTTCTCTAAAAGAGGTTACTAATAGTCATTCACCAACCTTTTGATATGATCATATTGAAAAAAAATATATTTATTTTTATTAATAGCCATTATAATGAGACGTGGAATAAGTATATGAGACGCAACTTACAGAAAAAAAAATCACAATGGGAGACAGCCAGCATTCTCCATCATGACCAGACTTCGCCACTTGCTACATACTACATAACATCAAATTCTTGTCTCCAAGGTGTCGAATGCATTGGCCAAGGACTAAAAATATAATATAAAGATTCAATACCAATTCCAAAATTATCACCAAAAGACTAAGTTTCTTAAAACTACCCAATTATATTTGTTATTGCAGTTTCTGGAGTTCATGCCACACATTGTTTCCTTTGTCCAAGTCCGAGGTTCTATTCCTGTGTACTGGAGTCAGTCTGGTTACAAATACAGACCCCCACCTCGTTTAGACAAAGGTGAGTTAAAATACAGACCCCCACCTCGTCTAGACAAAGGTGAGTTAAAAAAAGATTCACACTTCAACTCGATAAAGGTGAGTTCAAATAAAGGCCCTAACTTTGACTTCTAGTCAAAGATGAGTTAAAACACTGTCTCCACATCCAACCTCCAATAGATAAAAGATGATTTTAACCTCCAATAGATAAAAGATGATTTTAACCTCCAATAGATAAAAGATGATTTTAACAACCTCCAATAGGTAAAAGATGATTTTAACCTCCAATATATAAAAGATGATTTTAACCTCCAATAGGTAAAAGATGATTTTAACCTCCAATAGATAAAAGATGATTTTAACCTCCAATATAAAAAGATGATTTTAACCTCCAATACAAAAAGATGATTTTAACCTCCAAAAGATAAAAGATGATTTTAACCTCCAATAGATAAAAGATGATTTTAACTGATTTTAAACTCCAATAGATAAAAGATGATTTTAACCTCCAATAGATAAAAGATGATTTTAAATTCCAATAGATAAAAGATGATTTTAACCTCCAATAGATAAAAGATGGTTTTAACAACCTCCAATAGGTAAAAGATGATTTTAAGCTCCAATAGGTAAAAGAAGATTTTAACCTCCAATATATAAAAGATGTTTTTAACCTCCAATAGATAAAAGATGATTTTAACCTCCAATAGATAAAAGATGATTTTAACCTCCAATATATAAAAGATGATTTTAACCTACAATAGATAAAAGATGATTTTAACCTCCAATATATAAAAGATGATTTTAACCTCCAATAGATAAAAGATGATTTTAACCTCCAATAGATAAAAGATGATTTTAACCTACAATAGATAAAAGATGATTTTAACCTCCAATAACCTTCAATAGGTAAAAGATGATTTTAAGCTCCAATAGATAAAAGATGATTTTAACCTCCAATATATAAAAGATGATTTTAACCTCCAATAGATAAAAGATGATTTTAACCTCCAATAGATAAAAGATGATTTTAACCTCCAATAGATAAATGATGATTTTACCTTCCAATAGGTTAAAGATCATTTAAACCTCCAATAGATAAAAGATGATTATAACCTCCAATAGATTAAAGAGGATTTTAACCTCCAATATATAAAAGATGATTTTAACCTCCAATAGATAAAAGATGATTTTAACCTCCAATAGATTAAAGAGGATTTTAACCTCCAATATATAAAAGATGATTTTACCTTCCAATAGATAAATGATGATTTTAACAACCAATAGGTAAAAGATGATTTTAACCTCCAATAGATAAAAGATGATTTTAATCTCCAATAGGTAAAAGATGATTTTAACAACCTCCAATAGGTAAAAGATGATTTTAACCTCCAATATATAAAAGATGATTTTAACCTCCAATAGGTAAAAGATGATTTTAACCTCCAATAGATAAAAGATGATTTTAACCTCCAATATATAAAAGATGATTGTAACCTCCAATAGATAAAAGATGATTTTAACCTCCAATAGATAAATGATGATTTTAACCTCCAATAGATAAATGATGATTTTAACCTCCAAATGATAAAAGATGATTTTAACCTCCAATAGATAAAAGAGGATTTTAACCTCCAATAGATAAAAGATGATTTTAACCTCCAAATGATAAAAGATGATTGTAACCTCCAATAGATAAAAGATGATTTTAACCTCCAATAGATAAAAGATGATTGTAACCTCCAATAGATAAATGATGATTTTAACCTCCAATAGATAAAAGATGATTTTAACCTCCAATAGATAAATGATGATTTTAACCTCCAATAGATAAAAGATGATTTTAACCTCCAATAGATAAACAATGATTTTAACCTCCAATAGATAAACGATGATTTTAACCTCCAATAGATAAAAGATGATTGTAACCTCCAATAGATAAAAGATGATTGTAACCTCCAATAGATAAATGATGATTTTAACCTCCAATAGATAAAAGATGATTTTAACCTCCAATAGAGAAAAGATGATTGTAACCTCCAATAGATAAAAGATGATTTTAACCTCCAATAGATAAAAAATGATTTTAAAACAGACTCCCACCTTGACTAGATAAAGGTGAGTTAAAATAAAAGCCCCAAGACACTAGATAAAGATGAGTTAAATTACAAGCCCCCATGACACTAGATAAGGATGAATTCAAAAACAGAACTACAAGTTGAGTTGAAATAAGAAATTCTCTCTATTATTTGGTGAGTAAAAATAGACAAAGCACATAGAATGATTGTGGGTAAGAGTACAGACTCTACAAAAGTTAAAAGTTCCTATCATTTCTTGGTAAAGGTAATCTTTTTGCTATTTTGTCAATAAAGATTTTTTTTTTTGGATTGAATGAATTCATAAGCCATTCTCCCTCTTTTAGATATCTGTTTATCAATTTACAATGGGCTGCCAAGCTTAAATTTCAGCAAGCACATGTGCATAGTTGAATTTAATTAAACCAGTGCTTGTGTCTCTATAATAGACAATCCAAGAAAACTTTTATCTTTATATAAATAATGGCCTTGAGGAGAAAGTTAAGTTTGCTTTGTAAATAATTTGAAATTTAGGTCTGCCACATCCAAATACAACAAATAATTCAGCTAAGAATTAATTTTCATTTCCAATGAACAGTAAATGGTAAACATATTTGCTAGTTAATTTCAAAAAAGCTGTAGCCAGATGATGGACTAGCATTATGCTTTTAAATCTTGTAGCTAGCTCTAAAATTTTGGTGTGCTTTTGAAATCTGTGGCTAGCTTTAAGTAAATTGCATTTCATTCAAGGAATTAAGAATCATTGAAATCATTTTAATTGACTTTTGATCAGAATATAATTTGAGGTTTTTAAATCAAACACTGAATTTTTATAGTACAATTGTACTGTGAATTACACTGACCTAGAACTTAATACGATTTAAGCAGCAGCTAATTGACAGGTCAGTTAGTGTCACCCAAACCAGAATGAGGAAAAGTGACCTGAAATTGAGTGTAAATCAATGCAGAAACTACAATAAAACTTTGAATTTGATGCTTTCTTGGTTAATATCCTTATCCTTGTTGCACCCTTTTACAACGTGACATGGTTTATATGCAAAACAGTCAGCAATGACAAGTTTGCATAATATTTTGCAGCGGTACACAACATTTTATTGAGGATTTATAGTAAAGCAAATCATTAATAGTGTTGTCAATGGTCCCACTGGAGATGTGAAGCAGTGATTTATGTGGATTCTGGACAAACTTCTTATTAACAAAAATCAGGAGCATTTGAATGCAATAACTATGCACATTTTATCATCTTTACTTCTCCAGTCAATTAATCGTGTTTCTACAATTTAAAGAATCATTGCGTAATTTGTTACTGTTATTTGTTGCATGGTCTATTTGCAGTTCAGATGCAAACAATTTATTTAAACTTAAAAAAAAATAAATCCATCAAATTACATGTTGAACAAGTGTTTGTGGCCCGGTGGGGTTACTCCCATTGTAAGTGGGTATACCTATGTGCCGCAAAACAGGGTCTGTTTTTCAAAGGTTACTAGTCATGAACAGGGTCATGATTTTCAACCCTGAAAAGAACAGGCTTATAAATGACTTTAAAATGTCCATCATCGGTAATTCAACATACCATTTTTAGTAGAACATTCAAATTCCAAATATGACTGTCATTGTTTTCCGCAAATATTTAGTTAAATAGGGTAAAACGTACCTAACATCATTGCAATGGTATGAAAATGACTTCATTTGACTGCACAAAATCAGTGACAGGGTATGGTTTTGTATATTTTTAAAGTCACGAACAGGTCCAGGTTTGACAACCCCATCGGCACATAGGTATACAATATATATGAGAGTAACCCCCCCCCCCCCCCCCGGGTTTGTGGTACGTGGCATTCAGAGATGCAAGGATCAGATCAAAATGAGAAAGTCTAGTTTCAATTGGATTAATCTAATCCAGTCTGGATGATGATTTTACCATTTTGGTCACATTGTAGACCTTTTCTGATCAGAAATGCTTACTTGTACATTGATTCTAAAGTTCAGTGTCATTCTTAAATGAAATAAAATTTATGTACAGATATGTGTACACACAACCTGTAGAGCAAGTTAGTTTGGAAAGGAGACATAAAGTAACTTCAGGTTAACTTGTGACTGGTTTGAGCAGAGGCACCGACTTCATAGAAAATAATGAGATGTGGAATAAGTGTACTTGACACAGCTCACATAACAAGCCATAATTTAAAAAAAAAACCAGTATCTATTATATCACAAAGATTGTTTGAAAATTCCATGAAAGATCATTGCATGCAGAGATTTTGAGAAATGGTTGATAAGAGATTAACACTTAATAAATGCATAACTGCCATGCACACGGACACACACACGATCTGACATCTCTTTTACTATATAATCACCAACTTTTCAAACGGAAGCACAATTAAAAACCACCAGTTAGCTCGAAAAGCTTTCATATTTCTTTGACTGCTTTCAAAAGCAGACAGGCCTTTGTGATTGGTTTGGTCAAGTTAACTTCCTTATAGTTCCTCTATATAAATCTGATGTAAAAGTTTAGTCAAGTTATCTTCCTTATAGTTCCTCTATATAAATCTGATGTAAAAGTTTAGTCAAGTTATCTTCCTTATAGTTCCTCTATATAAATCTGATGTAAAAGTTTAGTCAAGTTATCTTCCTTATAGTTCCTCTATATAAATCTGATGTAAAAGTTTAGTCAAGTTATCTTCCTTATAGTTCCTCTATATAAATCTGATTTAAAAGTTTAGTCAAGTTATCTTCCTTATAGTTCCTCTATATAAATCTGATGTAAAAGTTTAGTCAAGTTATCTTCCTTATAGTTCCTCTATATAAATCTGATGTAAAAGTTTAGTCAAGTTATCTTCCTTATAGTTCCTCTATATAAATCTGATGTAAAAGTTTAGTCAAGTTATCTTCCTTATAGTTCCTCTATATAAATCTGATGTAAAAGTTTAGTCAAGTTATCTTCCTTATAGTTCCTCTATATAAATCTGATGTAAAAGTTTGGTCAAGTTATCTTCCTTATAGTTCCTCTATATAAATCTGATGTAAAAGTTTAGTCAAGTTATCTTCCTTATAGTTCCTCTATATAAATCTGATGTAAAAGTTTGGTCAAGTTATCTTCCTTATAGTTCCTCTATATAAATCTGATGTAAAAGTTTAGTCAAGTTATCTTCCTTGTAGTTCCTCTATATAAATCTGATGTAAAAGTTTAGTCAAGTTATCTTCCTTATAGTTCCTCTATATAAATCTGATTTAAAAGTTTAGTCAAGTTATCTTCCTTATAGTTCCTCTATATAAATCTGATGTAAAAGTTTAGTCAAGTTATCTTCCTTATAGTTCCTCTATATAAATCTGATTTAAAAGTTTAGTCAAGTTATCTTCCTTATAGTTCCTCTATATAAATCTGATTTAAAAGCTGTCACAGGACAAGGTTCACTTATGGGTGCATTATTTTGTCAAAGAACACTTTTTTAATGTAAAAAACCTTTTAAAAAATGTGGTTTATATGAAAATTACACAGACCTGTCATTGTGAAAAGTCAGTAAAGAGCAGTCAGGATCTTGTGACTGGTTATGACCAATCATACAAAAGATGTCATAAGATTGATTTGACTTAAAGGAGTTAATGCAAGTTTACGTGCATAACTGCTATAGCAGACATAAGTAGACATGAAAAGCTGTCAAAAACTTTTTGTTAACTTTTTTACAGGTTATGTGCGACCATCTGTATTTTGCCTTTACTAACTCTTTTAAGTATTGTGTAACTATACTACACAAGTTCTTACATCATAACAGATAGAAATTTCCATGTTTTATGATGGCTGTAAGACAAGTCTAGAGACACACCATTGTTTTTAAGATGTCTGAAAACATTGTTCTTGTTTATTTGGGCTGTGTTGCGTACATTTATTCCACATCTCATTATCTTCTATTGTTCCGTGTCTGATTTTTCTATCCTTTGTTGTTTTGTTGTTTTCTTGATTTGCTATGATGTAATACATTCTGATAAGTTAAATACTTTAAATGAAACTTGAACTATTCAAATATGCAGAATCTTCAGAGAAGATTTAATAGTACACGTGTTATGAAGATTATGGCATGAAATTACGAAGACATGAACAATAAAAAAGGGAAAGTGTTGCTGATTTGATTTGCACTTTTCTGGAATTGCCTTAAAAGTTATTTGATCAATCAGAGATATTAAACTTTAAGCCTTGAGCCACTTCAACAATTAGATTTAATTCTAAGGAACTAAATCAAAACATTTCTAAGAGGCAAATAGCAATTACTATGCAAAGACCTTGTTAGGCAGCACGATCGTCAACCTTGGACCTGAAGGCTGGTATTAAGACGATCGTGATGCTCCTGGGTACCTCATGCAGTGCTACCAAACCTGCTAGTTATAAAGATTTAGTGTGACAGCAATAGTAACTAGTTATTAATCTCAAATAAAATTACTTCCTTTAATAGTCAAAGCATATTTTAATTTCCCGAGGTTTTGAAAAAGTGCCATATGGAGATCTTAAACAAGTTAGTTAGCATGTAATTTATATGATTTAATGGTAAAAAATTCCCTCTTAAGTGATTGATAGCCGAGGGCAAATCTATCATGCAGCACAGGAGTTTCTCATTCAGAAAATAATTGCTAATTACTTTTTAATGAGTGCATATCTTACTGGGTGCTGAGGACAAATGATCTTGCGCTCTGTGCATTCATAACTAATTCAGAATTCTGACAAGTATCGGAATCTGAAGCTTTTGTTTCCACTTGATGAGAAACTTGTCTTGTCATACAAGATGGATTTTTGTAATAACAAATTATTGCATTTATTTTTTGTGATTTATTTTTCTCTTTATGATAGTGATGCAACAGAGTTGAAAATTAATGTTGTGCCTGCATCAAGTAATGCACTTTTCATTAAAAGTTTAAAAATATTTAGATAAATGTTACTTATTTATTATTTATAGGATTTGATACTAAGAGAAAGCAAGAAACTGTGATCGATAATATTAAATGTTTGAAATACCTATTTTTTACCCATTAAGGGTCAGTTATTTAACACAAAAATATGCCAACTAATACAATATAAAAAGATTAGAAACGGTTGTTGAGAAAATTTATATAAAGCTAAGATGTCATCAATAAAAAAACATATTTTTTTATAAGAATTTGTTCAATTTGCCAATTAACGAATAAATGAAATAAATTATATATATTTAATAGTGCATAATTATAAGCATTAATTCTGTTTAAAAAAAAAGACGGCAGTCAACAGAAAATTGTGACATTTAGCGGAATGTAATCATATTTATTAAACTCAAATGTTTCTTAATCTGTTAAAATGTCTTGCCAGTGAACAATTTTTTTTATCTTTAAAAAATGTTAAAAAATTCGGTGAAAATTTAAAAAAAAAACACTTAGAGATTTGTTAGGTTCATATGGTACAAATATCTGGATGTTGACAATTAGACACAAAAAAAAATAACTTGTTGCATTTCTTTCAATTGAATTAATTTGATATGAATTAAATAAAATTTTCACTTTATTGATGTCACATTATAGTTAAAGTTGCTAAAGTGGTTATGATTTTCAAGTTTTTACTACACTTGTATTCTGCTTTTGACTCAGGTGCTGTGGGCTCATTCTATATACAACCGCAAATGTTTGGGATCGTAATATGTAATGGCAATGTCGTTGTAGGTGTTGTCGTTGTCGTCTGTAGACACTTTGGTTTCAGTTGTAGGGAACCAATTGTTATAAAATTTTGATATGACGTACATGACCACTGAAAAAAGATTGGTATTGCATTTGGGGTTTATGGCCCCATACTGTCTCAGAAAAAAGAGCTAAAATGGGTGTATTTACAAAATGTCTGTAGAATGTTTAATTTTCATCCGCTTTTGATAATTCTTTTTTAATTGTATTCCTAAATAAATTCTGTATACAAAATATTCATCAGTTTGGATGTATCTTGCACACTGTGTCTTGCAATGTTACATTGCTATTAGGGGTCAAAAAGTGGCCACACCCAAAAAATTGACTTTTTAATTTTTTGGTTGATTTCCAATATTTTTTATACCCCGCCTCACGAAGTGGCGAGGTATTATGTTATACCCTCAGTTTTTATCGGTGTCTGTCCTTCTGTCCGTCTGTCTGTCTGTCCCCCGAAGGTTTCCGACCAATAACTTGAAAACACGTGAAAGGATTTGAATGCTACAATAAAATACAGTTCAAGTTCGATTTTCAGCATGATCCAAAAAATAGTTTTCGAGATAGGCCACTTTGAAAAATCAAATTTCATGAAATTTTGAGTTTCTGGTATTGTATCATGTAATATTAATTGGTATTGTGATATTTATATCTCTTGTTACTTTCAATCTTTTCTGATATAATTGAATTTTTTTACTTGATCATCTGCTTGATATTTTGTCTCGCCTGCGAAGCAGAGCGGGACATAGGTGTTACTTTACCGGCGGCGGCGACGGCGGCGTTAACTTTTTGGAAAAGTTTTATGAGCACCTCCATATCTCAAGAACTATAGGTCCTGGGTTGATGAAACTTGGTATGCATATGCCCCAGTAGTAGCTTAGCACAGTTGCATCCCCATCTTTTGACCTTGACCTTGATTTTCCGGTTGAGTGACTTTGACAATTTTCAATACATATAATAGCAATGAAAAAGTTTTGCGAGCACCTCCATATCTCAAGAACTATAGGTCCTAGGTAGATGAAACTTGGTATGCATATGCCCCAGTAATACCTTAGCTCAGTTGCATCCCCATCTTTTGACCTTGACCTTGATTTTCCGGTTGAGTGACTTTGACAATTTACAATACATATAATAGCAATGGAAAAGTTTTGCGAGCACCTCCATATCTCAAGAACTGTAGGTCCTAGGTTAATGAAACTTGGTATGCATATGCCTCAGTAGTAGCTTACCACAGCTGCATCCCCATCTTTTGACCTTGACCTTGATTTTTCGGTTGAGTGACTGACAATTTTCAATACATATAATAGCAATGGAAAAGTTTTGCGAGCACCTCCATATCTCAAGAACTATAGGTCCTAGGTTGATGAAACTTGGTATACATATGCCCCAGTAGTAGCTTAGCACAGTTGCATCCCCATCTTTTGACCTTGACCTTGATTTTCCGGTTGAGTGACTTTGATTATTTTTATGCCCCGCCAACTTTGTTGGGGGGCATATAGTTTTTCGGTCCGTTCGTCCGTCCTTCCGTCCGTCCGTCACACTTTAGTTTTCCACACTTTTTTTCGACATCCTTGCATATACTCAAAAGATTTTTGGTATGTGAGTCAACCATGATGAGTTACAGGTCAAGTTCGAGTTTCGTTCCGGTCCACTGATTTTGACCTAAATTACGGCCCTTGAACTTAGCAAATTTTGTAAAAATAAGTTTTCCGCACTTTTTTTCCACATCCTTGCATATATTCAAAAGATTTTTGGTATGTGAGTCTACCATGATGAGTTACAGGTCAAGTTTGAGTTTCGTTCCGGTCCACTGATTTTGACCTAAATTACAGCCCTTGAACTTAGCAAATTTTGTAAAAAAAAAAGTTTTCCGCACTTTTTTTCCACATCCTTGCATATATTCAAAAGATTTTTGGTATGTGAGTCTACCATGATGGGTTACAGGTCAAGTTCGAGTTTCGTTCCGGTCCACTGATTTTGACCCAAATTAGGGCCCTTGGACTTAGCAAATTTGGTAAAAATAACAGTTTTATTTTATTTGCCAGCGGGGCATCAGTGTCATCTTGACACATTTCCTTGTTATTGCATATATTTGCAATGTTTAAGTTCTATAAACATCTTTTGATCTCAGAAACTGAAAATCCATGTAAATTCAAAATATAGTGGAAGTAAGAAAGAATAATTATTTCTGATGGTGCCGGCAGGCGAGACATACTTAAGTGTTAACTCTTGTTAATAAAAGCATTTTCAATCTTAAAGGATTAAATAGTATTTCATGTTCACCGATTTTGTTTGTCCCATGTGTGTACCTTAGTTTACCTATGTGAATAAGCTCATTTTCAGACCTTCCTCAAGAAATTTTGTATGCTTATTCAATTTTCAGCATGAACACCACATTTTATTGCAGCAAAAAAAACCAAGCAATTCTAACAAATCTGTACTGAGCAGCCCATTTTCGTCTTGAAGGACATATTTGTTTATTTTGAACTGGATGTTGGAAAAAAGTTTCATCTCATTCCCAAGGTTGTTAGCCTGATATTTCTGGTTAAAGTTTAACCATCTAAACAAACACAATGATGACAGTCTTTCTTCATTTATTAATGGATTGCTAACAAACTCAGCAAACATAACTTACATTACTATGAAGTGTCAATAGAAAATGATTCAGTTAAGTGATCAAGATCTTTCCTTAAATAGACATTATTTCAATTCATTACTAGGATTTTTAAATCTTTTTTGATATGCTTCAAGTTGAGATTCCTTCATTAGCATTCAATTGATAATTGTCTGCTCATGACAGATAAACAAAATATTGGCACTTTTTTACACAATGCAGACTGGTTTATAACCGACAAGTCATTTGAATGAAATTATCTACTTTTACTAGAAAAAAGACAAGGATTATAGATTTCTAAAATTACAAATAAATTATTCAGCAACTGAAGAAATCTGTAATGTGTTTATTATTTTTACTTTCAATCTGACACCAAGGTTTATTATGTATGCCAGCTTGTTATTGAAAACTACCAGCTGAGTTTCCATATATTGTCTAAGAAGAGAGGCAATATTAGAAAATCACAATAAACAAAATAAATGTTTTATTTTTACATGTGGAAAGGTTATCAGAGGGTATTCTATAGTTAGGTTCAGTTAACCTACCACTCAAAGTCCAAGAATCTTTTTAATAACCAATAATTTACTCACCTGAGCTGAGCTGAAGTTGTTTTTGATAAATCTGATTGGTAGAGGCAGTAGAAGATAGAGAAAAGTATTTGTTTGCTTAAATGTTTTACTACAGAAAAAAATTAGTTGGATTTGAGTGAATGAATTGACCAGTTCTGATGCTCCCTTTAAATGTCAAAATAGCTATTCTGTATGTCTGTAGAATATAAATCATAGCAGATATAGAAACTCTTTTCTTCCTTCTAATATTCATCTGATTGAGATCTACAAAAGACCCTTTCATCTGAAAACCTTGGAGGACAACTCATAGTAGATATATCGGCATAACGGCATAACATTAGATATAACCATAGTTTTATGTTTTGCCTGATAGAATAAAAACTTAAGCAGATGCTGGCTTAGATGCTCATCTGAACTCAACTATATTGCAAAACTTTGCAGATTTTTTTTCTCTTTTAAAACATTAAGTCAGAAGAAATAAAGGTATTTAAATAGCGATATATGCATTTTGAGGGCAGTGCCTCCTATAAGTTTGTAAATCTCACATCCAAAGTTTGCATGACTCTTATTGTCTACCCACTAGTCACCTCGTAAACAAACTTAATGCCATGGTGATGCCATGTGTTGTACTTCTTAATATATGAAATGTTAAAGTATGTTGAAGGTTTGGTCATGGCTGTGTATTCCATAGTGGTAATCTTCATCCCGAGCACCTGATTTCACTCTTGTTTCAACTGGAGTTGGCGTTGTTGATTGACATTTGAAGTTATTTTGTGTTTCCATGTTTTACATGTTGTCTGTTTTGTCCCTTTCTTGTTGGTGTTTACTGGTTTTATCGCTACCCTTTCAGACTTTTGACATTCGGATACCCCATTGGTACCTCTGCTTCTTTCAATGCTTTGTAAACCAATTTCACATCTTTTAGTCACAGCCCTAGTTTTATAACTACTGTGATAATTTTAAAACATTGCCTTATAAATACAGGGTTTATTATATGAACAAAACATACAATAACACGAATTCTAAAATTCAATTTTCTCTTTGATTTCACAGAACATTTGAATATGCTATAAAAGTCATTTACTGATGAGCTACATAGACATAATACCACATTTGATGTTTAAAGTTATACTTATATAGGATTATATGGCGATATACACTGCTTGTGTTACTGGTAAGTTGTCAACATGCGGCCCCAGCATGTAAAATCACTGATGTAGAAAATATCAGTTAATGTTCTGGAAATATTGGATGTTCCTCCAAGTGATTTATACAGTAGTTTCTACCTCAGTTCATTCACAATCTAATCATTAATTTTAAAACAATGTCTTGACAATTCGTGATTTTTTCAAAGGTTAATAAAAGCAGTGGAACAGATTCCACATGACCATCAGTGACCAGTAGGTCTGTTTTATTGGGCTCATTATTAGCAGCCATTTGACTCACTATCATGCTTGTTTGATTGGTGTTATTTTGATATTAAGAATTGGACTGTCACCTTAAAGGTTATCCCAAGTTCACCAGGGATATTAACCAAGGGAAGAAATAAATCACAACTTCCAACTTAAGGAAATCGTATGGAAATTGGATCCTTTTCTATTCCCCTAAGACCACAGCTTCTCGCTGTCTATCACAATTGAGCATATAGAGACAATCTTTTGCTTTTTATATATCAAGTTATATTTTCTTATTTACTGATATCTTTTACAAAATTGGATATTGGAAAGACTAAATATCAAAGCGTTATAAAGTTAAATAAGGCTACCAGAGCCTATTGACCTCATTGAAGACTGCTGGCTGTTATCCATTGTTGTTTTTAAATTTTCGCTATCAGCAGCCGCATTGGAATCAAAGCAATGCAAACCAAAAAGGATTTTTTAAAAGTATTTTTTTATATTTGAACAAAATATTTCAATGCCATCACTGACGAACCACACCAATTCATAAATACCACCAACAGCAGCTAGATGACCAGGCAAACCATGTGTATCTAAATCAGTACCAGCATCAGCTGCTTGATGACCAGGCAAACCATCCATGTGTATCTCATTCAGTACTAGCATTAGCTGCTTGGTGACCAGACAAACCATGTGTATCTCAATCAGTACCAACATCAGCAGCTTGGTGACCAGACAAACCATGTGTACCTCAATCAGTACCAGCATCAGCTGCTTGGTGACCAGGCAAACCATGTGTATCTCAAGCAGTACCAGCATCAGATGCTTGGTGACCAGACAAACCATGTGTATCTCAATCAGTACCAGCATCAGCTGCTTGATGACCAGGCAAGCCATGTGTATCTCAATCAGTACCAGCTTCAGCTGCTTGATGACCAGGCAAACCATCCATGTGTATCTCATTCAGTACCAGCATCAGCTGCTTGATAACCAGGCAAACCATGTGTATCTCAATCAGTACCAACATCAGCTGCTTGGTGACCAGACAAACCATGTGTATCTCAATCAGTACCAGCTTCAGCTGCTTGATGACCAGGCAAACCATCCATGTGTATCTCATTCAGTACCAGCATCAGCTGCTTGATAACCAGGCAAACCATGTGTATCTCAATCAGTACCAACATCAGCTGCTTGGTGACCAGGCAAACCATGTGTATCTCAATCAGTACCAGCATCAGCTGCTTGATGACCAGACAAACCATGTGTATCTCAATCAGTACCAGCATCAGCTGCTTGGTGACCAGGCAAACCATGTGTATCTCAATCAGTACCAACATCAGCTGCTTGATGGCCAGGCAAATCATGTGTATCTCAATCAGTACTAGCATCAGCTGCTTGGTGACCAAGCAAACCACTTGTATCTCAATCAGTACCAGCTTCAGCTGCTTGATGACCAGACAAACCATGTGTATCTCAATCAGTACCAGCATCAGCTGCTTGATGACCAGGCAAGCCATGTGTATCTCAATCAGTACCAGCATCAGCTGCTTGGTGACCAGGCAAACCATGTGTATCTCAATCAGTACCAGCATCAACTGCTTGGTGATCAGACAAACCATGTGTATCTCAATCAGTACCAACATCAGCTGCTTGGTGACCAGACAAACCATGTGTATCTCAATCAGTACCAACATCAGCTGCTTGGTGACCAGACAAACCATGTGTATCTCAATCAGTACCAGAATCAACTGCTTGATGACCAGGCAAACCATGTGTATCTCAATCAGTACCAGCATCAGCTGTTTGGTGACCAGGCAAACCATGTGTATCTCAATCAGTACCAACATCAGCTGCTTGATGGCCAGGCAAATCATGTGTATCTCAATCAGTACCAGCATCAGCTGCTTGATGACCAGACAAACCACTTGTATCTCAATCAGTACCAGCATCAGCTGCATGGTGACCAGGCAAGCCATGTGTATCTCAATCAGTACCAGCATCAGCTGCTTGATGACCAGACAAACCACTTGTATCTCAATCAGTACCAGCATCAGCTGCATGGTGACCAGGCAAGCCATGTGTATCTCAATCAGTACCAGCATCAGCTGCTTGATGACCAGACAAACCACTTGTATCTCAATCAGTACCAGCATCAGCTGCTTGGTGACCAGGCAAACCATGTGTATCTCAATCAGTACCAGAATCAGCTGCTTGATGACCAGGCAAACCATGTGTATCTCAATCAGTACCAGCATCAGCTGCTTGGTGACCAGGCAAACCATGTGTATCTCAATCAGTACCAGTATCAGCTGCTTGATGACCAGACAAACCATGTGTATCTCAATCAGTACCAGCATCAGCTGCTTGATGACCAGACAAACCATATGTATCTCAATCAGTACCAGCATCAGCTGCTTGATGACCAGACAAACCACTTGTATCTCAATCAGTACCAGCATCAGCTGCTTGGTGACCAGGCAAACCATGTGTATCTCAATCAGTACCAGAATCAGCTGCTTGATGACCAGGCAAACCATGTGTATCTCAATCAGTACCAGCATCAGCTGCTTGATGGCCAGGCAAACCATGTGTATCTCAATCAGTACCAGCATCAGCAGCTTGGTGACCAGACAAACCATGTGTATCTCAATCAGTACCAGCATCAGCAGCTTGGTGACCAGACAAACCATGTGTATCTCAATCAGTACCAGCATCAGCAGCTTGGTGACCAGACAAACCATGTGTATCTCAATCAGTACCAGCATCAGCTGCTTGATGACCAGACAAATCATGTGTATCTCAATCAGTACCAGCATCAGCTGCTTGATGGCCAGGCAAACCATGTGTATCTCAATCAGTACCAGCATCAGCTGCTTGATAACCAGGCAAACCATGTGTATCTCAATCAGTACCAGCATCAGCTGCTTGATGACCAGACAAACCATGTGTATCTCAATCAGTACCAGCATCAGCTGCTTGATGACCAGGCAAGCCATGTGTATCTCATTCAGTACTAGCATCAGCTGCTTGATGACCAGACAAACCATGTGTATCTCAATCAGTTCCAGCATCAGCAGCTTGGTGACCAGACAAGCCATGTGTATCTCAATCAGTACCAGCATCAGCTGCTTGGTGACCAGACAAACCATGTGTATCTCAATCAGTACCAGCTTCAGCTGCTTGATGACCAGACAAACCATGTGTATCTCAATCAGTACCAGCATCAGCTGCTTGATGACCAGACAAACCATGTGTATCTCAATCAGTTCCAGCATCAGCTGCTTGGTTACCTGGCAAACCACGTGTATCTCAATCAGTTCCAGCATCAGCTGCTTGGTGACCTGGCAAACCACGTGTATTTCAATCAGTTCCAGCATCAGCTGCTTGGTGACCTGACAAACCACATGTATCTCAATCAGTACCAGCATCAGCTGCTTGGTGACCAGGTTAACCATGTGTATCTCAATCGGTTACAGCATCAGCTGCTTGGTGACCATACAAACCATTAAAGTAACCAAACAAATTAAAAAAAAACCCGAAGGATTCAGAAATATTTTTAAAAATAATTTTTAGGCTTCATTGTTACCTCTGTACAAAACAAAGAATAAAATAGTTGCTATATATCAAAGCTGTTTGTTGTCACAGGCACTATGGTATTGGTGACTTATGCTGACAACTTATTGCTTATAATTTGCCGAGAAATATTTGCAATTAGACATAGCCGTCAAGTACCAAGCATCATTGTCTTCTGTTGTTTATGTTGATTCTTGGCTGTTTTGTTTAATTAACTTGTACATTGTACCAGAAGGTACACCTTGCTTTATATGCTATTGGAAATTCACATTGTGAACCCAATATACCGGTGTTTTCTAGCCATGACCGCTGCATTTGTTATTGCTCATTTAACTCTTTATTTGAGCCTTCAAAATTGAAGTATTGTTCAATAAAATCTTGTACTTTTATTAGGAAACGACATATTAATCTTAACCTTAGTTGTCTAATGAAGCAGCTTACAAGCAGAACATTTCCAGTAACCTTGTCTGAGAAAGATTTAAGATGTGAAATCTGTCACAAATAAAAGTGACCTTGAATGATATGTAGAAATATATCTGTTGATATGATTGGATTAATCGGAATGCGAGCAGTTATTTGACATCTAAAGTGACAGACCAAAATTACAACTTACTTACAGCCTTAGATCAATCATGATTATCAACAATTCGTTATATACCTTATTCGATTTTTATCATAACACATTATAGTCATCCTAATTTGGCCTTCTTTAGCTTGTCATTGAACTACCAACATACATTGTAGGGAAAATCCTTTTAAATCCTATTGAATACCGGTAGGATGGTTCTCCTGTAGGTAGTTTTTTTCCAAGTAGTTTCCAACGTAGTTGTAACCTTTGACATCCTTTGTGCACGTCTCATCTATTTGTGACCAACATATTCCCTATATTTGTCTGAAGCATTTACTTGTTTTGCATTGGTAATTTCTATATTGGTTTTTGTAGTACAGGGTTTTTGTAATTTAGCTCGAATATCTTTCTAAGTGACAATGACTGTCCATGTTAAGCTAACTTGGTAAGAGAAGTCTTCAACTATCTTGTAAAGAGCTTTTTGTTAGTAGACTTAGGCTCTGTCGCCTGCCTTGTTTTGCCTTTTTATCCTGGATATATGAGGTTTGGTAATTTTGCACATTCGACCATCATCTTGGTGTATGTGGTGTTTGTCTTATGGTTAGTCTGTTCTGTATAGTAATTGGTGGTTGTTGTAAATGATGTCTTGTTACAGAAATTTTCAGAATGCCATCTGCAAAATCAAAATCTTCATCCATCATTGTATTCCTTGTTTTTGGCTGGTAGTTTTTGTTTGTTAAACCCTATCTAGTAAAGAGTTTAAAGATCGAATGTCGAAGTAGGATACTGCATTCAAAGTCTGTGTCAGAGAAACTTCCAAAATTTGTTTTTGACCGTAATAATCTAAAGGGAAAATTGATTTGAGCGTGATTATCTAAAGGGAAAATTGATTTGAGCGTGATTATCTTATCTGTACAGTCATGTCACCAAGTCAGCTCTTCTGTTTTCCTTTAGTCAACTGCATCGTCGACTCGACGAAGAACTATCTTATTAAACACCATGTAAGCTTGATAAATTCAGTTTAAAACTTGTCTCTATCCATTTTACTGTTTGTTCGCTATATTGGTAAGTTTGGTCTTTCTGTTAAGTCAGTACATTGTTTACTGTCGTTTACTAAGTTTTATCATAAATATCTATACCTTATTGGAAAATTTAACTGTACACGACGACTTTTGATTGTAAAGGGAATATCCCATCCAGATTTCTACGGTAATGTTGTTTATAGAGCAAATAAATTCAAAAACAATCCGTTGGGAATGCAAAATTGGCTTAAAACTTTATTAAATAAAGGTTATGAAATGGATATTTTAGTAAAATCTTTGAATTTAGTCTTCTTTGGTAAAAATATTGATAATTTGATACTTACTTTAAAATGTTAATTGCCTTCTTATACTTATGTCATTTTTGAGCATTACAGCGGTCAAGTGTGTCAGTTTTGTGTGATGATGCATCATCAAATCAAGTGTTTGACGTGTTGTGTCGGATTTAAAATTGACATTCTTGATTTTTTTACATCAGTCGATGGATGCTTCTTAGCTAGCTGTCAGTAACTTCGAGTGTTCTCAAGAGAGTATCTCTACGTCCCGTTAATTACTTGTTGTCCTTTTGTCTCAGATACTATCTCGTTGAATTGAACTTCTATCGATTTGATTTTTACTGTGTGTTAGTTTGTGCTTTGTTATTGATTATAATTAGGGGGAAGGTTGGCGCCAAAAAACTAGTTTAACCCCGCCACATTTTAATGTGCCTGTCCTAAGCCAGGAATCTTTATCAAAGCTTATGTTTGTATTTAGTCGAATTTTTGTTATTTGTTTTTTGTCAAGAAGAGGGTCTTTCAATGCACTTTGGGATTGGGCTTGAATCATATGTATTTTATTTTTAATCCAGGGGCCAATTGAAAAACAGCGAGCAGCGACCGCTGGTCACATTGAAGGCTGCTGGCTGTTTTCCATTGTGGATATTTAAAATATACGTTTATAATGTAGGTTGTGTCGCGTACACTTATTCCACATCTCATTTTCTTCTATTTGGTTTACGCTGTGTTAGTAATTTTGTATCTCTCCCATTTCTTCTAATCAGCCTTGTCTTCCTTTCATTGCATCTACAAATTCAAATGACAACAAAGTTCCCGTCTTTTCTGATCCACCTTTTTACTTCTTCGTCTTTGGTTTTGATGGGGTTCTTATGATATTTCTGTATTATTGTGACATTTGTAAACAAGAACTTTGTAGGAATTTATTTTAAAGGGATGCATGGTTCAAAGCTATCAAGTTGATGTGTTTGTTGCTTTGTAAAACATTAGATATATCACCCTATAATAATGTCCATTCATAAAAATATCCCATCATCCTTATTTGATATTAGAGTAATAGTCTACTTATTACCAATAATCCGTATAAAATAGCCGTTTGTCGCTGCATAGTAAACGGATTATTCTGAAGTATCTCTTCATATACTTGATATGGCAATTATTGGTCACAAGAACTATTAATACCCAAACAAAGGCGTTAATGTTGCAGTATAATATCGCCATTAGAGAGCTTTGTTACTGTAATTGTTGCCTCATGATTTCTACATTTACCAATGTGCAAATGTGTGGAAGATGCAAAACAAGTTATTAGCAGCTGTAGTAATTTGCGTAATAAAAGAGCCCTTTCAGTTTATTGCCAAAGTACAGGGTAACTTCCAATTATACGTTATTGAGATGTGGAATAAGTGTACGCGACACAACAAACATAAACAAACAGCAATTCAAAAAATCACAACGGAAAACAGCAAGCAGTCTTCAACATGACCATAAGTCACTGCTTACCGTCTTGCATTGGCTACCATCATGAAAATATAAAAGAGCATACACCTCAAGCACGGGGATATAGTTTTCAAATATTTCCTTGAATGGTAAGTATGGAAAAAGTGTCCGTCATTTCATTCTTAAATCTTATTTTTGTTTATTTCTTGTATTGGATTCCAAATCAACATAAGAAACCATACAATCGAAGTTTTATTGATAGGTCACATGAAAATATTACCAAATCATGACGGTGATAAAATAATGACTTTCAAAAGTGGTATCCGAGAAATGGTGTCCATCAAATAAAGATTCTTAGATCTTAACCACGATCGGTATTCCAATGAGTTCTAAGTGTGCATCTTTGTTTTGTGATTTTTTAAAAAAGCTTTTTAGCGATTGTTATCTTAACATGCACGTTCTCCAAGTTAAGGTGGGACGATACCAAATGGCATATTTCCAGATTTTAATGAAAATTGGTAGACACATAGTTCTTAGTGATATACATCCATATATGCAATAAAAAATGGGGGTCACGGACCTCGTTTTTCAAATAAATGCATTTGAAAACTGTATTTTTGGCGGGAAATTAACAAAGACATATAGGAAAAAAAGAGTTTCAACACCAATTATTTTTACTTTTTGTACACAAAAATGAACTAACAATATCCAAATTTTGACCAAAAACTAATATAATATTCCTCGGAAAATTTGCGATGCATTGATGTAAAATAAATGATATGTCACGGACTTCGTTTATAAGGTACAGACTCGTGAACATTGCCTATACGTGAAAAACGCAATAGAATCTAACTAAAATTGACGTTGCTTTTCACGACGTTCAGACGGACTTTTCAGTGTACAGGTAAATTTTATCGGTAACGTCGTTTTTAACGTAACGTCCCACCTTAAAATGGCATTAATAAGCGATCGCTATGTGAAACACCGCACTGAACCTACTCCCGTTTTGTTTGCAGGTTATGCTGCATGTTTCGTTGTACTGTTATTTTCTGTTTGCCTTTTTATTTACTCCGAGATGCCATTTTGGTATTTTTCTGTTTCTTTCATACTCAGATTCGGCAGTCATATCTTGCTGTTTCCGTGCATTATTTTTGGATTACAGATGTTTCTGGGCAAGAGTGATACCTCTGAGGCTTAGCTGATTTCAGTTTTGAAATAAGTATCTCGCTTTTCTTGTTTGTCCATATGCGACTAGGCTTGACTATCAGAATAAAGTTCTTTCCTTTTGGATGTTTATGCCTATGATATGCAGCCCTAAGGCCTTCTTCTTCATCTGAGATGCGAGACATCAGCAAAACCCAGCTGGTTTCACACTAACTATTGTATTTTATTATTACATGTAATGCATTAAGTTACTTTTGATACAGACATGAGTAACAATTTAATTAGCACAATCTTACTTAATTAAGGGATTTCCGTACTATTTATATAAGCTTTTGTTAAAATGTATTACATTTAATGGTTTATGAGCAAAAATAGAAACCGGGATACGTTGAATTCAATTGAATTGACTTGTAAAAATAATGAGATATTCCTAATCAGTTTACATTGATAGAAATCACAATAACGGTGTAATTTTATCTACAACAGTGCTATGTGAGATGCAGCATCGCTGTCACTGAAGATAACGGAGGCAAGAATCTCTGGAAATTAATAGCAATTGCAAATGCATTAGACTTGCAGTTGTACATTCTGATAAAGTCAGTAACAATAATGTACTTTTAACAAGATTCTGGTAGATAATGTTCAGAAGTAGAAATCATTTCTTTAAATCGTTCACCGCATGCTAAGCAAACAGCAAATGCAGTTCTTTAGCCGTGTTTGTAAATGAATAATTGGACTTCGACTTAGAAAGAGACACCTATTTGTACATAATAATATACAGTCATGAACCCCAATTTTAGATTGTTTGTTTGGTTGTACATATGGCTCCTGCGCAGGTACTTGCTCGTCTCAATCATTATTATGTTAGATTTTTTAATTAGTAAGTTACTTAGTTAGTTATTGCTTAACTCCCAATCAAAACGAATTGTGCTGGTAATGGTCGATGAACATTAAATGGCGATGAAGTGGAGGATAGGGGGACAAAAGGCCAATTGGGGATGAGATTCAAAAAGAAGGAATTGTTAGGATCAGACACTTTAGCCTACTGCTTGGAATCCTACTTGTCCTTCTTTGACCGAGACCTACAGGAGGGTTCTTTAACCTCCGAGCAACGTGACATTTCCCCACCAACACGGAACTCTGCTGTTTCTTATGAGCTTTCTGACTATTAATATGTTTGTCCTTCTTGTTATATTTAATTGCATAAATTGTGATTTGCACAGCTTTTATGGTTTGGTCAATGTTTTGTATCTTTTCAATAGATATATTTGGCATAGAGTTATTGGGCTCTTCTTGTCATGTCAGAGCAAATGGAACGAGGCACCTTAAGAAAATCCTTTATCATATACATCTGTAAATCTTAAGTCGAAATGATGAAGTTCGATGTTAGCCTGGTCTTTATAAAAGTCTAGGGTTTTTGAATTCATTTCCTAATGCTAGTTGCCTTCGTCATAGCCGAGGTATACATCCAATATGAATTGAACATAGAGCCAAGACTCCAATTAATTTGCTTGAATTCTATAGAAAAACTGACGATGTGCAGACAGGCCTGTTACTTTATCTATAATTTCCTGTCATTCATTCAATAGAAATACTTTCATATAGTTTGATGCAAGATTATATTCTCAATAAGTTAGAATATGAATTCATAAAGAAATTAACAGAATGAAAATTATATCAACTCATAAGCAGATTAGAGTAATGAAAAGGCTCAACAGAGTTGAAAATTGAAGTTGCACATAACTTTTTTCAGGATATTGAGTATTGGATCATGTATTTGGGATTTGTGAATCTAGCTAATTACTTGAATATCGTGTGAAATTAAAATGAACAGGGAGGCATAAAGAATTTTACAAGGTGTATATCATAAATAACTTCATCAGAAAGATCACTTGCCAATCTTCTTGATAATGGTAAAAAAGAATTTACTAAGAATGGTCCATTCACATTCATAAGTTCATCGTTGCAAATGTAATTCAATGTATTTGTATTCACAACCATTTTCAATTTTTTCTTATTTTTACATGGAAAATGTCCTATTTTAATCAAACAGCTTGTCATTTGTATGTATTGCTACATTAAAGCCGACTGGCAGAAGTGTCAGATTTGTATTCCCCTCACACGTACATGGCAACAAAAACAAATCAATTACAGTGATTATTTCTTAAAGACATAAATTTCCAAACTTAATATATAGCTCTATGCATAGAGTGATTATTGTTGAGTCTTATACTATACCAAGGCAGTTAGATATTGAGGTGCTAAAGTTAAACACTTCTGCTCTCCACAAAATTAATCTCGGAAATAAAACTGCAAAGGTTTGTTGCATTTACTAGCATAGTGTTTGTAAAGTTGAAAGGTAGCACCGACGGAAAGCTATTGGAATTCAGTAACTGGCATTTCTCATTTTGTTTGTTAAATTGCATTTCTTATTTTCTTTATGATCTATGTCCATGTTTAAATAAAGGGATTGCTGACATAAATTGCTAAAAATACATGCTGATGTTATATATTCTAGAGTAATTATCCTCCGGAGAATCTGCAATACACAATTTAGATAACTTATCTATATATTTGGAGCCAAGTAAACAAAAATACCAGTAAACATTGTCGAGATGTTTAGAATTATAGAGCTAATTTTTATTTATTTGAGTTCATTGGTGTGGGAATTTGAATGCTCCACAGTGCAATATATTTTAATCATTTTAAAGAGATTTTCAGTGGTTAGGGACTATAGCTTCAATACATAACACTTAAACTGTCGATTATACAGTTGAAGAGGAACTCTTGAGAGTAGAAAAACAGACAACATATAAAATTCTGACTGATTTTTACTTGATAGTACTACAAATAAGAGATGCAGTGCTATGATAAACTAGTTTATCCTTCTGTGTTCACCAATCCGTCCTACATATAATATCAATATTGTTAGAATTCCGTTTCATCATTGCGCTTAGCTCTTTTGACTTGTCCAACGATTGACTTGCTTTAATGTTTTAATTGTACCTAATTTCGAAAACATATCCCTAATTTATGAACAAAAACTAATGCAAGCAGCAACTATTGTTCAGCGCTGCAAAAAAAAAATCAAAAAACAAACTTATATTTATTTACCAAGTTGAATAGCATGTTTAAATATTCCCAGACATTAACGAACAGTTTGTAAACTAATACTTGAAACAACTTTAATAAAACATGAGCCAGACATATACAATGACATTAAAAGTACAAATACAGCCTAATGAGTTAAGATTGCACTCACTCGGAAATTGATTTAACTTGATTAAATTTATTAAAAAGGCAACCTTGTACAATGATGTCATCTTGATTTTTCCATCCATGTTATGTTTCATTGTGTAGGAAGCAATCATGCTGAAATCAACAAATTTAAAGTCTTACAAGTACTCCAGTTTCCCAATTATACAATTTTAATTAAGATAAGAATTAAACCGTGCTTTAGCATTGACACTGTCGGTTGCACAATCGTGTAACTTAAAGGGCTTTCCATTTTTCACTTCAGTAACTGATTTCGGGTTTTGAAATCAAACACTAACGCACTGAAAAAAGACGAACTGGTTAAAGAAAGTCGGTCTTTGTCAAGACTAAACAATTATCAATTTACTATTAAAAAACGAACTGTCTAAAAGAAGCAAATAAATGCTGAAAGAGGTATTCAAAGTTTGAGAAAGCAAAACACCGCCAAAGGCGACCAAAGAAAAAGAACTGTCATCAGCAACGAAAACTCCAGTCAAAGGAAAGAAGGCTCTAATGCTCTGCAAGAGTAAGCATTACTTACTTATTGCTACACACCGCTAATTATTTGCTTTAGTTAGTTCAAATCCAGTAAAGAAGACAACACAAAGGCCCTTCGAACAAGCCATCATCTGTATTCTGAGACACTGAAAGCCCGTTTGTGTCCCCATACTGTCCTTAATTAAATTGCTTTTTGACATCAACCTGTGAATATCATAACCTGGTGAAAGAAGTATCACAATTAACCTGAATAGTTTGTGTTAATATCAATGGCTTGACTATCTCCACAAAAACAAAACTTTGAAGTTAAATCTTTGTTTTACGCATCGTTTATGAAAGTTAGGAAAACGAGAAACCTTTCTTTTCTTTTGCGATCTCTTGGCGCCATTGAATGTATGACAAATGTCATTCTGTGTTTATGTCAGATATCTTACTTCTTTTAAGTTCAATTAATATTTAAGCCTGTAGAAAACTGTAATACCTGTATCAACTTTCATGGAAGAGATTAAAGAATAAAGATTGCAATGACCTCCTTTGTTGCTTCGTTTGTGTCTGTCTCTATTAGTTGTTTTAAAGCTTTTATGGAGATAAACATGCTTCTTTATTTCTCTGTTTAGGGATTTATTTCCTTGCTAATGGATTCGGAAAAAGAGTTGGTAATTTTTTAAGATTAAGTTCAGTTTTCTTATGCTTTAACCAGTTTAAAGCATGAAATAAAACAAAATAGAATCCGATCGATGCGTGCATAAAAATATTTAAAATTAATTTTTGGAAAGAGCCATTGTTTCGACCACAATTAAACTTTATGGGAGATGATAAAATCCCTACTTTGCTGAAAGTTAGTTAAGCTTCTTGTTTTGTTATTATCGATGTCTTTTGGAAAGCCAAAGTGGAACAACATGTAACCATTCCCCTGTCCTCAGTAGAGAGTATTTAGCTTCTTCTTTTATAAACTGATTTGACGATCACAATGAACATAACGAAGTTCCTGGTTCAAATGTTTATATTGCCAGGAAGACGGAAGATGACTATCTGGAGTAAATTGTACCTTAGAGAGCAGTCTAGGCTTATGTTTACCGTCTTTGGTGTTCTCATGTGACAACCCAAATCATTAAAGACTAAATAGTAATGGGAAGATTTATTACTTTCATTTTCTCGAAAGTCATATTCAATCTTCTCCGTCATTGTCTTTTTCCTGTGAACTTTGAGTGTACTCTTGTTATAGTGAATTTTATACGACCGCAAAAAAATTGCAGACATATTATGGTATGATGCTGTCGTCGTTGTTGTCTGTTAACTTTATTCCCGTATATTCAAAGAGTCTATCTCCAACCATCTTGTTGGATCTGGCATAAAGCAAGTGAAAATAGTATATAATGTTTTTATTCATATAGACTTTTAAATGATCTTGTGTCCATTGTATTATCAAAAGTCTTGCGTTGCCAAGGCAACATATATCTAACAACTTTTAAATTTGCCAAAATCCATCATTTATATTGAAACTGTCTTTGCAATAATCTGGTGTACCAAGTCTAAAAACATTAAAAGAACACAGAGACTCGTTATATATTTTTTGTATATTCCCAAGTAAGATGGTCATTCCCTATAGGTCGATTACGTACGTACTCCATCAATGTCTGGCCATATAACAAGTACACTTCAATATCTGTACATGATGTAACGCTGGCTACTGACCTACGACGGAACTGTCAGTGCTTTGTTTAATTGAGGAACGTTTCCGGAATGGAAGTAAAAAAAGAACGACGACCATCCTTATATACGAAATAAAACGGATGTCCGTTATCGGTATTACAGGCAACTAATTGAATGTGATTTATTTTAAAAGACAGTAGAAAATGGTTACGGGCTCTTTGAACTGTTTTGTCCCCATTAATGTTCTGGGTCAATTTAAATTTACTTTTAGAAAAATCAAATTAGAGCATTTAATGGCTTTGCGTGTTTGATCTTCATTTATGTTTGTAATTTAGCATTGAGTTTTCTAGGAATCAATAGGCATTGCATTTATTTAACTCGTGTAAATAAATATATAATGCTATTTGAAGTTTAGATGCGTTTTTGATTTTCTAATATGCCATCGGTAGAATAAAAGGATGGAAAATATCAAGCTTTTTAAAGATTTTGTAAAAACGACAATGTACGAGAAATACAGATATTTCAATTGAATAAAAAATCCATCTTTAAGTTAGTAGATACTAAACATTAGATTCTATGAGTGGCTTTATTGTTTATATTAAACGGCCCTTGAATTATAATTTTTATAAAGTTAACGTCATTAAATGCATACAAGGAAGCAACGTCATTACCGAAAGGGAAATAATCCGTGATAAGGCAAAGGAAAAAAAATGAGGGAAACACGACAGGTATTTCATAGAAATGAATATCGCAATGCGCCTGACATGGTAGAAGAATTTACAAAAATGGTGCATGAAAACATAGGTAGCGCTGTCTATACACTGCATGTAGAATGAAGTTGGAAACATATTTGGCAATACTTACATTTTAATGAACGTTTTAGAGAACAAAACATGTTAAAGAAGCAGAAGTACCAGAGGGCATCCGATTGTCAAAGTCTGACAGGGCTGAGACAAAAATAGTAAACACCAACGGGAACAGGACGAAACAACAGACAACATAAAACACAGAAATACAAAAACAACTGAATAGCAATCAACAACGCGAAATCGAATCGTTACGAGAGTGAACTCAGGTGCTCAGGAAGAGTAAGCAATTCCTGCTTGCTATAGATTCACTACAATCGCAACTCTTTGTAAACTCATATACACAATTGTGACTATTTTGGAAACGATAAAATCTTCATCACAAGGTCCTTTGTACAGAATAAGAAGCTTAAAGTAGTTTTGAGACGCTCAGTCTGAACTTTATAAATTTAAGACAAATGTTGTAAATAAGTTAGGGAACAATAAAAATTATATGTTTCCAATTATCTTTAAGTAAGTATGTTTTCAAATTAATCTGACAAGAATTCTGTTCATAAGAAATGTCGTTATACATTAACTAAGGGTTCCTTTATGGTATCTAAGGGTTGACCAACACCAACCAGCAACATATAATTAGAAACTATCATGGGTACAAATGAAAATTGTTTCAATTAGTTTTTGTCCTGAGTATGACTGAAATATTGTTTACTGGACATAACACACACATCAAACAAACAAACAGCGAAACATCAAAAGGATCAACCTCAAGTATCCCAAGAAATTAGATACACGTAGTGTCATACCGGAGAACTATAATGGGACGATCCGGAAAGAGACATGTGAAATGACTGGGGAACATCTCAGAACACTGGATAGAGATACTCGGTGAAGGGTGCTGAAGTAAGACAGACATCAACAATGTATTCAATTATAATAAATGGAAATAAAATTGTATGCTACCAACAAATGTTAGACCTCCGATATCAAGCCACAATAGGAAAAAAACCAATGGTGTTAAATTTCAGCAGACGACATTTCGACGAAACCTTAGTCTTTTAAGCATTACCATTTTATTAACAAAATATTGTAAACATTTTAAAGAGTCATTATGATGTAGCACTCTTTTGTCAGTTTTATGCAAAATGTCAAAACTATGGCATATACAATTTAATTGCGAAACAAGTGCTTTTGCTGTTTTAATTAAAAGCTTTGGTTGGGGCTGTTTTCTACATAAAATGAATTTAGCACCACCATTTTGAGTTGTTGCATTTTTAGCAAAATAAAATGAACTGGAATGGCATTTAAAAAGAAAAAATCTGCCACACGTTGTATGATTTATACAGATATCATAATTGTAACATTGCTCATTGAAGTTTTTTTTCATTAAAAATTGAAGTGTTTCGTCATTTCAGCAATATGCTAATAACGATATGGTTCATAATCTTTACACTGTTTTTTTTTTTTGTTGTTGTTGCAATTTTCATAAAAGGGAAATATTCTGTCCTGCTAAGAAAAAGACATGCTATATTTTGTGAACAATTTTTGATGTACTTTCTTTATATGCCAGAAACTATCAATATACTTTTTCAATGTGTTCGTTCTATAAGTTATTTAAGTTTAAACATTTTCAGTGCTTTGTGCGAGGAAGATTTTTTTTTCATTTACTTGACATTATCTTACATTTCGTCAATTATTCTTAATTCATTATTAGTGTATGAGAAGTATTTATTTCATCTTTTTCAAACGTCGAAAATGAGTCGTCTTTGAAAGTAACTTGAATTTCAGGCAGTTAATTGTTTGGGGCTATAAATAATATATGGCAGAAAATACAAACTATATTCAATATTTTTAATTTCTTACCTAAAAGCAAATTAAATTTTACTCAGAACACAGCTAGCTATTGTCTTCTTTTCTTATTTTTTGATCTTCGTATTCCTAAAATAATTTCAAAAGCCTTTCTAAAATCGTCATTGAAAAGAGTGTAAAGTATAGGGTTAATACCAGAATTAGCATATCCAAGCCATATGATCGCTGCCTGAATATGTGTGTCTAGTTCACAGGAATCACAAAAGCTGCGTATTAAATACATAAAGAGAAATGGAATCCAACAAAAACAGAAACACGCCATTACTATTGCCATTCGTTTAGTAGCCCTCTGTTCACGTAGTTCGTACTTACTCTTAATACTAGTCATACTTTTATTTCTTAGTTGTATTGCCCTTTTCTTTAACGAACTTCCTTTCTTGTGTTTTAACGACTTTTGTCCCGCACTATGACGTCTATGATTATTGTTGTTTTTTGAAGAATTTTTAAAGAATAGACAATTTACGAACGGAGAACACCCTTTGCTTTCCGATCCTGAGCAGCACGTGTTCTCTCCGGTGAAGCTGACAGTGTCTCCCGAACTATCATCTACCATTATATCGTCGTCGTCGTGATCGTCGGTAGAATGACTAGGTTTACGGTACGTTCTCTTCCCCTTCACTTTACTGCTATTGTCACGTTTATCTTTAACGTCATTGCTCACAGTTAGTAACATAGAAGAACTGTTAACTACTAGGTCTTTTTCATTGTTTAGGCTTCCTCTAGATTTAGTGTCACCTTTCTTAGCGGGTCTTTTCGGAAGCGGGCTGATTTGAGTTGATTTGTCTTTCATGAGTACAGACGTCTGTAGGTCTGTCTGAGTTGTATAAGAAGCTACTGGCGGATTGATACAACTCGTCTCACAGTCGTTATCTACATTACAGTGTTTCTTTTTAGTTTTTGGCTTTAAAATTCGTGTCCTTCTTTTTAAAACAATGAAAATTCTAACGTACAAAAATGTCATGAGAAAAATAGGAATTACAAAAGAACCCATAGCAGAATAAACTACATACCCGGCCGTCTGAAACAGCACACACTCGTAACGGTTTATTAGTGGGTTAAAACGGTATAAATTTTGTATCATATCTCGCCATCCTATGAAGGGAGCAAAGGAAACGATGAGAGAAAATAACCACACGAATATTATATAAATGAGCGCCCTCACCGGGGATCGTCTCTCGAAGTACCACACGGGGTATATTGTTGCAGTGTATCGGTCGACGGCTATTGTACAGAGGCCCCATATAGAGGCCGTACAGTTTAAAACGTCAATGCATAACCAAAGTGTACACATGGTCTCACCGAACACCCAAAATCCAAGTAAATCATGAACGGACGAAAGTGGAAGAACGGTTATAGCTAAAAGTAAATCGCTTACAGCTAAATTCCCTATAAGACAGTTCGAGATTGCTCTCAAGTTGGGGAATCTGTACAATGCACATAAAACTAGAATGTTTCCAAATATTGTCCACAAAGTTATCACAGCTAAAAGTAAAGCAACTAATACTAATAAAGGAAACGACGAAAAATTAATAGAACACACGGGTCCTGTAAGTTTCCAAATTGTCGAGTTCGAGTCACATTTTAATATTGTTTCGTTCTGGACCATCATAGTTGTGGTTGTGTTGAAGTATGTTGTAATGTTCCATTGTAACGTAGGACTGCTTGATGTCATGTCTCCATCACCAAGCTGATCCATCGTAATGATCTGCCTTCAGAACTCACTCATTTATATTTCTATTTCAAGATCTTCTTGCTGTTTTGACTTATTAATTCATTCTTTGATGAAACAATGGTCGAATATTAACAGCTAGATTGTAAATCCATTTTTATCCAGCAAGCGTATTTATCCGATAGGATGCTTATGAATTTGACGTAGCAGTAGTGACTTGTCAATATCTGAGGATTCAGTAACGGTGTTCATTGGCGATAAAATACAATATCATAAACTAATCATATTCACGTAATAAGAAATAAAAAATTGATCTACGAGTAGATTGTTATAGAGTTTGTGAAGGACGGTTCTATTAGATAGAAATCATTCTACAGGATTAGTTTGAGTTTTAAGTTGAATTCCTGGTGATGAGTGTTATTTAAATAATTCCTGTCAACCGCTGGTGTCACCAAATCAGTCGGAACAAAAGCGTTTCACAATTTAATTTGTTTTCCGTTGTAAGTTCTACAAGTTTTTGCTGCAGTAATAAGAAATCCTCTGAGATGACAAATTGAATGAACTAGATGTTAGTTGACAAAATGCACAGCATTACAGTCTCAGATTTTCTCCAATCTGAGAGAGTCTAAATAGCAATATAACGTCATGCAATCTACAACGCTAATTCAAGTTGAACCATAGCTAATTGTATTTCTGAATTTGGGTCTTATTTTACTGCACTTTTATCGTCCATGTCAGTTTGTGATGGTATTTTGTGAGATTTCCTATTATGACGTCCGCTTCTTCTGGTTCAGTGATCTGTGCTTAGTTTCTACGTACTGCTATACCAGAGTCTCCTAGAAAAGTGTTCCAAGCGAACAATTAAATCTAGGTTTACTGGAAATCTTAGAAATAAACATCGCCTTTCAATCATATATATATGTGTTTTATTTGATCAATTATTCCGTTTTAGTCATTACGTTTTCACTATTTGTCTTAAAGCTTCCTGAGTTTGTGCTATTATTCAGCAGGAATAAATATAATTACAGAAATAACATCGACTTAGTGTTGTAAAGGATGGCCGCCTCCGGTTTAGAAGTGGCTGTCCAACATCACGTCAAGAGTCTAAGACCATCAATAAAGAGATAGTTTTATGTCCGATTCTAGTCGTTTCAGTAAGTTAAATCGGCAGTCTGTTGCTTATGGAGCTGATTTATAGCAATCTGTACTCTGCAAATAGACAATGAAGATTCATGTTAATGCAGCATATATCATTGGGTGTTAGGCTGGTATATGGTTTCTGTGAATTTGTTAATAGATGTGTTTTGGTAGGCCATTTTTCCTACTTTGGAATTGGTTGGTTAATTAATGGGAGGTCATCATGCAGTTTTACTGTCTCGGGGGATCAAATTTAGCGGTTTGGAGCTGATTTTGTCCCAGAATTTGTTGACGTGATTGAGGATATAAATCAAGGATGTTTTTACCATATCTGGTTTCATATTTTATGGTTTGTAAATGGTGTTGGCACATTTTGCTGTCGACTAGCGTGATCGAAAGGATATTTTATTACACAGACTGATGTTGTGAAAGAAAGATAAATATATCTGGGTCCAGATCTAGATTTTTTAAGGCAATGTGAGACTTTTCCCCCCCAAAAAATACATCTTAAAAAGTCGTTTTTGTAAATCTTAATTTACAGATTTTTTAGAGGTATTTTTATGCCCCCGCGACGACATGTCGGGGGGCATTTAGTTTTACTCATGTCCGTCCGTACGTACGTCCGTCCGTACGTCCGTACGTCCGTCCGTACGAATTTCCGTCAAGCTTTTCTCAGCAACCGTACATGAGAATGACTTGAAACTTGGTAGGATGGTTCAGTATGACAAACAGTACGTCCTAAGCGATTTTGAGACCTGTCGGACATCTACTTCCTGTTTGGGACTTAGACCATGTGAAAATATGTGAACATGACTATGAAAATTTCCGTCAAGCTTTTCTCAGCAACCGTACATGAGAATGACTTGAAACTTGGTAGGTTGGTTCAGTATGATAAACAGTACGTCCTAAGCGATTTTGAGACCTGTCGGACATCTACTTCCTGTTTGGGACTTAGGCCGATTGGAAAATATGTGAACAGGACTTGAAAATTTCCGTCAAGCTTTTCTCAGGAACCATACATGAGAATGATTTGAAACTTGGTAGGATAGTTCAGTATGATAAACTGTATGTCCTGAGCAACTTTCATGTTTATCTGACATCTACTTCCTGTTTGGGGCCTAGCGGGGGCATCCGTGTCCCATGGACACATTCCTTCTTTATTTTTATTATATATTACGACTTTTGCATATTTAGTATAGTTTTGAATATTCCTTATTAATAAAAATAAGGATTTAACTTTCTCATTTCACATTTATAAAGGTTTTGTATTAAATATCCAAGTATGCAACGTTTGGTTAACACATTAAAAAGTAAGAGTCATTGTAAACAAATAAAATATTTATGTCATTCGTTTTGAAATAATGTCAGATAAACATGGTAGGTACTAGTAATTATTAAAGCAGAAATGTACAAGTGTTATTTAAGCAAGTATTTCTGGCAGAAAATAGTCACATTATGGTCGTCTTTGCCATAAAATTGCAATTTTCGTGTGTCATGATGTCATTCGAACACTTAGTCTGAAGATATAAGTTGAAATTTTACTTCCAAGAACAGACATTTTAGGACATGAATAGTTATATTTTTGATGACAAGTTCTAACATATTGTTTTGCATTTTAACACCTCTTTCATTGTTTTGCGTTTATTGTACCTCAAGTCTTTTATTATTTTATAATAATTCACCGACTTAAAACATATGAGTTTGCCGCCTGCTTGCACATTAGAGCTTATAGCGAGCATAGCTCGCCAGCGGGCACGAAGTGCCCGCTCGAGCGGAGAGCTCTACGGTATTTGTTTCCGCGAGAAATTTGCTAATGCTGATTTAGATTTTTTATGGTCCGGAAAGGGTTATTATTTTTACAGGTCCGGAGTAAATGTTAAAATAATTTATAAGAAAAGAAATAATGCTTAAAAAAAAATAATAAATTGCGCTTTTTACAAGAAAATAATATTTTTAAAATAATAAATACACATAAGCTGCTCGTTTCGTCTTGGTTATATGCAAGTACGAAACAAACGTGTCTCGAAGCTTAATCGCCCCATACCACCTCGCCCCAAATACATTATATAAACAAAACGTAGTCCGTTTTAGCTATGCTCGCATTTAGGCAATGCCTTCTCCATATTATTGTTTAAATTGAAGTTATAGTCACTGAAACGAAAAATTGTAATGTCTTTTATATTTTCAGTAAATATCGAGCAATGTGTGATTTTACTTTGAAAGTTCTCTTAATTTGAGGAAATTGAAGTTTGATTGTACTTTAATATTTCATATTGTATCAATTAAGAAATAAATATTACATAGGATGATATTGTTTATGAGGCAGGTATGTGGCTTATCAATGCCCCAATACACAAACGGGAAGTACATTATCATTCAATTGTTCCTACATTCAGTGCGGGGATTTTTTTTTATAAAGATCAAACATTTTACCAGGAACTCTGCGTGAGTTTACGGTAGTACATATATGGTTTTCCAAAAAGGATTTATTAGATATGCATGAGGTGGTCAACCAACCTTATAAGGAGCCGAGAAAAAAACACCGGACGTATTAATTAAACACCTGCTTACGGTTGGTTGAAAATTTAAAAAACGGTTCCCTTTCATTCTCTTCTGTTTGACAACTCCTTTCAAAATACGAGAGAATTTCTGATTTCCTTCATATTTAATCATCAATAATAAAAGTTCTTTGGACAACAATTACGGCTTATTTTATTATAAGTATTTAATAAACTTGTAACGTAACGCATATCTTCTTGGGTCGTTTATTGTATAAGGCTTATTCACTAAATGTTTGAATTGTTTCTTCCTAAATTGGCTGAATTAGTCTCAAGGAAATCTGAAAAAAAAACAAGATGTTTTGGAAGATAGCGGATCGTTTTTGTAGAGCATAGATATGATAAATGACTTTCCAATAGTTGCATCTTAGACGAGGAATTAACAAAATGACTTTTGAATGAAATTCTCTAATCTTTATTTCGCTTCTGTGGAAGGAGTTGTCAGACAAATAGTTAAACTAATGCCGAAGGATTGAACATTAGAGAAGATTTACATTAATGTAACGCTTGTTGTGGCAGGAAGAGCTCAATGCTAACTGTAATTTTATCAAATATCTAAACCTTTACATTAATCAAATTGTTTATATATTGTTTGTGGTGTTTTTTGTTTAAATCAATTCACCAAACATGCTTCTAACGCCTGTGTATTTGAAAAGGAATTTTTGTCTTTACAAGCAGTATATAGCTTGGGCAAAATAAAGGTAACAACTAAATCATCCGAACTGGGGATGTTCAAAACAAGACCAAGACATACGGAAGAAATTGAAGATCCCAAGACAATGAATGTTACAAACTTTACGATAGAAACTGTAACTATATTGTTATGTTTATAAGTTCATTCAACTTCCTCCCTACACATGCTAACGATGTAACTTATGTTATTTACCAAGACATATTACAGATTTACACGATACATTATAGCAACAGAATTAATCTGAGATAATAAACTAATATGGTATTGTAGTATTATTAGGGTTTATAACGGCATTAACGTTGGAGTACAATCATACTTTCATATCACAATATCACTAAAATAATCAAGGAAATACAGATCAAAAGCCATTCCATTATTGCTGAACACGAAAATCAAGTAGAAAATCAAAATTCTAAGTTCTAACATAACATGTTGTTGAGTTCCTCTTAAAGCTTGTGTAAAATCTCGTATAATTGCTTTTGTCAAATTCAGATGAATATTTGTGAAATTGCTGAAGCAAGTCATGAATGACTTCTTGTGCATTTGTAGCTTTGCGTTTAGAGAGAAGCAAAGAGGTACCAATGGGGCATCCGAATGTCAAAAGTCCGAAAGGGCAGACAAACCCAATAAACACGAACGAAAAAACAGACAACAAAGAAAATTTAAACAAAAACATTTGAACAGCAATCTTTGGTTGATATTGTATGGAGCAAAAGACGCAACGGACCATGTCGATTTTTGCTCGAAACTTTAAAGCTTGTAGTTACAATACCAGTTCATGATATGCTAAAATTCACAATCGTTAATTTATCATGTTTAATAAGATTTATCAAAGTGCCATATAAGGAGACAATTGTCTCGCACTTTTCGATAGTTAAGATTCAGTGAGAATACACATTAGCCGTAGTCACGTTGACATTAAATACTTCCACCAACAAGACCAATGGCTATTTGTCAATTACTAACCCGTTGTCTCAGGACATTTAGACAAGTAATGGGTGAGAGGTCCGAACCAGGGACGATATATCGGATAAAAATAGCACTAATATATTATATATTCAGATTTCAATGGCATTTCTACAATGGAAAAGTCTGGGGAATTTTAGGTTCGTTTTCCTATAGAATCGACTTTACTATTCTTTGTTTCATGATAAATGGTATTTGTCATAATTTTCTATGGTAATATGCATTTGTTTCAAAACTAAAAACTTTAATATTCTGAAATACAGCTGGTTATCTGTTGAATTGATCAAATATTGAGAAAATTTAAACACTTTCCATTATATTGAGTCATATATAACAGTTTTAAGTTATATCATGAATTATAAAAGAGAAAGAGAAAATGAAAGTAATTACATTTGCAGATATATGCACCTATAAAGCAGTATTTGTTATTATTTTCAAGAGATTTAGTAAATAACATATTTTTCGTTTGTATTTTTTTTTTCAACTTTACCCAAATTGTAATATATGTTTATAGAAATTCTGACGCCCTCGTGGTCTATCAGCCCATGCCGAACCAAGCCACGGACAATTGTTCACCCATCAGTCTATATGGCCATCGACATCTAATCGTTCCTTTTACTTTTCAACAAGACCTTGTTATTCGCCTAAAAATCAAAAGCAGCCAGACAGTACTTAAAATTTTGCTTTTGGGTTTTTGGTCTAGATCTTTAAAGTTAAAATCTAACGTAAAGCCCTTTGTATGTGACATTTTTGTGCCATTGGCTCTGTGCACCATAATTGTTTTATAACGCACTATTTTCACAGAAGACACATCTCACTATAGGGTAGTATTATTCCTTGGATGTCTACAATCATTTCAAAATTCCAGACTTTCCAGAAATATTTCAATTAAAAGGGTACACGTAAGAGATCTTTAGTTTGTATATACATGTATTTGCTTGCGGATGCAGTCTCTAGCCATTATATAACATTAACCCAATTTTATATTGCTAGTCTTTTTCTTGATATCCAGGAATATGCTGGTATTAGATAGATTAATACAGTTTACCGTAGGATTGAATTATAAATTATGTATGTAAACAAATTACTTCCTGGTTATGGGTGTTCAAAGAAAATGCAGAAATGCATCTAGATCTAACAATTAATTCGAATTAATGTGGCTTTGGCTATTCTGCATAATTCAGTTAGTGTTCATTCTGCTTTGGGGTATCTATTAATTGTACCTCCGTGGAACTTTAATGTAATATCTTTGGTTTAATGCCGTTCTTTATTAATGAAGTTATCTAGGGAAATGCATTTCTTTACAGAAAGATCCACGTATGTCTTTGGGATACTTTTCCTTTTATCAAAATGTTATTAAATTAATAGGAGAATCTACCTAGAATAGAGGACGCGTTTTTCCTATCAGTCTTTTGTCATATAGAGGAAATAGCAATCGAATTAGAAGATGACGTGAAATAAATTCAATTAATTCCAATGAAAAATTGCCGTGCTCAAAAGAACTTTTGAAAAGAGTTATTTTGGTTTTGCCTTCAGATCCTAAAGCGAAATATCAAAATTCAAATAGATAAAGCAATCCCCAACTCATGGTAAGAATGGCTGGCTTATAGTAACGTAACTTCTCAATTAGAAGTCGGAATTGATATTCTCATTTTTGTTTCCCTTTTTAATTTTGTTTGTAATTGTCCAAAGGTCTTTATGCTTTAGAATAGGTATTTCTTTGTATATTCTTCAAAAGATAGAACTGTCTCGTTTTTTTCCAAGTATGCTTGTCCTGTAAAGGAAATTCTAGTAAAATGTCGTGTTAAAACCTCATCTTAATATTTTCTCGTTTTGTTGTCCTTATGCGAGAATTAAAATATAAGTGTTTCTCACTATTTTCTGTGGTCGTACGAGATTTCTTCCTCCGGTGCACTGAATGTCAATAACTTTTTGTCGATATAAGCTGGACAGAAGCCGACTGTAGCTATTTATTTTATTGTTATGACCAGAGACAGTCTCGGTATTGTTGTCATATTCAATACTCTGGCTATAAATCAAACGTAGGAAACTCATAACCAAATTGTTCCGAATAGCGTATATCACTGACGAAAGAATTCTACGTATACGTTTTACTGTGTTAGGCTGGCATAAATCTTTTATTCACTTTGCTGTATATAAGGGAGCCATAATCGTTGTCCTTCTCAGAGAAACCCACAAGGAAATCAAATCAACAATTAAATTTAAGTCTTATTCGTCAAATCTCCTAGAATCTAACGTTCAATCTGTTGATGTGTTAAATTGATAGATTTGCCAATATATTTAAGGTCAGAGATAAAGCGTTTTGTTGGCTTCTCATTCTTATGATAGTAAAATATCAATGTATTTAATCATAACTTTCAATTTTAATCATGGTAAACATGAGTAGTATAAATGTATATACAGCCGGGCTACTACAGTCCGAAAACCGGTGGTATTTAAACAATAGAATGTGAGCTCTTCATCGGAAAAGATAGGAAAGTCAATTCGAATGTTTATCCTGGTTGTCAAGTGAATCAAAAGTTCTTTTTAGTACAAAATTTCTTCCAATTTTAAGTTATGCTGATAAAATAAACTTTTTTGAATTAAAAAGAGTTTTTAAAAGTAACAGATTGCATTTTAATGCATGTTAATATGTGGATATTTATGAAATGCATACGGTGCAAACTGAAATGGATCGCACAACTTTAACTTTTATATAAAAAATTGAAAAAAATCACACTATTTGTTTAAATGTATATCTTCCCATCTGCAAATTTTCAGACATGTACTGCAAGAGGTAAAGCCAAAATAAAATTAAGAAAAAGACCTATTTTTCTAGTCCGTCTTGACAACCTTCTTTTTAAAAGTACACGATTTACCTGTTGAATTCGATTATGTCATAGAACATGTTTACCTTTTTGACCGGTATCCGTAAATTGGGATCAACAGTATGTGAATTTGCATTGTATTGGAGTAAATGTCCAATTCAATATTCAGTCATCCGTTTTAAAAATAGGAATGCCTCCCATTTATCATGTTTATAATTTATTAAAGATAGAACTTGGTTGTGTCCCTTGAAAGTTTTTCATAGTTACACATTGAATTCAAATGGATCGTTATATGATAACAGTAAAATATAATTTTCAAACTAATATTTTTCGAAAGAAAAGATAATAACCTAACATTCCCACAAGTTTCGAAAATGTACTGCAGGTATTACGCCTTGTGCGATTTTTTATAGGTTGAGTTGACATTTTATTTTTTTCCAACGGCCAATAAGATTCACTCGATTTGTTAAAGTATGCACTTTTGTTGACCTTATAAACAACTGTTTACGCAACAGAAAAGATTCGTTAATAACATAACATGTCCAACGTATATGATAGTAGTCAAATCCATGCGTAATAAATGAAAATTGAAGATTGTTTATATGCCGTCGCCATCGTTGTTGTCATCGTTAAAAATTTAAAAACACATTAGCTGTTTTCTGCAGGGGAGATAATTGAATACCACTAGATATTAGACTGTACTATAAACGTAAGCAAAAGTGATAGAGTTGGAGATTAGAACAGATTAAAAAGAGACAGGGTAAAACATATTTCAAAATTTATGTGAAACAACCCCAAATGACACAAAAACTAACATATTTCGCCTACAATTAAAGGCCAAATAAATTGAGCTCGATGGTACACTGTGGTCAAAGAGATCCGGTACCTAATGTTTTGTCAACTTCCGGTAATCTGTCAACAAGTGGACATGATTTAAAAATATTGATTTTTTTCCTATTTACATATTATCAAGATGCAAAAATTTTTTTAGACATATTCCGAGGTATCTATAGTACAAATTCTGGCCATGTTTGTTATGTTTTATCTTCTCACTTGCCGATTATCAACTGAACCAATGGCAAAATCATACGTTTTTGACCAGCTGCTCACAAATATTCACAAAAACGCTATCTCGGGTAACAAAATTTGACATATTTTGAATGAGATATTGTTTAAAAATAACTTACATACAAAGTCAGCTATTATTTACTCTTTATTTTACTCGAACTAAAAAATTATTCAACTTTCTTTGTGACCCATGCTTGCCGAAGGAGTCCGGCTTTGTCAAATATAATGCTCCAGTTTCGTCATAATTGCTTTCCATTCTAGGAACCGGTTTCGTCTTTCCAAAAAAAAAATTAACATACTCATTTGAAGTTTTATTATTACCAAAATGTCAATGACTGATGTTTTTTGTGTGTCTATTTGGGGATATATTTAAAAATTAAACATGTATAAACTTTTAAATCAGTTTTGTTCACCTTACTTAGAGAAATGAACAATGTAACTTCATTGCGATCCACCAGTTCTCCGGTATGACTGATTCGTTTTTGTCATTTTCTCTGGACTATGAGATTGATCATTCAAGTTCGGTAGTTTTGTTATTACCTTTATTCAACATACCTATTATTATTGAACCTCTACTTTCATGACCCTGTCAGAAATAGTATTACGTACACACATCAAAAAAGTCACGAAAAGGACTATGTATTTAAAATAAAACTTTCAGAACTTATAAATTCTCATAGTTTCAATATTACCGGTATTCCAAATGATGTTGGAGCGAACAGAAAATATATTAAAGGTGTGGAGAAAGACACGTTATTTAGAAAAAAAAAGTGAAAAGGAACTAAAACCAAAAGAGATCAATGTTTTGCTCAAAATGAGAACTGTCCCTCAAATGCTGCTCCTTTTTAAACTGACGATACATGTAGGTCGCCGAAGTGAACATCTTGTGTAGGGATGGAAAGAGGGACGGTGATACGGTGGCTGAAGCGGTGTTAAAATATAGATGGTGTGGTGAAACAGGCGGTGGCTATTTTGTGGTGACGAGGAGCGGGGAGGGGGGAGGGGGCGGGGAAAAAAACCAAAGAAACCCGTCAAAATTATATGTATGGATAAAATTAACACAATGCATGCTTCGGATGCCGGCTATGACCTATGTTGTTACAGGAGAATGATTTTAGTATATTCCCGTTACATGTATGTGACTGACAAGTTCCATATCCTCCAGAGTTGTAAATTAAAGAGACTACCGAATTCAATTGCATCTCGAATTAGACCCTGGTGGTCATCTCAGTACAAAAATTTACGATATAAGAGACGCTTTTAATTTTCAAATTATTAATTTTCCTAATCGAAAGAGCAATAAACAAACTTCCCCTGCATACGGCGTTTATACTTCACAACTTATTCGATATGCTAGACCTTGCATACATTTCATAGATTTTTTAGATCAGATACCGATTTCTCCATGACCGATTTTGGGACAGGGTTATAAGAAAATACAATCTTTGAAAAAAAATCTTTCTTCATTATCAGCCACTAGTAGAAAAATTCAAAAGTGAGTTGAAAGATATGGTGATTAATTTGTTTAATTAGTTTTTGGCTGGTCTGCTGTACTGAGATAATCACCTCTGGCTCAATATCCCTATATTGTGTCTCCAAACCATGTTATGTGTGGTTTATTTTTTGTCATTACCGGCTCCTTAGATCGCAGTGGAAGTGGGAGGTTTGGCGTCATAAAACCTGGTTCAACCCATCATTTCGTTTGAAATGCCTGTACCAAGTCAGGACCATTGCCATCCACAATTTCTCCAGTGTGGCTGCTTTGCTTTTTTTTCTTTTTGGACACTGAAATTGATCATTCATGTTCGGTTGGTTTTGTTATTAACTTTATCTTCCATTTGGGTATGGGCACACTTAGTGAGGCTTTAAGTACAATGCTGACTGCCATATTGTATTGGCTTGAATGACTATCATTATAAAGATCACAGTCATTTTCTAGTAACTAATTATTCTGCATAATCAGGTGATTTACGTTATGCTATAGACCAATGACGATTATGTATAATACTTATACATCAAATTTGTTTTTAAATATCAGCTATGTAGCAATATTAGTTGCCGAGTTACCGGTATAAGTGAATAAAAAGTGTTATGGGAAATTAAAGTTTTCAGTAAACCGGAAATAGATGTCCGATGGACATACAACGGTACCATAGAATGTATCGAGTCTATATAAAGCTTGATGACTTGGTATTATATGAGTAACTGAGTGATAAGTTAAATAAATATAAGTGCTACGGGTGTGGGACGAAGCTAAGGTGTGTGTGTGTGTTGGTGTTTAACGCCCTTTATCGACGCTCCTGGGCCATGTAGGGCGGTCAGTATTTAATGGTGGAGGAAACCGGAGTACCCGGAGGAAACCACCGACCTTGGGCAGGTAACTGACAAACCTAATCACATACAGTTGGGGAAGTCCCTTTTTTGTTAAATACAAACGGGACTCGAACACCAGCTCAGAGGTGATCGGCTAGTGATCAATAGTGTGGTATTTAAACCAGCGCCTTAGACCACTCGGCCACCCTGGCCCCACGAAGCTAAGGACAACCACAGATAAAACATTATATCCCTTCTTCGAAGCGGGTGTATTAATATATTAATTACCTTCAAACAAGTCTTTATAGCTAGTTGTAAGTAACTTCGAGTGTTCTCAGAAATGTTCCTCTATGTCTCGTATTTTTCTTGTTCTCTTTGTCTCAGGATTGAACTTCTATCGATTTGATTTTTATAGTGTGTTATTTTGTACTTTATTGGAGATTTTCAATAGGGGAAAGGTTGGGCCCAGAAAACTAGTTTAACCCCGCCACATTTATTTGTGCTTGTCCTAAGCCAGGATCCTCTGACAAAGATTTTGTTTGTAGTTGTCTTTTTATGTATTTTTGCTCTTTGTTTAAGAAGGGTGTCTTTCTTTGACTATTTCAGGACTGTACTCTAATTGTATGTATCGAAATTTGTGACCTTGGGCCAAGCGCAAAAGAGCGAGCAGCGCCCGCAGGCTTTGTTGAAGGCTGCTGGCTGTTTTTATCGTGGTTTCTAAATTTCCGCTTATTATGTAGGTTGTGTTGTGAACACTTATTCCACATCTCATTATTTTCTATTTCTTGGACAAAGACTAAAAAATCACACTACTAGTAAGTAATATTTTTGTGCAATTTACATACATATTTCTGTAAACTGGCTCCATGTTTTAAACTTCCATGGAGTGCACAATTTGCCTAAGGGTGCCTCCTTAAGACATGAGATTCCACAACCATCGCATTTATAGTTTTTTGGCACTACTGTTACCGTTGCATCGTGCCTTAAAGTGTCCAAGGCACGGACCATTTGATTTTCCGGGGGTGACCTTGATTTTTAACTTGAGCTGGGATTTTTTTCCCACCTGCTTAACGAGCCTATCCCCAAGAAAATCAAATGGTCCGTACGTAGCAAAGCATGCCTTTGTTTACGTGAAATCTCCTTACATTTGTGTATTTTTAAATTTTGGTGCATGTTAATGTAGCCATTATAATATTCCTTTTCCACAAAAGATTTGTTACAGATGATGTAATCGTACTTTTTATTTTCTTTGTCTTTTAACCATGAAAACATTACATAGCGATAGGTGTGTAAGGCATAACCCAAGGTGTCGGTATATCAGATTTGTAGCGATCACACTTTCGACTAAGGTACAGTAGGCACAGACCATTAATTGATTTTCTGGGGGTGGCTGTTTTTTTTTTAAATTCCCGGCCATGATATTTGTAACAAAACAAATCTAACCAGCACCTTGAAAAAAATAACCTGGCTTCAATCTTGCCAACAAAATTTTCTTGTCAATGATGTGTGTGAAAAAAAAAATAATCTGGCCCGCGAATCGTGCGAAAAAAATTTCCCGGCTCAAGGTAAAATCCCAGGCCACACCAGAAAACCAATTCATTTCCACAAATTTTTTGTCCTAAAAAAACATCAAGATTTACAGAGTCACTGAACCATGAACACAGGGATCGCGGTCAAGTGTTTAAGGCTTGTTTGTTTGTTAGGGCTGTACTCTTGGGCAGCACGATTTTGGCTATTTCCGAGAGGTGAACATGGCATGGATGATACAATGAACATGAAATGATGATGAAGTGGATGAAATAGGGACACAAGGCTAATCAGGGTTGGGAGTTTTGACTGTTACAGGAAAAGAGGATTGATGTCGTGCAATTTGGCCTCCTGCAAAAATCCTATGGGTCCTACTCTTATCAGGATTCTTTAACGTGCGAGGGACGTGGCATTTTCCCCAACACGGTGCACCACTATGGTTTGCGGTCAGGTTTTCTGTATTGTAGCATGACGACCCCACATCTCGCGATGTTTAAGGCGGTGGACTTTTAAGTTTAAATCACAGGTTGATACCTGTGGGTTCGAGCCTCGCATAAGTACGAGTAAGTAAGAAAGTAAATTTTATTTTAAGTCGGCACATATATACAATACAAAGACAAACATGAGCTGCATAGCTCTTAACTGACTAGGTAACAAATAACAAAGATCTCAGACACATACATCACAAACAAATATGACATACAAGTATTAAATTACACAGGCATGCAAGAGCAAAGCAGTTTAAAAGCAGTACGCAAGATAAAAAGCATGTGTCAAGGTTTCCAGACACGTACCGTTGCTCGTTGGTTTCATCGATTTTTCTACATTAAATAGTTGGACTTTCCTCCCACGCAAGCCTGGCGACCATGCAAGGGCTGTACATGTGTATATTCGCTAAATTTTTTATATAAATCTTTTCTTCCGTCACCACCAGAAAGTTATATATTTTCAATAATCGCAGGAGAGATTTCATGCATTGGTTTTTAACCATTCCACTTTATATTTCTTTAGACAGTACAAAATAGAAAGAAGTCGACGAATGTCGTTTAACAGGAAGTTGATGCTCAAGTTGATGCTGCGTACCAACTATTACATGTATATCAAAAGGGTTTGATAAGTACCGGTAAAATAAAAGTCAAGAAAACTGTTACAAAAATTTCATGAATGTTTCAATAAAAAAGGGGAAAAAATCTATAAAAAACAGGCAGTAGAGGACCTCTCACAGTGCAGCCCCTCAGATCGTAACTCGCTCTTAAAACGATGTTGAGATTGATCTTTACATAATATCGTAGGTCGATTTTCACTAAACGTTCAAGGAAGGTTGTTTTTAACTTAAGGCAGATTTTGGATATCCCTGCTTAAGGTAGGTGGCCATGGTAAGTCAACACTAAATACCCTCCAGATCGCAGGTCCGTATACGTATTGCATGGGTCCCAGTAGATGAGCAAAGCACCTTGCTATGGAATTTCATTTTGTTGCTACATACAAAAGTCTGTGATCATAAGGTGTCATAAGTAGTTGAGAAAATTGTAACAAAATAATTTCCCTGTCTGACCGCTTGCCGCCCGCGTAGATTTTCACCTTTCAAACTAAAATCACCAAAAAATAAATCAATCGAGAGTAAACAACAAAGAAGAACTAAATAAAGCTTTCAATTTCATGTTCTAGCAATTGACAAAGCCGATTCCAAAAGAAAGACAAAACCGATTCCTCTAGTTGTATTTCCTCTGACAAAGCCGGACTCCTTCGACAAGCATGGGTCACAAAGAAAGTTTAATAATGTTTTAGTTCGAGTAAAATAAAGAGTAAATTATAGCTGACCTTGTATGTAAGTTATTTTTAAACAATGTTTCATTCAAAATATGTCAAATTTTGTTACCCGAGATTGCGTTTTTGTGAATAATGTGAGCAGCCTGTACAAAAACGTATGATTTTGCCATTGGTTCAGTTGATAATCGGCAAGTGAGAAGATAAAACACAACAAACATGGCCAGAATTTATACTATAGATACCTCGGAATATGTCTAAAAAGGATTTTTGCATCTTGATAATATGTAAATAGGAAAAAAATCAACATTTTTATATCGTGTCCACTTGTTGACAGATTACCGGAAGTTGACAAAACATTAGGTACCGGATCTCTTTGACCACAGTGTGGTATTGAGCAGCAAATTGAATGGGAAACAAATTAAAAAGGAAGAAGCACAGTTTGTTGAACATGACGATGATTAGCTCGTTCGTTAAGCTGTGCGTTATTATTTCATATGGCTAATGATGATAAAATATTATATATTGTAAATTATTCCTCGTTAAAGTTGGTTCATGGGCCTGACATGATATTAGTCCGTATAAGGAACATAAATCAATAAATTCTGATGTTACCTAATGAAGCTGGATGTTTACAGACAAAGTCCAGCGTTGTATGTATAAGTGAGGTTTACGTGCACTGTGATTGATATTTACTGTCTCGTTAAAATTAGGCATACTTCATTAAACACGGATCAGTTCTCCATTTACTCGAAACTTTGTTATTTACAAAAAGTAGATATTATCTACCTTGTTGCAGAAATTAAGCTTCCGAGTCATAACTATGTTTTTTCGTGACCAAGAAATCATCATGAAACTTGATAGTATGTAAGAATGTAACACGAAGGAAACGGCTCGTTATTGCAGATGTTGAACAGGTTAATTAGATCTTTACTTCTAGTTTAAAAATGTCAAAATAACAGCACTATCGTGATTAAATTGAACAATTACATTGCTGAAGACTAGAAAATTTCGTGTTGGACTTGCTGTAAATGACCGTATAACGATTGCATATTCAATGTATCAGATCTCGATAGTTTAGATTTAATTAATAGTTTATAAATAGCATTTGTTCGGTCTCTAGACCCCGATTAATAATATAGTCATTAAATTGTGCACCAGCAGAACGATTTTTGCTGTTTGACTAAATCAGATGTCCCCTTTCAATTACCAAGTCTGGACGGAATCTGATTTGTAATGTTAATGACAAAGTCTCTCACGCAAATATAAGGCTTGATCAGTAAATATAGCAAAGAAATTACTAAAGGACAATCGAACCCTAGGGTCAAACGCTACATTTAAGAAATGGGTGGCACAAGTCGGCCAGTAAACAACAAATCGACTAGCAAAGTATTACCAGAAAAAGCAACGTTATTGTGATGATACCCAAAACAATATGAGCACTTCCGGATACCAAGTAGATCTTGCTTCAATCTGACCATGCAGGCCAACAATGCACCAACCAGGTTATCAAGATATAACACAAAGATGCCGAAACTCTTAAAGTTTTATTATTACTTTTTAAAAATATTTCTGCGCTTGGTTGTTATGAGACTTTAGTATATTACCGAAAGCAATTATGTTTCAGTATATTTCCGCAACTTTCATGTGATAGAACAATACCATGATCATATGATAACAACACGCAAAAATTGTTTTTATTGTTTCCTAAACTTCTGTTTCATGAAAACTCAAAATATTGTAGAGAAGATGAAATTATATTTTTAGACAATCTATCATAATATACATTGTTCGAAAGTGGATCCAGAATAGGTTTACAAATGATATCTTAAGTGGCTGTATCATTTTGGCAAGTATTAATTGAAAGTACACAGACAACATTGCTGAAATAAGTTTACCAACGTTTATTACTGATGAACAACTTTTGATCTTGTTATTTAGTATATAATGAATTTAATTCCAATCAAAAGAACACTTTATGTGTAAAAGGTACAGTATTAATTAAAATATATTTGATAATAAGTATTTCGTTCCGTCTTAATGCAGTATTGCTGCTATAAAACCCAAGAGCACTGCTCGAGTTAAACGCCATTTAAAATAATATGTCTCATATTGAGAAGATGGTTTCAATTGGAGTACCGGGCGGTAACAGACCTTGGACAGGAAATTCACAGTCCTGATGACATTATAGCCTATTTTGTATGCATTGTGAAAACAGTTCTAGCTTTTGTTGCTACTTGTTACGACTTGAGTTTTCGTTGTTGATTTCCGTTCGGTTGATTTTGTGTTTTGTGTTTCTTCGTGCTGTTCTTGTTCTTGTTCGTGTTTACCGGTTTTGTCGTTGCCCTTTCGGACTTTTGACACTTGAATGCCCCATTGGTGCCTCTCTTCTTATAGCTTTCGTTGGTGACCGCCTTTTGGTGATTTAGAAAATCTGTTGCTATCTGTACATCTATATGACTGTCTCTTACAATAAGACTAATTTCCAGAATGAAATTACAAGTAACATGTTCATGTCCATTGTGGTACTCAGAAGGACTATATGGTATGTCTTGTTTAATTAACGTTCGTACAAGAAATTTGTCCCTATTTATGTAAATGCATTAGTCTTTACTGGAGAGATGTCGCCAACTTTGACGTAGTATCCAAGATATTTGTTATTAATAATCTTATCTCCAACAAAATATTACAATAAACTTCCACCATTTAGGACATAAATATAATTCTTTATGACTACTGCTCCCCTTAACGATCCCGGGATGTACGGTGTAATGCTAAAAAGATAATTGTATTTTTGCTCTAATATGATTTATAGAAATATTGCATCTCAAATTGTTTGCCATAGATCATGAAAATGTATTTTTGTATAAAACACATTTAAGGCAAAATGTTTTAAAAAGTCAATTCATTAAGTCAAAAATGTCAATTTTAATAAATGCAAAACTCAATCGTTGACTTGGTGAATAAATCACTGATGCCAATAACCTAAAGCATATTCAAAACAAGCAACAGAAAATCGAAAAATACCAGTGTTTGATATTATGTCCACGTATGATCTATAATAGACCAATCTTGCTCTTTTAATCCATCTCTAAAATATTCTTCCCTTTAATACCCCCTTCACATATACGATATTCTCTTACGAGTTGTTACGATTTCCAAAATTAAAGTTTTACGAGTTCTTGCGAGATTTTCTACCAACCTTTTACGATCTATTTCCGAGTTGTCACGATTTCGTCAGTTGTGCGGAAATATTTCGCACTCCCGTCCAGAGACGATACGAATTTTATTTTCGAAGTGTTTACGAGCATGTTACGGTGCCTTTACGACGTCTTTACGAGTGAATTGCGATATTGGAAATGATATCGTAACTAACTCGCAAACCACTCGTAAAAGAATTCCTTTTCGAGGTCTTCCCGACTTTGTTACGAGTAAAGGCGAGTCATTTACGATCTCTACGAGTTCTTAAAGAGTTATTTGCGATGTGTTTACGAGTTAAATTATGACATTGTTGTTTTTTCAACTCGTAAAAGTCTTGACGTGTCAAAAATCCTCGTAAAACTTTCACGAGTTCTTACGATTGCACAGGAGCTTGAAAGACCTGTTTACGAGTAACAAAGAGTGATTTACGAGTCTTCGCGATCGATTACGAGTTGAAAACTCGTAAGAACTCGTAAGGAAATCTCGTATATGTGAAGGGGGTATAAAGGATTCACAAGATTTCAGTTTTGTGGGCTCTAGATATAGATATAGATAAGATATTTGTTCATTTGTCAATGAAAAAATAAAGCGCAGTAGCTAATGCTATAAAAGATTTCTAACCATTATAAATGGTTGTATAAACCAAAGCCTCACTGAAATGTATAAATAAACAAAATCACCAAATCCGTCTTCGAAGGATAGAGAAAAATTCCGGAAAAGAATAGCAAAACCGACAGAAAGAGCAAAATTCCGGAAAAAATAGTAAAACCGACGGAAAGAGCGAAATTCCGGGAAAAGAATAGCAAATGGATGGAAAGAGCAAATTTCCGGGAAAAGAATAGCAAACCGATGAAAAGAGCAAAAGGAAGTGATCAGTGAATCCATATTTTTGAGACTGCAAGTTATGCTTCCTGCATGCAACACGCCCATTCAATTCATTGACGTATAAGGGTTGAAATCGAACCAGCCTGTATTCTCTTAGACCAGTCAAGGCTCTTAAGATCTCTTAACCTAACTCAATATCTAAATCTGGCTCTTCTAACAGAGAAACATTTAATTTTAAAGAAAATTTGTCATAGTCTGATAATAGGCTTCATGTCAGAAAATATAAAGTACACCCTAAAACTGTTTTATGCATGCAAACGTTTCAAGATCAGCAGGCAAGTTTCAATTGAAATGGATTGTTATGTATTTTTTAATGTCTTCAAATGGATTATAATGTATTTTTCATCAATTTAATTTGACTTTTTATCATCTATTTGCAGGTTTTAATGTAATTTACATTGCTTTAATTTATTTCGATTGCTTTTAGTATACGAAGAGAAAGTTATTATGATTAGTTTCGTTTCAAAATTATTTGTTAAAATATTTTTAAGGGTGAAAAGAAAGTGTGTCACCATAAAACTGTGTTATCAGTGTTTCCTCTGGTTCTCACTGAGTATGGAATGGCTTTAAGTTCTTTCTCGGTTAATGCGAGTGTTTTATTTCAGGTTGACTACTATATTGCTTTAAATCTTGTGGTAAATGGCTGTACCGGTAACACTGTTAGTCATTGTAAATGGCTGTACCGGTAACACTGTTAGTCGTTGTAAATGGCTGTACCGGTAACACTGTTAGTCATTGCCTGCATCTTGTGATAAATGGCTGTACCGGTAACACTGTTAGTCGTTGTAAATGGCTGTACCGGTAACACTGTTAGTCGTTGTAAATGGCTGTACCGGTAACACTGTTAGTCATTGTAAATGGCTGTACCGGTAACACTGTTAGTCATTGCCTGCATCTTGTGATAAATGGCTTTACTGGTAACACTGTTAGTCGTTGTAAATGGCTGTACCGGTAACACTGTTAGTCGTTGTAAATGGCTGTACCGGTAACACTGTTAGTCATTGTAAATGGCTGTACCGGTAACACTGTTAGTCATTGTAAATGGCTGTACTGGTAACACTGTTAGTCATTGCCTGCATCTTGTGGTAAATGGCTGTACCGGTAACACTGTTAGTCGTTGTAAATGGCTGTACCGGTAACACTGTTAGTCGTTGTAAATGGCTGTACCGGTAACACTGTTAGTCGTTGTAAATGGCTGTACTGGTAACACTGTTAGTCATTGTAAATGGCTGTACTGGTAACACTGTTAGTCGTTGTAAATGGCTGTACCGGTAACACTGTTAGTCATTGTAAATGGCTGTACTGGTAACACTGTTAGTCGTTGTAAATGGCTGTACCGGTAACACTGTTAGTCGTTGTAAATGGCCGTACCGGTAACACTGTTAGTCATTGTAAATGGCTGTACTGGTAACACTGTTAGTCATTGCCTGCATCTTGTGGTAAATGGCTGTACCGGTAACACTGTTAGTCGTTGTAAATGGCTGTACCGGTAACACTGTTAGTCGTTGTAAATGGCTGTACCGGTAACACTGTTAGTCGTTGCCTGCATCTTGTGATAAATGGCTGTACTGGTAACACTGTTAGTCGTTGTAAATGGCTGTACCGGTAACACTGTTAGTCGTTGTAAATGGCTGTACCGGTAACACTGTTAGTCATTGTAAATGGCTGTACCGGTAACACTGTTAGTCATTGTAAATGGCTGTACCGGTAACACTGTTAGTCGTTGCCTGCATCTTGTGATAAATGGCTGTACTGGTAACACTGTTAGTCGTTGCCTGCATCTTGTGATAAATGGCTGTACCGGTAACACTGTTAGTGATTGCCTGCACCTTATAGTAAATTAGTGAACTCATCAGGCCTAATGAAATGTGGCCTGCACCTGGTTGTAAATGGTTTAGAAGACGTTGATTGCAGACCTAAGGGGACAATGATAATACTTTAAGTCATTGCCTGCACCTTATAGTAAATTTGTGAGCTCATGAAGTGTGGCCTTACCTTGTTGTAAATGGTCTAATTAGTTAGGCTTAAGGAGACGTTGATTACACTTCTTTGTACATGAGTGAATTTACCCAAGGCTGCACCCTATCGTTAAGGAGTAGACTGGACTGGTTAGGACTAAGAATGAATTGGTCGCACTTTCAGTAGCTGCCTGCACCTTTTGGATAATAGCTTGCTTGGCTAGGCTAAGGAGTCATTGGCTGGACCAGTTAGACCTTAGTAGACATTGATCACACTATTGCCTATCAAAAGCAGTAATTGATCTGCCAAACTGAAGCATATTAATGGTCTTGTTTATAGTCTTCTATGGATTCCAATATTGACAGATAAGCCGTTATAAATTGTAGAAATAAGACATTTCCCTCATTTATCTGCAATGTATTGGAAATGTACCATGAGTGAGAGATAGAAGAGATGGAATATATTATTTGATAATACTATGCAATGCTGAAGAAATCATATATTTTTATTTATATTTTCATTGTTCTTTCCTAAAAAAAAAACCCAATACAGTCCATGAAGGGACTTTTTCATCAATATCTCTTTTTTTTTGGCCAATGTCCGAACGACGGTACTTTAAGAAAATGAATAAAAGATACTTTTTTTGCAAGATTCATTACTTGTCCGAACTGTTTCATTTCCTTTTTTTTTAGCTTTTCTTATATTGTCCTATATAAACCATGTTTTTTTTGCCAAATGGTTTGGCATATTCTTTTAATCAACAATATCAGCATGGGTAATACCCCAAAATTAACACAAGAAAGCAGATTTCAAAATGGAGCTAAACAGTTTATGTATTAAGACTGCATGTATGATATGTATTTTTGTTTGTTACAGTGATAGCAGCACTTAATTATGAAGTAATGGTCCTTTGTTTTTTTTTAAGATTTATTTTGCACTATTCTCTGCTTAATCTTCCGGAGAATATGAGTTCACTCTCCTTACGACCTGTGTTGCATTGTTGATTTCTTTTTAGTTGTTTTTATGTGCTTGTTTGCTTCTTCGTGCTGTTCTTGTTCTTGTTTAAAGTATTTGTCGTTGCCCTTTCGGACCTTTGCCATTCCAATGTCCTATTGGTACCTCTTTGCTTCCTCTATTCTTCTGTCATGCCTCCAAGCCGTGTCCACAAGAATCTGATTCATACCAAGAAAACATATTTCAATTACAAGTATTATTTTCTACATCTGCCTTCCTTGCAACAGAACGAAAATAAAGTCTTGTAAAGCGGTTAAGTTTAATTAAAGATTTCTGTCTTTCATCCATCTATCGTCAATTTAATTTGATTAAAATATAAATTGCTTTGACATTTTCACCGTTTAAATCTTTTTATGGATACAACTGTCTCTGCATGATCAATAATTTTGTTTTACCAACTCTGATTTTGCTCAATACTAATTTTTCATGCCAGAACTAATACTAGGTTTCTAGGATTTTGAAACATTATTTTATTTTACATGTTTTCTCTATAACTTTTGACTTAGGTCCTTGCTGAGATTAACCCGGCACCTACGCATGCTTTGTTTTGACCTGACCCGGTCTTTTAAAACATCCTTTTACATTAAATTCTGGATAATAAGGTCTTGCATAGACTTCCTACTTCCAATGTTAAATACAATTAAGACTGATTGCTTTCGGAGGCTTTTGCTGTCAATGTTTGTTTATCCTTGTCCTAACCATTGGGAATGCTCTAATTCTTGAAGCGGGTGTTTTAAATCATGAAATGTATAGAAAATGCATTATGTTAATGTAAGTTTTCTTGTGTCTAAACCATTTTGTTTTATAGCAAATAAAATATTTTTTTACAAAAGAAAAAAATTGTCAAACAATACTTTTTCTGAAAAATTATAAACATTTTTTTAATATAGAAAATAATGAGATGTTGAATAAGTGTACGCGACACAACTCGCACAACAAGCGGCAATTTAGAAAAACCACAACGGACTTTGCTTAGGTTTTGTGACACGTTTTCGTATATCATTGACCCCTATAATATTTTTTTTTGTTAATGCGATACTTTTATGCACTGCAAGCTGCTTTAGGTAATATGTATTTTTTTCGGTATATGTTTTGGTCTTAAGATATTACACAATTAAAAAAAAGTAATTGTCGAACATGCACTAAGTGTGGCGTCATTTTCTTTATATTTGTTTTTATCCAAATACCGTGTAGCAAAATGCTACTTCGCCTGCCTTTATAGTGCGAAAAAGCATTTTAGAAGCCAAATAAAATTCCACCACTTCTCCAACCGTTAAATAACTGTATAATATTTTTATTCAGCCGAATGAACCGGTCAATTAATTCGTCGTTCAATACGAAACAAGTTTATCCAAGAGTTAAATTTAATTTGTTCTCCTCGGTAACAGGTTTTCGAAAGGTCATCTATTTTAGAAGGATATTGCCAAGTGTAAACAGAAGTCAAAGAGTCCTTTAAATCATGCCTTTAAAATTCTATTGACAATATATTCGATTTTCGTAGGTTAAAAGTATTTAGTAATGCAATATAAGGGAACTACGGAAAACGAGACATTTTAATAGATAACGTCAGGAAAACGAAATAAATAAAAGCTTAATAGCACTAGTCGTTCGATTTTCTTAACATACTATGTTTAAAATCAGATAGGTATTGCCTAAAAGTGATCACAACGCAAATGCAGCATAAATATAAGTTGATCAGTTTTGTATTTCGAATACATTTACATACCTTTTGAGTTAAAAAAAGCTTCCCCCATACAATATGAAACAGCACAGATAGATCCTCTTTTTTTGCCGTCATATGACGGCCCGTCTCAATTGAGGAATTTTAAAATCGTTTAAAATTCAGAATATAAGATCTAAAGGACCCATTCCAAAAAAAGACGTGGACACTTTTGATGCAAATGTTAACCGCTGTGATCTCTTTCTAAAACACGATCGATGTGCGTTTTCGTTTAATAAGTTCCGAGTCACTCGAGTGAATTGTTTTGATTGATGTATTGATCATTATTTTGAGCCGAAGACATAAAATGTCTAGAAATTTAAGCGTCTTTGTCATAATTTTTGGAAGGCGAATTGCAAAATTGGTAATTATTTTTAAATTCACACCGGACCTATATAAACTGTGAGAAGCATATCCGGACGAAAAATCAATATCGGCATAAGGCAAACTTTTCGCGGGAACTTTGTGCCCGCTACGGCACTGAAAACTTTTAGACAAGACAGGAGGTACTGGCATTATCTTGTCTATCTACTTACCTTTTCTAGTAATGCCCTGGGGGCAAGCACAAGTGTTTCAATTGTCACGAGTGCTGAATAGGCCTACAACAGTGCTACGATTTTTAGCTTGACTTTGAAACCTCATCCGGCTTCTCTCGTCATCAACAGTTCATGTTCAATTTATCATACATTTCATGTTCATTTCCAAAGCGGAACTGGTGCTGTTAAGCCATTCTAATAACTACATGTTGTACCAACATATTCCTTTTGTCCCTGTCTGTTTCCTGTAACTTTTTTAGCTGATTATTGCTTTTACCTTTGTAGAAAATAATAAGATGTGGAATAAGTGTACGCGACACAGTCCACAATCAAGCGGCAATTCAGAAAAAAACACAATGGACAACCGCCAGCATGCTTCAACGAGGCCGGTAGTTTTATTTTGTCTAGCATTGCCATTAATGCTTGACAGCTTTTTTCGCAACCGAACTTTATTAAAACAGCGACATTTTATGTTTTGTTGTTCAAATGACATCTACATGTCTACGAACCTACAAAAATGAGACCCATTCATATGCTCTTGCTTGCTTGGAAAGACATTGACAATTTAGAAGTTAAGTTCATTTATTTACATTTTTTGACAAAGTTGATGACTTTCTTTGACAAAGCAATTAGTTTTTGTCTCTAGTCTATAGCCTTTACAGATTGATGTTACAAGATGGAGAAATTTCTCACCATTACTGTAGTTCCTTAGGGAGATGTAGAGCAAAAGTAGAAACATGACATGACGGAGACACATTTTATGACAATAAAGACAGAAAGAATATCTGTCAATGATGTAATAGTTCTTAAAAAGTACAAATCTTTTTCTACTTTGGTAATCTACTATTTTCCAGTCATTAGAAAACTGTGATTTTGTTATGCAATTAAAACTACGAAGAAATCCCAGGTTGTTTTAATGGTTATATATAACTGTTCATTGTTTGACTTTCGTGGACTATAACAATTTGTTGAAATGTAAATTTAAATAAAAACCCCAAGCCATAGAGCAATCGTGTCGTGTGAAAACAGATTATGCAGAGGGCTTTTGTGCTTCAGAAATTCCTGAATATCTCATCATTGATTTCATATTATAGCATATCAACCCAGCAATGGTGCAACAATGCTAGATCGCAAAGCATGTAAATGTCTTTAGAAATCTTATCCGTACACTGGTACGATCACAAAGATCACAACCTCATTGTAGACCTCGGTACTCAATGATAGATTTACATTCAGCTGATTTCTTTCTGGTATTTGTTTTTCTGTCATTGGAATATTTATTTAAGAATAAAAACGGTGCCAGCCCTCCTTGGGTAAAGTTATTGAGATGGACAATGTATGTCTACAATCAAGTTCATTTGATATGGACGAAATCAATACCGAGATGTTTGGATTTCATTTATTTCATTACGTATACTGACATTTTTAGCAATCCTAATAATTTGTAGTAATCAGTTTGGAAGGCCTGTCATATCGTTCTATCATTTGGCCAGCTTTGACGTCAAATCCTCGGAACCCGTAGACAGCTTCCATTTTTCAATAAAATTTGCACATTTGTCGGTGCTTATTTAACGAATGATCGCCCGTTATTAGGTTCTATAATGATTATGTTTATAAAAATAAACATTGGCCGTAAAAGAATCTAATTTGGTGTTTCTAGGTCTTCTTTTGATATTTGTTAAAAAGGACCAATAAAATGAAAGCATAATGGAATTTCAAACAAGAATATGTCCAAATGACATAATGCCCCATCTCGCAACATTTATTTTTCTGCAATTACTAAAGCATCACTAGGTCACCGACCATACCAATATGGTTTTTATGGCACTTGTCAGTAAAAAGGAATTAACTTTAACCATTCTTCTTTAAGTAGTCATTCATGCAGAAAATATAGGTCACAGTCAGCATCCGAAGGATGCATCGTGCTTAGCATCACTAGGCGCACCTACCATACCAATATAGTTGATGTGGCACATGTCAGTAAGTGGGAATGGACTTTAACCATTATTCTGTTAGAGTTCATCCATGTGGAAAATATAGGTCACAGCCAGCATCCGAAGCATGCATTGTGCTTAGCATCAATAGGTGCACCTACCATACAAATATGGTTGATGTGGCACTTGTCAGTAAGTGGGAATAGACTTAAACCATTCTTTTGTAAGTGGTCATTCATGCGGAAAATATAGGTCACATCCAGCATCTGAAGCATGCATTGTGCTTATCATCAATAGCTACACCTACCATACCAATATGATTGATGTGGCATTTGTCAGTAAGTGTGAATTTGGAAATATGGGGATTTGGGACAGACGGACGGAAGGACGAACGGACCCGAACTCTTAATGCCCGCCTACTTTCGTAGATGGGCATAAAAATTGCTTCGATGGTATCAATAGTATATATACTTATCTGTTGTGGAACAAAATGTTTTAAATTTTGTTGCCTTTATAGGACATTCGTAATTGTCCTCCGTGTCAACGCGAAATATGTATTCCAAGTGTACCGTGTCAACGCAATGGATGTAATCCGTGTCAAAACGATAGATACATTTGGTGTCAACGCGAAATATGTATTCCAAGTGTACCATGTCAACGCAATGGATGTAATCCGTGTCAAAGCGATAGATACACTTGGTGTCAACGCGAAATATGTATTCCAAGTGTACCATGTCAACGCAATGGATGTAATCCGTGTCAAAGCGATAGATACACTTGGTGTCAACGCAATAGATGTACTCCAAGTGTACCGTGTCAACTCGATGGATGTACTCCATGTCAACGCGATAGGTGTACTCGGTGTCAACGCGATAGATGTACTCCGTGTCAAAGCGATGGATGTACTCCGTGTCAACCTGATAGATGTACCCAAAGTGTACCCTGTCAACGCGATGGATAAACTCCGTGTCAACGCGATATATGCACTCGGTGTCAACGCGATAGATATACTCCGTGTCAACGCGACAGATGCACTCCGTGTCAACGAGATGGATGTACTCCTTGTCAACGCAATGGATGTACTCCGTGTCACCGCGATGGATGTACTTAAAGTGTACCGTGTCAACGCGATGGATATACTCCGTGTCAACGCGAAAGATGTACCCAAATTGTACCGTGTCAACGCGATGGATATAATCCGTGTCAACGCGATAATGTACCCAAATTGTACCGTGTCATCGCGATGGATGTACTCCGTGTCAACGCGATAGATGTACTCCGTGTCCACGTGAAAGATATACCGTTTCAACGTGTTTGATGTACTCTGTGCTTAAGCGATTGGTTCGTTTTTTTCAACAAGAAAGATGTACTCCTGAGCACACAAATTCACCTCTATCCATTCTGATACATACATTTTATATACGTTACTCGATGGAAGTCTCTGTTTGTGATAATGCTATATTTTTGTTAAAAAAATAAACTCAATTTTTATGAATCTCATATATAACCTTGTGTTAAGTATAATTTTTCTTTGCCATTTTCGTATGACTTAGTTTTCCAGTGATCTTATGTTGATTTTTTGTTGCAGAAAGGTCGGTCTGCGATCTATTTGTATCGTGGGCTTTGGTTAGCTGCACTTGTTCACTTCTTTCTTTACTTCAAGGAGCATTAGCCAGAAAAGTGGTCTTTTCTTTAAATATCGTATATTTATGAGACATATTGTTTTTGCCATTTGCGTCCGTCCGTTATAAAAGGGATTTCATTGCAATCCTCTAAAATATCCCTACGGAATTCAGCTTTGTATGTAGGAAGTACACCATATATGTAGCTGTGCAAGTAACCCGTAAATTTTGATCCTTAAATGTTGATGGGGAATATTTTCGCTCAACTCCTCTAACACTACTCAATCAAATTTGTATGAAGCTTTACACCAAATGTAGTTGTGGATAAAAATTAGTTACAGCATCTGACCTTTCACGTTGAGTTTTTAATTTTTGGGGAAACGGGGGCTTCATCGTTTTTGCAGGCAAAAACAAACTTTATCAAATCTAATATTCTACCGGTTTTCCAAGTTTTCTACTCCTTGCGTGTCTGATGAAGGTAAATCCAGAAAAGCGCTTCATTTTGCTGTTGTACATTTAATCAAAATCATTTCAATATGGATCGTGTCTTTCTGGCACGTATTTCATATTCTTTCGTTTTTAATTCTAATTTGAATAAAAAATAAGATAATTAAGAAACGTTACATTAAAATGACCATTTGTGACCTAATGATCTACTGTTACTCAAACTTTTTTCTTTTGTATTTTAAAGGGGCTTCACCAACTATTCAAATTGTCTCAAATAGTAAAAATTGAATACTCGTTAAAGTAATTGATAATCTATAATTCATATATCTTTTAATGATTTATATTGATATCAATACCGGTAATATCATAGGTTAATATTGTTTTCATACTTTAAAATTCTTCATAAAAAAACTTGACGAAAATCGTGTATATTTAAACGTAGTCTTTTTTTTTTGCATTTAAACACGGAACCACAGGTATTCAATATATATAATAAATATATTTCAAATTAACGAATTGGGCAAAAGGTGGCCCCGCGTGTGCAAAAGTTTGTGATTTTTAATCATTTTCATGGAATTGCGTGGTGTATTTTCCTATTGGGACTATTTGGAAGACAAAATTGTTAATGTTTAACAATTCAAGATAAATTTTAGCTCAAAGTATCGTAGTCATATCATTTGTTAAACGTTTTATACCACTGAAACACTCATCGATTGCAAAGTATAATACACCCACTTCAAAAAGACAACTTTGCTTATTGCAATATTTGTATTTATGCACCCCATTAGATGTCGGATATTTTTAATTTGATGAGCATTGACATGTAATTTTAGATTAGATATTTTTATCTTTTGAAATGGTGATATCAGTCTTTCGACAATATCAGTTGTATTGGGGAATTTTGGTAAAGAGTTATAAGAAAGAAGTTTAATGTAGAGAACAAACCATCTTTCACCAACACCATTTATCATTCATCTGAAACCATTTAAAAATTGAAAAATAAAAAAATAATTTACGACTTCAAACTTTTAATTTTATATGACGAAATTGATAACCGATTCAATAATAGATAAAGAACATCTTTACTCACATTTATTGGTATCTAATCGTGTCCTGCATTTTTCCTTCCGTCCATTCGTAGAATCTAAGATAGAAATAAATCCTCTATCAAAAGATAAACGAAATCTACAATTGTCAAACGATCAATACGATCTCAATCGACACCCAATTTTACAGGAATTGTCGCTATATTTACATCGGGTGTCGCCAATTGCAAAACATGTGATAGAAGACAATTACCCCACGTTTCTAGAAATTCTCGAAATTATTTTCAATTGTATCAATTTAATCATTTAGACACATAACGGAAACATTGGGATCAACAGATTACATTTGCTGTTAAAATGAATTTGCTGTATTTCAACAACAAAAGAATAAGCTTGGTTCGGTTCAAAGTTTTTTTAATGTGTGGAAAGATGTAAATGCATCGTAAACGCTTCTATATATACTTTTGGAAATGTTCATATACAAGATGACTGACAGAAACTTTATTTTCTTTGTATTTTTACAAGAAATGTATACCTGGAATTTTGATAACACCTAATCTCAGTGACAAGCTACCTTGAATTTACCAAATATTCATATTTTAAATGTTTTTTATATTAATTATTTGATATTTCTCTTTTGACGAGAAACTAAATATTTTGGTTGTGCTATTGTGTCGTGTAAACTTTCACTATATATCCTCATATCTCAAGTTAGTGTATTTTGTTTTCATTTGTGATCCATGCAAAATTAAATATGCATGACCGATCTCACGGCGTTGAGTGGAACACCCTTTTCACGGTCTCAATCTTGATAGATAGAGTTGTTGAGGACACCATTTTCACAGTCCTAGTCATTATGATGGCTTTGTTGGAGCCACCCCTTTCACGGTCTCAATGGTTATGGCTGGCGTTGTTGGGACCGCCCTTTTCACGGTTTCAGCCATTATGGCTGGCGTTGTTGGGACCACCCTTTTCACGGTTTCAGCCATTATGGCTGGCGTTGTTTGGACCACCCTTTTCACGGTATCAGCCATTATGGCTGGCGTTGTTGGGACCACCCTTTTCACGGTTTCAGCCATTATGGCTGGCGTTGTTTGGACCACCCTTTTCACGGTATCAGCCATTATGGATGGCGTTGTTGGGACCACCCTTTTCACGGTATCAAATATTATGGATGGCGTTGTTGGAAACACACTTTTCACGGTCTCAGTCAAGATGGATGGAGTTGCTGGGACCGTCCATTTCACGATCTCAATCGTTATGGATGGAGTTTTTGGAAACGCACTTTTCACGGTTTCAATCGTTGTTGATGGAGTTTTTTGAACCACCCTTTTCGCGATGGATGGCGTTGTTGGAACCATCCTTTTCGCGATTTTAGTCATTATGGATGGCGTTGTTGGAACAACCCTTTTTCGGTCTCAGTCATGATGGATGGGGTTGTTGGAACCACCCTTTTCGCAGTCTCAGTCATTATGGATGGCGTTGTTGGAACAACCCTTTTTCGGTCTCAGTCATGATGGATGGGGTTGTTGGAACCACCCTTTTTGCAGTCTCAGTCATGATGGATGGCGTTGTTGGAACAACCCTGTTCTCGGTCTCAGTCATGATGGATGGGGTTGTTGGAACCACCCTTTTCGCGGTCTCAGTCATGATTGATGGTGTTGTTGGGACCACTCTTTTCACGGTCTCTGTCATTATGGATGGAAATTTTGGAAACACACTTTTCACGGTTTCAATCTTTGTTGATGGAGTTGTTGGAACCACCCTTTTCGCGATGGATGGCGTTGTTGGGACCACCATTTTCACGGTTTCAAACTTAATGGGTGGCGTTGTTGGAACCACCCTTTTCACTGTCTCTGTCATTATGGATGGAGTTTTTGGAACCACCCTTTTCGCGTTCTCAGTCATGTTGGGACCATCCTTTTCACGGTTTCAATCGTTGTTGATGGAGTTGTTGGAACCACCCTTTTCGCAGTCTCAGTCATGATGGATGGCGTTGTTGGAACAACCCTGTTCTCGGTCTCAGTCATTATGGATGGAGTTGTTGGAACCACCCTTTTCGCAGTCTCAGTCATGATGGATGGCATTGTTGGAACAACCCTTTTCGCGGTCTCAGTCATTTTGGATGGCGTTGTTGGAACCACCCTTTTCACTGATTCAATCGTTGTTGAAGGAGTTGTTGGAACCACCCTTTTCACGGTTTCAATCGTTGTTGATGGAGTTGTTGGAACCACCCTTTTCGCGGTCTCAGTCGTGATGGATGGCGTTGTTGGGACCACCCTTTTTGTGGTCTCAATCGCTTTAGATGGCGTTGTTGGGACCACCCTTTTAGCGGTCTCAATCGCTATAGATGGCGTTGATGGGACCACCCTTTTCGCATCCTAATCGAGATGAATGGCGTTGACGTTGTTGGAACCACCCTTTTCACGGTTTCAATCGTTGTTGATGGAGTTGTTGGGATCACCCTTTTCGCGGTCTCAATCGCTATAGATGACGTTGTTGGAACCACCCTTTTCACGGTCCCAATCGTTATAGATGGCGTTCTTGGAACCACCCTTCTCACGGTCTCAGTCGTGATGGACGGCGTTGTTGGGACCATCCTTTTCGCAGTCTCAGTCATGATGGATGGAGTTGTTGGAACCACCCTTTTCGTGGTCTCAATCGTTATAGATGGCGTTGTTGGAACCACCCTTTTCGTGGTCTCAATCGTTATAGATGGAGTTGTTGGAACCACCCTTTTCGCGGTCTCAGTCATTATGGGTGGCGTTGTTGGGACCACCCTTTTCACGGTCCCAATCGTTATAGATGGCTTTGTTGGAACCACCCGTATCACGGTCTCAATCGTTGTTGATGGAGTTGTTGGAACCACCCTTTTCGCGGTCTCAGTCATTATGGATGGCGTTGTTGGAACCACCCTTTTCACGGTCCCAATCGTTATAGATGGCTTTGTTGGAGCCACCCCTTTCACGGTCTCAATAGTTATGGCTGGCGTTGTTGGGACCGCCCTTTTCACGGTATCAGCCATTATGGCTGGCGTTGTTGGAACCACCCTTTTCGCGATCTCAGTCATGATGGATGGCGTTGTCGGGACCACCCTTTTCATGGTCTCAATCGTTATAGATGGCGTTGTTGGAACCACCCTTTTCGCATTCTTAATCGAGATGAATGGCGTTGACGTTGTTGGAACCACCCTTTTCGCATTCTTTACCGAGATGAATGGCGTTGGAACCACCCTTTTCGCATTCTTAATCGAGATGAATGGCGTTGACGTTGTTGGAACCACCCTTTTCACGGTCTCAGTCGTTATGAATGGCGTTGACGTTGTTGGAACCACCCTTTTCACGGTTTCGATCGTTGTTAATGGCATTGTTTGAACCACATTTTTCATTGTCTCCATCTTGATGAATGGAGTTATTTGAATAATCCTTTTCAAGGTCTTCATCGTGGTTGATGATATATTTCACGGTGGCCATCGTGATTAAGTTTATTGCAGATTTTAACCAAGAGTTACCTCGCGCGAAACAACTGACAATAAACCATTCTCTATTGTCACATTTCCACACGGAAGCTGTGCTTATCAATTTGACAACATTTGGTTCACCTATTTTATAACTGTCTATTTCAATGTAAAACCAGACTAGAATTTTCAATTAAATGCAATTTATAAAATGTTATCGGGTTATATATTGTAAAACAAGCCGTATTAAACCACGGAGCGGATGTCTTCTGGAATATTGGAATGCTACTGACGTTGTCTCTAAAGCCAAGTCTATATATCAATTTTTTAGTGAAAGAACTTCCAAAACATGCATCTGATGTCAGACTAGACATTTAAGGCCTTTCTAATCACCAATCTGTAGACAGTTTATGAGTCCGCCAGGTCCTATACTCTAGTCATTCTTTAAGAGAAGCAGAATTTAACCCTTATACAAAAAGAATCACCGACATGATCGTTCTTCAGGAAAATGTCTTTTTCCTTTAATTAAGGAAATGAATCTTTTTATGTATCGATCTGCGGAGAACAACCTTTGATCACCCGTTAGAGATTTCTCTTAATTATGGTTAATTTAATTTTAGGGTTTGCAAAATTTGTTTGACATTTTTTGTTCCATTATTGTAGAAGATGTTAATTAAACGACATTCTTTGCAATCAGTTGGTGATGATTATCATTACATTGCAAAGAACGAACGTAGTTATACTACAATTTAGTCTGAAGTTTTTCATCTTTTGAAATTTATTGTTTTATGGATATTTTTTCAGATTTTCCAGATTGTGCCAAAGGTACTACACTACACATGCGGTTAAACTTTGTTTTCCTGTAAGAATATGTCCAATAACATTATACATGCTTTTAGTACTTTATTTCTGCATTTTTAACTTTTTGACATGAATATCTTATGCATCTTAAAGGGAAAATCTTGAATCATTGTTTGAATATGTTCAGTACTCATTGAAAACATTTTTTTTTTAAATGTCGGACATTTTGCATATAATTTTAGACTGTTGCCGTTTGAGTTAGATGTTCGATTATATTGTGTTTTGGTCCTGACTAATATAGAATTTTGTCTGAGTTTTATTTGCGTTGTTCTTAGATGCATTTAAACCTTAGGTTTTTACATCCTTAAAATGTGGTGTGCTATATAGAACTACGTAAAGCATGACTTCTTAGTGTTCTGTAGACTTACAATCAATTTCTCTTTAGTCTCTAGAAATAGGAACCCACAGTATTAATCCATCTACAGATTTAATGCAATATTAAAGCAATCAAGATTGTTTTTCCCGACAATCTCACAACCCCATCGTACTTGACTGCAGCTTGAAAAAGAATCTTGCATGTGATTTGAATTGATATTAGACATAACACCTTCCGTATGTTTTATTTAATTTATACGATGACATCCATGAATTTTAAAATGATTATTAAATTACCTTAAAATAAACCCTGAAGCACGGGTTTAATTTACTAAAGTGCTTATCATTTTCCTGTAGTCTTCAATCTCAGTTCACTGCCATCATTGTTTTATATGTCTCCAATCTCAGTTCACTGCCAGCATAGTTTTATATGTCAGAGAGAAGTGGAAAAATACAGACAAATGTTTTATGAAACTTTACAAACCTAGAGTCAAGAAAAGACAATTGCAAAAATATAGCAACTGTTTAATTAGATGTATGCTACAAAAAGTATTTTAGACAACTTTTGGAGGCCTAAAAGTAAGTTGTCTGTTATGTTTTGGAACATAAACAATGCTCTACGGTCTCGAGAAAAGTAGAGAGGTGCCAACTTTGTCATCCGAATGTCAAAAGTCCGTTCGACAAAGACAAAATCAGTAAACACCAACGAGAACATCGCGAATAAACGGACAACATAAAAACACACAAAGGCAACCCAAAGGCAATCAACAACGCGAACTTAAGACATATCGAAGGTGCTTAGTAAGCAATACACACACGGACATACAAAAGAAAATAACAAAATTTACAACTGAAGGAAACTAAAGTACAAAAATGCATCGTTTAGCATAGTTATGTTAGTGCTGGCTATTATTAAGCTGGACTGTAGATAACTAATTATTACTTAACGGGTCCTAATGGCGTTTGATGGGTAAAATGCTAGCATTAGTGAGCTTGTTGGACCAGTTGTAATTAGATACTGTAAATAATTACATACTGAAGCCACAGGCAAAAATGTCGACAAAAGTGTATGAAAATAAATGGAAATAATCCGTTTATGATTAGCGTAAATGACATCCGAGGCATAACTACCATAATCAAAAATTAGTTTAAAGAACGTCTGTGAATTTTGGGCAAAATGATATATATTTACCAAAAGAATTAAGCTGGAAGACTATTTTTACTTATCATCGTTAGAGCAGAATGAATGGGAAAACGATCGGCCGAACCGACCTGGGTCAGGCCGAGACAGCCACTTGATTGAAAACGTGACGGCCAAAAGGAATTTCCACTGTAGATTTCCTGGTAATTATCAGACGTTTATTCTACTTATATTCTTCCTTGGCGTGTTATGTTGGTATAATTTGATTGTGTGAAGTGTTAATATATTTAGAACTTATATGGTTTCAATCATATCCTTCATGTAACATAAAAACAGTTATCTTTTCAAAAGTGAAGGGTGAAACTTCCATTTGACCGAATTATTCGTTCACGACGTATTTGATAATATATTTAGATCTGTTTAAAGGTTTGGGTTTTATCTCCATATTTTTTGTTGTTGCAAACTATGTCTTTTTTATTTACGCTTGAGAATTTCTCTGGATATTCTTGTTTTAATTGTTGCTTAATGTATATATATTTTAATATATCTGATATTTGGTATGCAGATACTTGGAACTGTGGTCATACGCAACTGTCACGTGTCATGTGACCCTGATCCCCTTTTCACTCTTGAATGGCTGTGTGAACTTAAGGTCTTTTTTGAAGGTGTAAACTTGTTTATCTAGAACCACTATAGTATTAGAATCAATGTAGTTGGTCCATGGAAATTTCATTTGATGTCCTTATCTAAAAAAAACTAAAGACTCAGATATACCATAGATGAGTTTCGCAGTGGTGCCGACAGGCGAGGCCTACTTTTATTGGTTACACTGTAACCTCATACCATACACGTCATGTTCTTTAGTTCTCTCAGCCTCTGAAGTGCAAATGTGTCGTGTATTGAACTTTAATTAGATTTAACACATATATGATCAAAGCCTTAAAGATGTGAAGAACTCGATGTCACTTCCTCCTTATTGCTGATCCAGGCTTATTGTTTATGCAAATTTAAGAAATCCAACACTTGACATTTCAAAATATTGAAAAATTTCTGGAATGTCCAATTGATGATTTTTTTAATGAAATTACCCATTCTTGAGTTATTGAACTGAAATGACGTTTAGAAGTGCTTTGATAATAAGGATTTGCTAGAATCTGATTCTTAGATTTCCCATCAAATAAAACGGTCATCATTGTTGTGCTGCGTCTGTTTTTAATGACCATTAATTTCACTGTACAATAGATATGCATTACCATCGCTGCCGTATAAACCCCATGAAATCATAATATGTTTTTGTCATAATCATTAGCTTTGATCATTTATCTCTCTGTATTATAAGGGTCTACTGTTGGCTATGCGCTGATGTCGACCAACAGAGTTATAAGGAATAAAATATATCTGAGACTAAACTGACTTAAATATGATTAAGTTGAACCCTGCAAGTCAATGTCCTGTGTTCTCACAAGGACAGACAGACTTTGGTATAACGGCATTAATATTAAGGCATATTTTAACTGAGCTTTAGACAGAATCGACTTTAAAGGGGATTATAGCTATATTGATTGAAAAGGTCTTTGAAGAGAATATTTTGAAAAAGGATGCATATTATTTAGGTTGTTACATATGTTCTTTATTCGATGCATGTATTGGAAGTCAAAAATGGCAAAAACATTGTGAAATACTTCTCTTTTTATTGAACCTTTATGCTTGTGCAAAATTAGCTAACAATGTGCAATACAGCCCTTTGATGAGTAGGTCAGGATTGGCTTGTGCAGTACTCGTGACTCATGCAATAGCCCTTTGATTTAGTTCAAGCAATACTCATGCAATACCATTTGATGACTAAGTCACGTTTAGTTTGTGCAATACTCATACAATACCATTGATGACTAAGTGATGTTTAGTTTGTTCAATACTCATGCAATAACATTTGATGACTGAGTCAGATTTAGTTCTAGCAATACTCATGCAATACTATTTGATGACTAAGCCATGTTTAGTTTGTGCAATACTCATGCAATACCATTTGATGACTAAGTCAGATTTTGTTCAAGGAATACTCATGCAATACCATTTGATGACTAAGTCATGTTTAGTTTGTGCAATATTCATGAAATAGCCCTTTGATGACTAAGCCATGTTTAGTTTGTGCAATACTCATGCAATAACATTTGATGACTGAGTCAGATTTAGTTCTAGCAATACTCATGCAATACTATTTGATGACTAAGCTATGTTTAGTGTGTGCAATACTCATGCAATACCATTTGATGACTAAGTCAGATTTTGTTCAAGGAATACTCATGCAATACCATTTGATGACTAAGTCATGTTTAGTTTGTGCAATATTCATGAAATAGCCCTTTGATGACTAAGTCAGATTAGTCCAAGCAATGCTCATGCAATAGCCTTATATTTACTTTATCACGATTGTCATGTGCAATAGCCCTTTGATGACTAAGTCAGATTAGTCCAAGCAATGCTCATGCAATAGCCTTATATTTACTTGATCACGATTGTCATATGCAATACCCCTCTAATGTCAAAGCTAGGTTCAGCTTGTGCAATAGCCCTAAGATGACAATTAAGGTCAAGCTTGTACAATACTTGTACTATAGCTACATTAGTTTTGGCTTATGCAAAATTTATGCAATAGCCTTTTAATACTATGTCTGGTTTAGCTTGTGCAATACACATTAAATAATCCCATAATGATTATATATCTGGTTTAGCTTGCACTTAACCAGTGAAATAGCCATATTAGGTGTAGATTGTGCAATATACCCGTAATGAGTAAATTGGGTTAAGCTTGTACTTAACCAGTGAAATAGCCATATTAGGTGTAGTTTGTGCAATATACCCGTAATGAGTAAATTGGGTTAAGCTTGTACTTAACCAGTGAAATAGCCATATTAGGTGTAGTTTGTGCAATATCCCCGTAATGAGTAAATTGGGTTTAGCTTGTACTTAACCAGTGAAATAGCCATATTAGGTGTAGTTTGTGCAATATCCCCGTAATGAGTAAATTGGGTTAAGCTTGTGCAATACTCATGATTAGCCCTATAATACTATATAATAACTAAGTTAGGTGCAGTGTGTGCAATACTCTTGACTAATGTAGATTAGCATGTGCAATACTCATGAATAGTGCAATAACAATTAAGCCAATTTCATTTGTCACAGTAAATCAATATTAAATTGAACGTTTTACTCCACCATTGCGTGTCCCATAGTTTTTTAATCTAGGCATTTGAAGCTGAATTTCCATTTATACAATGAAATTGTGAAATGCATCTTTGATTGCGTGATCTGAAATCGATTAAAATCGTAGAAAAACGTGTTTCTCCATTTAGGATGTCACTAATTCGGTTAAAGAACTGTAAAATATAAACAAAATCTAAATTCAAGGTCCAACTTTTGAATTTTTCTCCATTGCAACTAATTACTTTTGACTTTTAACGTGTTTTTCGAGGAAACATTTTACCAATTTGGCTGTCATTAAGTAAAGCCTTTATCTCGGAAAAATAATCTAGGCATCTTGTAGAATTTTTTGTTGAATTTAAAATGCTATGGGCTTAACTTTTAAGTTTGTAGATTGATTAAGAATTGTTAACTTTTGAATGACATGTGTCTTTTGATTGGCAGCAACAAGTTTCAGTTAATATGTTGTTGACGTTGGAAGGTAAATTTCAACATACAGATAGGATGGGTAGGAAAATAAGACGACATTCGATCACGCTCCTTATACCCGACCATACAAAGAGTTGAGGTATTGTGTAATATGTTTAATATTTGTTTTTTTCTCCAAATCGGTTTCTTTAAAAAAAAAAAATGATTCAGCAGGTTTTGTTTAAATTTACACAGCTTATAAGAACAATAAATTCAATGTGCATTAAGGTCGATTTGTAGCTATATCTACATGAGTTTTATATAAAGTATTCCCGAATTGGATAACCTATTTCTTTGAACCTCCTACATTAGCCATAGAGAATACTCATTATGTCATCGGTTTTTCGTCAGTTTCTGTTCTAAGAGCATTGCTTTAAACTTTAAGTTATTACTTCTGCAAAAATGTAAAATATAAATACATGTACATGTGTATTATGTATGAAAATGGTAAATACGAAACCTTCCAAAATAACCAATAACCTTTCGCCGAGCTATTCTTCTTTCTACATGAAATGAATTCAAAACTTTTGATGAATAGAACAAGAATTTGATTAAGAAGAAATCAGTATTGGATTTGTGGACAATAAGAAAATCTGATGAAGGAAATATTTTCCTTTGTTGTTTCTATACAATAGGTTCACTTGGTTCAGGGGAGTCTGGAACGGAGGTTTGCACGAATGTTTATGTACGGCATAAAACGAAGACAAATTTTCCACACAAGAAATCATAAACATGAAAGAGAGTAAAGGTGTTTGAAATAGAAACAAGAGAGAAACAATGATTTATAAAACTTCTATTCTTAATACCATTTGAAAAATATTTGTCTACCCTTCTAAAAAAGTTGTAGAAAAATGTAGTTGATTAGTATTTGGTCTGTTCGTTTTTCTCAGATATATCTGAACAAACACTTTTTACAATACTGATATGCCTAGCACAACATGTGAGTATTTGAGGCACAAATTCGATGAATTTCTCGTACCGTTAGCGTATCCTAATACATTTGTCCATTAGGATTGAAATGAACTATAAACAATCTATATAGCATAAGTGATTGCTAATATAAAGCTTTCCCAATCCAAATAGAAAATATAAGTTTGTAAGGTTTTATTTTAATCTTGCTAATACAGAAAATCTAAATATCTATACAATCAGTAAACACTTGGTATATTCTAAATAACACATACGGTTTCTGTAAGTGGCTTTGTTAATCGATGGTCAGCCGTCAACAAGAACTTAGAAAGACTTACGGTGCTAAAAACAAGAGTCAAATTGTCATTGATGTTAACGAGCACATTCTGTAAATCCGACGGATGGTCACTTGAGACAAAATGTTTCACTGTACAGTCGACAAAGAGAGTCTCTCGTTGATAAAAACCAATTATTGGTAATATACTATTCTGAGTTAATAGTTAAAACTGGTCTTTGCCATCTCCAGTGTTCAAATCAGCAAAATTAAAGCAACATAAATGGTAATTGGACATAAGTACCATAGGATGTGATTGCTTTAATGGGTTTGGCAAAGAATTTATAGTTTAGAATTCACCAGATTTAGATTGAGATAGTTTTCAGCATTCTTAGTTCTATTAATATGGAAATGAGATAGATTTTTTATCAGTAGACAGACACAGTGACACGTTAAAAACTAATATGCAGTAAATTCTTATTAGATACGTTATTTCTGGTGACATAAGTTGTCCATGTATGATCAGCCTTTGTTATAAAGCTTTGGAACCAGTCACCTCTAATTGGGTGTTGTAGGAAAGTTTATATGACGAAATATTAACACTGAATAACAGATATACTTTCATTTTCTTGTCTTGTTCGTTGTTTTTATTACAATTTTACATTTTAATGGTAATGTTTCGTTACATATAATTTAATTTGATTTATTTTATTGGAACTTCAGAAGTAGCTCCACGGAAGCATCTTACCACATAACTTTTGCAAGTGGAATGTAAATAAATGTACATGGATTGACATGGATTTAAATTTGACACCGAGCCTTTGAATCTACTTGACCAGGAGAGTCAAGTAAGCTTTCGTTATTACTTGATGTTCCTCGTTGGTTTGTAGAAATGTTCATTAAATGCCAAAAGTTATTTCTTTATTAGATCTTTTCCCCCGTGTTGAAGAATCATTAGCGCCATCTTAACACCAATCAAAACATGCCCGTCATTATTAAAAAGATGTATATAAAGCATTTGAAATCTAGAGACTTGTGGTCAGTATCAACAGTTCTACCAAAGTATCATGACAACTATATCAGTTAGAAAAGGACAATGTGTGAAAGAGATTACACTCCGCCTTATATGAACCGTTCTGCTTTAGTCTGCACTGACCGAAAATCGTTGGCACAGTTTCTAAATAGTCTTGACAGACTTTTCCCATATTGTGAATTCGAAGTTACCCAATAAAAGGTTTATTTGTGTTTTTTTATTTATTATAAATTAAAACAAAATGTTTAGTTTTATTTTTGGTTGTGTGACCTGTGAGTAATTCATACCCATGAGATTGAGTTTAAATTCTTAGACATCTAATTTGACTTTATTGTTTGGGGGATTTATTTCATGTCTTAAAATGTTAATGCAAAATTCTTTTGCTTTTTTTGACATTTCGTTTTCTGTATCTGATATTACTTTATAATTTGTCAGAATAAATGATAGCATATCGTTTTCAGGTTATCCTGCCAATCCACCAATCATTTGGACTGGAAAGTTTTGCCCTTTCTGGACTTATGTTTTGTCCTTTTTGGACTCATAACGATATTTCAGATATTTCTGACAGATTAATCAGTACTTTAACGTTAGTAGGATGTTTATATCTATATAATTGGCTGGATACATGTTTTTGGGGCGTAATAAGTTATTAAAAACGGCTGAATTCTACTCCTCACTATTCTTTCAGGACTGCTTAAAAGTATAAGTTCATTGTGATCTGATTCTTCAGTTTATATTTAAGATTTATATCTAAGTCACCTATTTTCGTTGTATGAGAATATCTTAGTTGACTTTTATGTTATCAATTGGCATAATTTGATACAAGTTGTTTTATATGTTGTTTTAGAAAGAATTAGTGGCCTGGTCAGTCGTCTTTCTTCCGGTTTATTCGACTTTCATCAGCTTGATCCGGCGGGAGAGATTTTAAAATAGTAGTGTAACTTCAGAATAATGTATCGGCTTGGCGATGACATTATGTTTGATATCAAAGATAATTTGACGAAAACAAGCTGATCCCTAAGTTATAGTCCTGATCGAAAAATAATCCTTCATATACATGTATCCCTTCACTATTTCCCAGTCAACTATGGAATGGTAAAAAATGTCAAATTGCACTTTGAGTTAAAATGACCACAAATCATATTTTTGTCTTTGCACTGTGTTATTGAGTAGTGTTTTCAAGAAAATTGTAATAAGGGTCTGCATGATAGATGTTTGATGCTTATTTTTTGTGTTGATAATTGTCAATGTTTTGTAGTCTTTTAAACGTCAGGAATTGGCGTCTTGTGTTGTTTGTTATTTAAAACAGACGGAAAGATAACGTCGTAAGTGCAGGAAGACTATATTTTGTGGTTCTTCCATAAAAAGTCATCGTTTCTTCTCTCCAGTGAAGATGGTTGTTATGATAGTGTTACAAATGAAACACAAACACGAAATCATCATCTTGTTTGTCTTACATAAAATGTAAATAATTGTCATTTCATGTCATGTGATGTTTATGACAAACATTTATAATGGGTCTCTAAACGCAAAGATGAGGTTTTTTTGTGTGGATATTTCATGACAAACCTTCCTTAATTTTCCTCTTATCAGTTGTATTTTGTTTACATTGTCTTTAAAATGTTAAGGGGGAGTACTTTTTTAAATGGAAAAACAAAGAACAGTCGTGCAAATTCCAAATGCGTTTCTTGTGTCTTTCTTTGAATCAATGTTAAAACGTAGACTACGTAATTTTGCATAAAGTTTGTATTTATGAATATCTGTACAAGAGGGTGAGTGAGTGAGTGAGTTGGTGTTTTCAACCGTGCAACGCTATATAGGTTATTTACAGGCGATGAACATGAAAAGGATGATAAAATGAACATGAAATGATGATGATAAATGAAATATGGGGATGGGGTGGGAAACAAAGGACCGGTAAATTTTGAAGAACCACAGGAAAAGGGGAGAGGTGGGTAGGGGCGGAAAATTTAGCCTATGTGGTGCACTACTTGGTGGTCCACAAAGGGGTCTTTTACGTGCATGAAGCGTGGCACTCTTCACACACGTTGGCCCACTATGGTCGGCGGTCAGGGTTTCCGAATTATAGACCTGACAACCCCTGCGAACGAGGGCTACCCTATTCAGCCATCTAGGGTACACACTTGGTCGCTCTGTGGGCTGAGCACTGACCCGACGTCAGAATCCCAAGACCCTTAGTCGCCTCTTACGACAAACTAGGCTCTGCTGCGGGCCTATTCGCCACCCGGGCCCCGCACGGGACTGTGTACAAGAAGAAATAAAGATATAGATAGATATATAGATGCCATTGTTTTGTGGTTAACGTGTGAAGATTTGATCCTAGAGAGGTCATTATGAATTTTAATGACAAAAGCTTTTTAAATAAATATGACTTTATTATTTACACCAACAAAATTCAAAATAAAATCGACCGAGAGCCAATCAAACACCTTAAAAGTTCTAATTTAATTAATACGTTTGATATGACACGCGTACCAAATAAATGTATCAATCTATTTTCTTACGTGCATTTGTCCGGTCATTTTGGCTGCACAATAATACATGTACTTGAATTGACCTACTTTATGGCACTGACTTTTATCTGACCTACTATCCATTAGCTAGTACCAGATATCTCCATATATGATTGGTTCTAGCTTCAGTTTAGATGAAATATATGTCTTAATCTTTATTTTTCCTATTAACTATAAAACCTGATACACATCGTCGCCATTCCAGCTTAAACATAACACTGCTGAAAGTGAAAACATGTTTAGTAGAATATAAACGGTTTTGTTAATAGTAAAAATAATGGCTTAAATGAGGTAATAGGTTTATTTTTTAAGACAAGAGATATTGTCTCGTTTTTCCTTTTGCACTGTTTGTGCTGTTTTGTCTAAATAAATGTACCATATGAGTTTTTGCTAGAACTGATGTCAGCAGTGGAGATTGTAATTTGATAAGTTAAGAGCCAACGTCAGTGTTACGAGATTTATTTTTGTGATGTCATCAGAGTAATAGTAAACAAACCTTCCCCGTGTTGACATCTACAGGGTCTTATCGACGGAAGAATATTTTTATACCCATCAACGTTGGGTCGAAGGATTTAGTTTTGCTCATTTTAAACTATTGTTATGAATGATTTGAAATTTTGAATGGTTTCAAACTTTGTATGTCCAATGTCGTTTTCATACCTTTTCGGTTCATTTATTGCAATCTTTCATAGTTATAGTTAATAAATGTGTTTACAGTAGCCATATATAATATCCTATTTGGCTGAATTTAATAGAACCGATAACGGAATCAAGAATTGCGTAATGTTCTTTGCTAATACGGCAGATGAAACGATAAGCTTTAGAATATGACAGCTTATACATCAAAAACGTCTTAAGATTGGAGGATATATTAAAATATATCATTTACCCTTTTTTTACTCTAAAATGTCTGGCACGTTATTCAATGTTGTTCCTGGTCATTTAAGTTCATGTTATATTTTTCAATTAAATAGTAGACAAAACACAAGAAAGGCTGGAGTTCCAACGGCTTGTGTCAGTAAAACGATAAGTTATGCTGCTTAAGTCTATTTATAGCAGCGTTTCACTCAAAGTAATTGAAAGACAGAAACATATACGGAATTGATAGAAATATACTAAAAATAAAATAATTTTGAAAGGCCTATTTACCATCGATAATGCCGGTATCTTTTCTAGTATAACAATATCATTGGCAGGCCTTCAAAAGGTCCTATATCAGCGCGACGGTTGTTTTATAGCAGACAGGAACCGCTTACTCTTCCGGAGCACCTGAGTTCACTCTCATTACGACTAGACTTCGCGTTGTTAATTGATATTCAATAGTTTTTGTGTTTCCCTGTTTTATATGTTGTCTGGTTTTTTTCCTGTCCTTGTTTGTGTTTGCTGGTTTTGTCTCTGCCCTTTCGGACTTTGACATTCGGATGCCCATTGGTACCTTTGCTTCTTCCATATGCTTCCTAGGAAATCCTTATCTTTTTAGCATGCAGTGTCCTATATTTTTGGTTAAAATTGACCACTCCCCCTGTATAAGCCATATAATTGTGTTAACTTCAATAATTTTATAGACTCAATGACATCTCCATCATGCATGTTCATTATTGCGATAGAGCAGACTATGACATAAAAATCATTAGAATATCTTGTAGCTTATGTCGCTGTCTTTTGTTAAAGTTTTTTTGTTAAGTTTTTTTTACAACGGATAAGTTAACCTCTTCTTCGAAAACGCTATTCTTGATATTAAAACTGTTGCTTGCCATCTTTTCTCTTTTTACCTTGAGGAGTTAGAGCGCCATCACCCCTATTTTTATTTTCTGACAGGTAACTGAAGATCCTTGTCTTTTAAAGAAGTCTGAAAGGTGTTTCAAAGCGACATATAGGGGCACTATCCGTCGTTTTATGGAGTCCTGTGGCTCCACAGTTTCCTGATCAATACATGCCACTGCCTCTTGATATTTAGTATGCAACGTTACCGTATAGTACTGCACGGTGTTAACCATTTTTTTTGTCTGTAACTCATCTACTTTGTGTTAACCGAATATTTCAAGACGCAGGCGAAATACTTCTTCCATGGAAGACCAACATTCTGTTTAATTCAAATACCAAACCAGGAACTGTATAAAATATGTTTATTAATTTATGTAGATACTTTAAAACAAAGGACTTCAAATCTTACTTAGCATACAAAACGTGTTACAAATTCGTATTTATATATTAAAACATCTAAGATCTAGCAGGCAGGAACCGCTTACTCTCCCAAAGCACCTGAGTTCACTCTTGTTACGACTTGAGTTCGCGTTGTTGATTTCCGTTCGGTTGATTTTGTGTTTGTGTTTCTTTGTGCTGTTCTTATTCGTGTTTACCGGTTTCGTCGTTGCCCTTTCGGACTTTTGACACTGAAATTTTCCATTGGTGCCTCTTTGCTTCTTCTATTTAGAGGTAAAAAGTCACTTTATTCTGATGCAGCAAATAATCCACAAACATTATTTATCCACAAACATTATTTTTTTTAATTATGACAATTCGTTTAATATCATTAAATGCCTTAATAAGTACATTTTCAAATGTTTTTAAACTTTGCAATTAAATTGAAACAAATTTGCTGTTACCTTTAGCGAAAGCAACTGGAATAATTGATGCGATGCAGTTCATAAACAAATAAGTTAATTAATAGCCTAAGCATTTTGTTTTCTTACTTTGGGTTGTGCATCACTTTTAGTGGATATTTACAAAGGAAAGTTTTAGGTTGTTTTAATTTTTTTTACTAATTAAGTTAAAACTGAATTGCAGTGTACTGAATGTTTAATTTTTCCAATTAATCCATCACAAGAAATGTGTTTTTAATGAAGATTTCTTTTATGCTATAGTTCCTGATTTAACTTTGTACTTTCTAAATCCATTACTTTACACCTTTATGTTGAATGTCAAAATAAGATTTTTACAAACTGAAATATATCTAGCGATTTATAAGCTATTAACTGCACAGAGTCCAGTATTATTTTATCTTTTTATTGAAGAAGGTTTGCTTTTTGAAAAAAAAGATTTTAGTATTCATAGGAAACTGATTATTTGTAAAAGGTGTTTTTTCGGTTACCGCCAAAAGGAATTATATGTTTTAATGTATTAATGGACTTTTACAAAATCATTTATTTCAAGGAGTCCTGTTAAAATATTCTTAATATGGAAATTGAGTTATTAAAACATTAATAATGGCCCGAAGAATGTTTTTTCTACAACCAACATAAATAGCTGTAGCTTTATTCCACGTGAAGCCCCTTTCTTTCACCATTTGTCTCTAGTTTAAAGTCATACAAGTGCCATATAGTAGTAGTACATCTTACTAAGTCTACGTTCTATCAATATTTCTCCGCCTTAGATAATCTGGAGCCATCATTTATCTCTCTACTAAATCTTAATAGATCCCCAATGTCTTATAGTATAATCTTCCAATTTGTTCCTGATAGAGCATTACATGCCTTAAGACTGAAGCCAATGCATAACGTTGATATATATTCCCATATGTTTGGTCATTGCCGTAATATTGCCCTTGAGAGGTTGCTCGTCATAACGTTGACATATATTCCCATATGTTTGGTCATTGCCGTATTATTGCTCGTCTGAAGCCAATACATAACGTTGATATATATTCCCATATGTTTGGTCATTGCCGTATTATTGCCCGTGAGAGGTTGCTCGTCTGAATCCAATGCATAACGTTGACATATATTCCCATATGTCTGGTCATTGCCGTATTATTGTCCGTGAGAGGTTGCTCGTCTGAAGCCAATGCATAACGTTGACATATATTCCCATATGTTTGGTCATTGTCGTATTATTGCCCGTGAGAGGTTGCTCGTCTGAATCCAATGCATAACGTTGACATATATTCCCATATGTCTGGTCATTGCCGTATTATTGTCCGTGAGAGGTTGCTCGTCTGAAGCCAATGCATAACGTTGACATATATTCCCATATGTCTGGTCATTGCCGTATTATTGTCCGTGAGAGGTTGCTCGTCTGAAGCCAATGCATAACGTTGATATATATTCCCATATGTCTGGTCATTGCCGTATTATTGTCCGTGAGAGGTTGCTCGTCTGAAGCCAATGCATAACGTTGACATATATTCCCATATGTTTGGTCATTGTCGTATTATTGCCAGTGAGAGGTTGCTCGTCTGAAGCCAATGCATAACGTTGATATATATATTTCCATATGTTTGGTCATTGCCGTATTATTGTCCGTGAGAGGTTGCTCGTCTGAAGCCAATGCATAACGTTGACATATATTCCCATATGTTTGGTCATTGTCGTATTATTGCCAGTGAGAGGTTGCTCGTCTGAAGCCAATGCATAACGTTGATATATATATTTCCATATGTTTGGTCATTGCCGTATTATTGTCCGTGAGAGGTTGCTCGTCTGAATCCAATACATAACGTTGATATATATTCCCATATGTCTGGTCATTGCCGTATTATTGTCCGTGAGAGGTTGCTCGTCTGAAGCCAATGCATAACGTTGATGTATATTCCCATATGTCTGGTCATTGCCGTATTATTGTCCGTGAGAGGTTGCTCGTCTGAATCCAATACATAACGTTGATATATATTCCCATATGTCTGGTCATTGCCGTATTATTGTCCGTGAGAGGTTGCTCGTCTGAATCCAATACATAACGTTGATATATATTCCCATATGTCTGGTCATTGCCGTATTATTGTCCGTGAGAGGTTGCTCGTCTGAATCCAATACATAACGTTGATATATATTCCCATATGTCTGGTCATTGCCGTATTATTGCCAGTGAGAGGTTGCTCGTCTGAAGCCAATACATAACGTTGATATATATTCCCATATGTCTGGTCATTGCCGTATTATTGTCCGTGAGAGGTTGCTCGTCTGAAGCCAATACATAACGTTGATATATATATTTCCATATGTTTGGTCATTGCCGTATTATTGCCAGTGAGAGGTTGCTCGTCTGAATCCAATGCATAACGTTGATATATATTCCCATATGTTTGGTCATTGCCGTATTATTGCCCGTGAGAGGTTGCTCGTCATAACGTTGATATATATTCCCATAAGTTTGGTCATTGCCGTATTATTGCCCGTGAGAGGTTGCTCGTCATAACGTTGATATATATTCCCATATGTTTGGTCATTGCCGTAATATTGCCCATGAGAGGTTGCTCGTCAGAACGTTGATATATATCCCCATATGTTTGGTCATTGTCGTATTATTGCCCGTGAGAGGTTGCTCGTCTGAAGCAAATGCATAACGTTGATATATATCCCCATATGTTTGGTCATTGTCGTATTATTGCCCGTGAGAGGTTTGTTGTTCTATATGCATGTACAGCATTATAAAAGAAATCCGGATTGTAATGAATCTTCATTGTGTTTTAGTACTTCATACAGCATGTTCAGGTTCCATGTCCAGCTGAAATGGTACCAAAGGCGTTCACTTGGTTCTCGATGTGCTGGAGAGTTCTATCTATATATATTTCTGACAGTTACAGCCATGGCCATGTACAACCATCGTTGTAAACCTTTGTGGTTCAGCAAGAATACTACATGTACATAGCGATTGTTGCACTTGCATTGAACACCCGCTGCATTTGTATTGCTGTCTCTTGTGTGTTTCATCATCCATGCCAGTTCAGCATGTTCTGTCTCCTGTGCTTTTGGTTTAGTTTTCATTCTCCCATGTGTCGGATTTTATCATAATTTCATCTTTATCCTTATTAATTTGATTATTACGGCAAAAATTACAATAATGACGATTTTGATTGAATTACGTTCACATGATTTGTTAAAATGATATCTTTTCTCTTTTCATTTGTCTCGGATGACATAAGAATTGCTAGGGTTATGGTTTTGTTCCAAGTTTATATTTCTGGTGACGTAACTTTATTATCTTTTAATTGCCTTCTCCGTGTTTAGAATAAATTAATCCACTTTGTTGGTCTCCAGAGAATTTGTCAAATTTATGACAAAAATAACCATTGTTTAAAAAGTCTGGTATCCAAAATAATAGAGGTAACCAGTATTTAAAAGTACCGTTGTCTAGGCAATACAAGTAGGACATTTTATCAGCTTAAAATATTTTTTTAATAAAAGCAGACACTTAAACTTATATTAGCGCTTGACAATGCTCTATCATTGCTCTGATAGACTACTGGTATTTAAAAATTCTTCTTCACATGAATTGTGTGTTTAAAAGTGGATATCATACTTCAATTTTAAAACTTATAGAAATGAACAAAATACATAATGAAACCATGAAAACCAAGACAAGTCTTTGATTTTGTTATGTATGATCTAAGTTTTGAAATTCTTACGGTTTTTCAAATATAAATGAAACGAAAAAAACGATAATCTGAACAACACCATAGTTTACGTCGCCCTGTAGTCCTATAATTTAGAATGAGTGAATGTTTTATTTCACCAAATGGTCAAAGAGTACATCCGACTTTATTTATCTAATTACTTTATTTGTGCATCGTTTCTAAATCTTGTTTTTGACAATTAAACGAGATTTCTCCTCAATTTCTAAACGAGAGACATTTATTTAATAAAAGCAATTGACGGTTGTATTGTTAGAATAGTAACATCACAGATAGAATTAGGGTGCACCCTTAAAGAAAATTTGGGTGTATAATTAATCATTCTGACAATTAGCTCCTTCTCAGGTGCCCCCACACGATTCAATCTAAATAATAAAGTGACTATTTCCCCGATTTAAACCATTCCACAGATTGATGCAAACTTGATTTAAGACATTTCCTCTGCCTGAAATGCAGTGTTTTGTTTTGTCTAATTAGACTTGTCTTGCAATGCAGGAAGTAATTACGATCTGAGCGCTGCCGGCTCTTTTTTGTTATTCTGTCTTTCAGCATATTATTAATGTTTTGTTCTTAGTTTTACAGTCTGTAAGCTAGGCATTCACTTTGACGGTGAACAACGATTGCAATAAACCCAACACAGATAATGCAAGGGACTGTACAAAGACAAAGATTGATGGTAAATGTTTGTTTCCCTGCTAGACTTGTGACACAGTTAACAAAACAAGAGGCTCCCAGGAGCCTGAATGGCTCACCTGAGTAGAGCTAAATTAGCTAAACATTTAAGCAAGCAACACCTTTTCTCTATCTTCAAAAGTCTTCATTCTGTAGGCCAAAAACACCATTTTTTGGCCTTTAAGGGGCTGTAACCACTATAAGGGGTCATCTGACAACTTTGACCTTATGGAGACTTTTGTAGAGCTTAATGAGCTAAACATTTAAGCAAGCAACAGCTTTTCTCTATCTGCAATAGTTTTCATTCTATAGGGCAAGTACATGAAAAACGCTATTTTTGACCTATAAAGGGCCATAACCCCTATCAAGGGTCATCTGACAACTTCAACCCAATGGAGACTTTTGTAGAGCTTAATGAGCTGAACATTTTAGCAAGCAACAGCTTTTGTCGATCTGCAATAGTTTTCATTCTATAGGGAAAAAACATGAAAAAACGCTGTTTTTGACCTTAAAAGGGCCATAACCCCTATTAGGGGTCATCTGACAACTTCGACCCAATGGAGACTTTTGTAGAGCTTAATGAGCTGAACATTAAAGCAAGCAACAGCTTTTCTCTATCTACAATAGTTTTCATTCTATAGGGCAAATACATGAAAAAAAACCCACTATTTTTGACCTATAAAGAGCCATAACCCCTATCAAGGGTCATCTGACAACTTCAACCCAATGTAGACTTTTGTAGAGCTTAATGAGCTGAACATTTTAGCTAGCAAAAACTTTTCTCTATCTGCAATTGTTTTCATTCTATAGGGCTAAAACATGAAAAAACGCTGTTTTTGACCTTAAAAGGGCCATACCCCCTATTAGGGGTCATCTGACAACTTCAACCCAATGGAGACTTTTGTAGAGCTTAATGAGCTAAACATTTTAGCAAGCAACAGCTTTTCTCTATCTGCAATAGTTTTCATTCTATAGGGCAAAAACATGAAAAAACGCTATTTTTGATCTTAAAAGGACCATAACCCCTATTAGGGGTCATCTGACAACTTTGACCCAATGGTGACTTTCGTAGAGCTTTTGATTCTGAAGATTCTAAGATCCTTCAGATTTTTTCTATCTGTTCTAGTTTTCAAGTTATAAGTCTTTGAATGTGATTTTACCCTATGTTCTATATTTAGTAACTGCGGCCATGTTTGTTTACAAATCATAAAGCCGAACACAGTTTTTAAACATCATGCCCTGATTAATACTTGGACCAAGTTTTGAAAAATTCTATTCAGTGGTTTCAGAGGAGAAGATTTTTGAAAAAGTAACGGACGGACGACGGACGACAGACGACGGACGACAGACGGACGACGGACGCATGGCGATGACAATAGCTCACTTGACCCTTCGGGTCAGGTGAGCTAAAAAAAAGCAGCAACAAAAAACACATGCTACCTTATACCCGGTAATGCATTTTTTTTTTACAAAAATGACCTTTATTACACCTTGCAGTTGGTAATTCATGATAAAAATAATTTTGATTAAATAAATGTATGGTACTTTTAAAAATATAGAAATACACTATATGTATAAATATATCGTTCTTTCAAAACAACATAAATGTACTAATATACTATACAGTTTTCTTGGACCGGATATTTCACGCAAATTTATAATTGTTATAAGTTGGCATTAACTATACTTCAGCTGTTTGCTGTTGTTACGACTAGCCATCTACACTTTTGCAAAATAATGTCGAATTTGCTTAGAAAATAAACGCCATCCAGCAGGCAATCGAACACATATGCTGGACTATGGTCATTGTTTTTCCTACTGGTTTTTTTTTCGGACCCTACTGTCACTGTCTTGTGTCAGAAAACTTGTTTTTACCTGTATCAAGCCAGTACCTAAAAAAAGGCATACCAGGGAAATTGAAGATCGCAATAGTCCTGACTTGGTACAGGCATTTCATAATCCTCGGCCATGTAACTACCCGAGTTTGTCTGTTCTATCTTTTGTAAAAAATTTTCACTTAGTGTCTACCAGTTATCTGTTGCTACTTTAATCAAATTTTAAAAATCATTTTTGTATGACAAAAATTTACTTATAGTGACTTTTTCTTGTGGTAGGTTTCTGACTTGCTAGTATTTTGTTATATCATACTAATACATAAATATTGTAAATGTTGTTGATCGTTTAGTTGACATTTAACATTTGCCAAAACCCTGTCTTCATTTAAGATGTAACGCATGTTTTTCATGCGGCTTTATTTTATTTATTGGTCGTTCGAAGTTGATTTGATAAGCAAAAATGCAAATAAGAAGTTATTTTACATGAAAACTACATTAACTTTCATATCTGGTGCTGTTGTTTAGTGTAGATATCTTGATGTAGTTGTCATGATAAAGGCCAATATTACGAAGACAGTCAACCCTCCGTCGGTGCTATCTCTATAATAGCATGTAGAAATCTTTTTATATTGCGTGTCCTGAAATAATTGTTATATAAAAGGGTCATTGAGAATATTTTTATTTTAATAAACAGGACATTTCTTCCCGTACTTCATCGCGATGAAGTACGGGAAGAAATGTCCTGTTTATTAAAATAGCTCCATTGTCGGATTTGTTAAATACTATCCATGCTTTGTAGTACTTCAGCTTTGTAATAGGGCACTTCTCATTTGTCCGTGGTTTCACATTTGCTTTAACAGCAGAAAAGTCATTATTTAATGGACAGCATTCAATATTTAGCACAAAGCCATCCTCAAAAAGCCCATACGCTTCCATTTTTTGATAGTTTCTTAACATCGAATGGTTGTATTGTTCAAAGGTTAACAAATAATTATAAATGTCAAATATTGCAAATGGTGGTAAAAGTTTAAGATCCTGAGATCCACTAACAGTATCTGGACTAGGTAGATAGTTTCCTTCAGGTGTTAACAGTTTTTCTTTTAATATTTCATCCCTGTCTTCCAAAAGTCCATCAGGGTCAACTTCAATCCCTAAGTGTTCAGCTGATACACAAATTTCTATAAGCTCTAGCTTCCTTATATTGGAAAAAGTAACTCCTCTATCCTTTAAATAGTTTTGCAATTCTTTTACTGACTTAGAATTAAAATTTACATTAGCCATTTCTATTAAATCACTAATTATCTACTGATTATCTACACATGTACACTTTTTCTCTATGTATTTACTATAGACAGGGTGCAAGATAAGGTCAATGTTTGTACCTAGTGCTGATAAGAGATAATTAGAAACACCAGCTGTAGCATTTACCGGATAAGAACTATTTTCTTAGATGCCTGCTTTATATTGGAAAATAAGAAGACAAAAACCGAAATATCATTCTGTCATGGTCGTATTGCCGTGTTTTATATTTCTCGGTATTAAACAGCTGACTTTGATGGCATTTTGAGTAGACTGTTAACATGTGTACTTGCTGTGTAATGAGTAAAATTGTCGACCTGACTATTTCATCGGGTTATCGGCAGTGACATTAATGCACTATCGTTGCTATAAAAACCTCAGTTGTTTGTTATCTGATTTTTTTTTCAGATGAAATCGTGGTGCCAAGGTGCATCAATTAAACTTTTAAGATATATTTGACAATGGCATCATTAAGATATTCCAGGAGACTTCCTTATAGTATGACATATAGTTTGAAATACAAATAACAAATCATAAAAATGTGTGAACATTATCCCACATTACTTTTATAACCGGGTGAAAAGGAAGTCATCAAATGACCAAAAATACCTCTATGTGAACGCCCACAGTCAGTTTGATCTGAGAGAGTGAACTTTCTTAGATGAACTGGCTAAGACTTAATAGGGGTTCTTGTGCGTAAGGCTGAATCCTAATGATTCAAATTGCTTAGTCCTTTTTTAACAAGCAGATTTAATTTTGACATTTACACTATATGGTTATACTTCAAACTTGGAGACTAGAAGGCATGTTTTACTATCACATACATTTAAGTAATTACTTTTTGTTTGAAAAGGAAAGGCATCCACGCATTTTATATGGAAACGTTTATTATATCATCAATTATTTCATTATAATGCGTTATCTTGCTATATTACAAAGGTTGATTTCCTTCAAGGCATAGGTTGGTTGATCGTAGTTTTTTTTTTTTATCTATTTTTGGTATTATTTGCTATATGACACTCTTTATATTAAACTGATATTTTCGGCCTCTTTCGGTTAAGCTTCTCTGTAAGACATCATGAACATTTATTTAGATAATCGCACTGAAGAAAAAGGTAACGATTGTTTGAAAAAGTTTTTAACTGAACATCCTAATAGTAATAATAGCACTGATCAACACTTCACTTTGCCATTTTTGTCATTTTGTCTTTCCCTACTGAGTAAAATTTGTCTGAAATAAATGTCATTACAAGGAACGACCACAGCATTATGGGGGATGTTGCGATTGTTCATGGTGATCATCACTTGTATTATAAACATTTGATTACCTGTTTGTACTCCGGCGGATCCAGATTAACATTTAGTTACCTGTTTGTACTCCGGTGGAACCATATAAACAGTTAGTTACCTGTTTGTATTCCGGGGGATCCAGGTAAACACTAGTTACCTGTTTGTACTCCGGCGGATCCAGGTAAACATTTAGTTACCTGTTTGTACTCCGGCGGATCCAGGTAAACACTAGTTACCTGTTTGTACTCCGGCGGATCCAGGTAAACACTAGTTACCTGTTTGTACTCCGGCGGATCCAGGTAAACACTAGTTACCTGTTTGTACTCCGGCGGATCCAGGTAAACATTTAGTTACCTGTTTGTGTATTCCGGTGGATCCAGGTAAACACTAGTTACCTGTTTGTACTCCAGTGGGTACAGGTAAACACTTAGTTATCTGTTTGTACTCTCGCGGATCCAGGTATTTTGCTGACGAAACTGAGGGGCACACTTCTTTCTACTTTTTAAGGTTTTAAGTTTTATATAGTTTCGATATTTTAATATTATTGAAACATCAAATAGACACATTATTTTATGTTTAAACAAAACCAAAAAACCTAACGTTTCTTTTTTGTTGTTGTTGTAAAAATGCTTAATTCAGTGAATTGTGAATTAACTTTGATCTTTAGAACAAAGGGTAAAAGCTTTTCGCTATCTTTTTACTTTAAATATGGTTTTTGTATCAAACACTTATATATATCTTTATTCTCACAAACCAAATACATGGTACAGAGAAAAAACAATAATACAATGAAATATCAATCAATAAATATTACCAATGTACAAATGGTGGGCATGACTACAAATTACATGATTCATAAATAAACAGATTTGACAATTAGTGAATTAAGATAAAAATTACAAAGTATGAGGTTACCCAGGAGGATTCAACTTTACATTTATAACTTTGATAAATTTGCATAGATTAACAAGTACGTTAACTGTTTTAGTATTCATTAGTTTGCTAAATTTTATAATGTTAGGTCTACAAGTGATACTTGAACTAATATATTGTTTTCTTTCGTTTTCGATACTCTTACAACACATAATGAAATGAAATTCGTCTCCGATATCACCGGAGTTACACAAAGGACATACCCTATTTTCCCTATCAATATTTGCCCATCTACCTGTCTCTATAGGTAGTCTTAAATTCAGTGTTCTAAACTGGCACAAAATTTTAGCATTCTTATCATTTAAAATATTAAAATACTGTTCGAATTCTAGGTTTTCTTTATATAATCTGTAATTAATACTTTTTGGAGATGTCTGTAAAGATTCGTACCAAGACTGTCTAAACTGATCAATGAGATTTTGCTTCAAAGTATTATGCAAAAATGCATTGCTATCAAAAGTATGGTTAAGCCAAATATAAGACAATCCAGAGTGCTCTAGGATAGCCTTTACATTTCTAATCCAAGGTATAACACAATCGTGCTTAATTCTACTGAAAAAATATAATAGAACAGGAAGTTTTTCTGGTTTTCCTGTAACGAGTTTTCCCCAGTAATTCACAATACGAAGCTTTATAGATACATCAAGTGGGTATCTTCCCAGCTCTCCGTATACCATAAAGTCGGGTGTGGATTTTTTCATATTTAATATAAGTTTACAAAATTTTAAATGGACACGTTCTATAATTTTGTTATCACCATGTCCCCATATCTCACAACCATACAGAAGAATCGGTTTGACGACTTTATCAAAAAGGTCAATCAAACAGTTTATTGATAAATTGTGTGATTTACCTTTCCTGATAATATCATACATTGCAATAGTAGCCTTTTCTGCTTGCGCCTTTTTTGCCTTAGAAAAAGATCCTGTTCTTGAAAAAATAACTCCTAAATATTTGAATTCATTTACAATTTCTAGTTCTGTATTATCAAAATAAAATTTGATATTTTGAGGCAATCTCCCATTTGAAAAAATTACAATCTTGCTTTTTGAAATATTGACCTTGAGTTTCCATAAAGTACAATACTCTGAAAGTGCATTTAACTGCTTTTGTAGATCTTCTTTAGACTCAGACATTAAAACAGTATCATCAGCATACAGTATCAAAAAAAGGTTAACATACATATCTAGTTCATTTTCAATATCATTTGTGACAGATTGTATACCGTTTATATTTTTACTTTTTAAAAATGATTCAAGATCGTTAACATATAATGAGAAAAGAATAGGTGAGAGGTTTTCACCTTGTCTAACACCTACTTCACATGAAAAATAATCAGAATATTCATTACCACTAAACACTCGCGATTTGATGTTTTTGTACATATTAAAAATGATGTTATACATCTTGCCATTTATTGAAGTAGAGAGTAGTTTTGTCCAAAGACCATATCTCCAAACTGTATCGAATGCTTTGGCAAAGTCTATAAAAGCACAAAATAATTTCTTTTTCCTAATCTTAAGCAATTCAAAAAGTAAATGTAAGACAAAGATACTATCTATAGTTGAGTATCCTTTTCTGAAACCAAATTGATTTTCATTAAGTAATATGTACTCTTCAAGAAAAAAGTTTATTCTTTGATTCAAAATAGCAGTAAAAAGTTTGCCCATGCAACTAAGTATTGTGATGGGTCTATAATTTTGTGGATCTTTTGTGTCTCCCCTATTTTTATAAAAAGGAATAATATTTCCAACCAACCATTCTTCTGGAATAACTCCATAATCAAAAATAATGTTAAACATTTTTACATACACAGGTAAAAATATATCACAAGTACTCTTTATGTATTCATTCATAATCTTGTCATCACCACATGCTTTGTTATTCTTAAGATTTTTAACACATTTTCTAATTTCATCCTCTGTAATTGCTTCGTTAAAACACTTCCATAGTCAATGCTAAACTGTTTGATTGGAATCAAAATTTACATTCTAAACTCATTTTGATAAAATGCTAAAAGTTAAGTATTTGGGCAAATGTGTTTTCCTAGATTTTAATCATATTTGCTATTCTGATTTGTTTAAAAATATTTATTTTTATTGACTTTGATGTATTGCATTTGATTTTCGATAATTGGTTTCCTGAAACGACATTTTAAAAATTAACTGATTGATTGTTGGCTGTTGTTTGTTTTTTGTTTTGTTGTTGTTTTTGACTGACCGTCTAGATTAATTATATTTCAAAATTTTGCTTATACACTTCTAGTATATTATGTGGTATTGTTTTTGTTCTAGTACGTATTTTGATTTTAAGTGAAAAACGGGTTTCGATTGATTTTTTGTTTTTTTTTTTTTGTGATTTCAGCATCATAATCCTTGAAAATGTTTTACAAAGCCCTATGTACAGAACTGTGTGACGCGAATTTTAAAAGTCGTTTTTTTAATTTTTCCGAATGTTTAAATCGAAATTGTTCAAACAAGGTTTCTCTCTTGTAATATACATACATAATCGACATCTGCGGTGCTGAATTGGCTTTCTTGTTCGAACTTTTTCGGGAGGGTACGTTACTTTCGACACTTTTGGTTTTCAGCATTCCAATAATTTTGATTCGAATGCTACAACTTGAAATATTTATAAAAAGTCGAAAGAATTTTTCAGTATTATTGACATCTTTCTCGGTACTTTGTATTCCAGAATCATTTTATGTTCATCTAACCTTTTTGGTTGTTAGTAGTGGGTGTCTTTAGATGACAAAACCCACAACTGGACTTAAGTGATTTGGCGTTCAAGCCTGCGATGAACATGTAGTCTATGAAAGTAATAAGTACCGTGTCAGATTTAAAGGTTGTACTTTGAACAGTTGACTTGGTTCAGACTACGCTGTCCTCTCATTTTGATAAATGGATATTTTAGGTGGCCTAATTGATTTTTTCGACATGTAAATTTGCTCTGTCTTCACTCTCCTGAACATTGAACGGATAGATTACTGATGATCACTACGACTTTAATGGCTAGGGTTCTTACAAATGCATTGATCTGTTCAAATTTCCTTAACACGCTGAAAGTCTGTTAGCATGTTTGTCATACTCCGTTCTTAAATTGTCTCGTCGTTGATACGCTATGAACATTACGTGTCTCTTTTCAATTCTAAGATGCTATGCTCGATAATTGCTAAACCATGTTGCATTTTCTTATAACTGAAAGACGAGTGTGAATTTGAATATATAAATGTTAAATGAAGTTTTAAAATATACAACTTGTTTACCTATTATTTTTTGTTCTTTCTTTAGTTTTAGGTTCTCAAATGAATGTTTAATTTGTGTGCTTTAGAAATTTTAATACCATCAAGATCATGATTAGGAATTATTTTATTTTACTGTCCATGGATGTTTATACTTCATTTGTTAAGTCCTCAGATATTTTCATTTATTCTATCATTCTTAGAGGGAACAAAACACACTTGTGTGTAATTAACATAGCATCCCCGGCCCTGGTCTAGTAAACTACTTCTCTGATAGCATTTGCTGTATGTTTTATTTTCACTCCTCTGTTGACATTTTAAGTTTTCATCAAATAGGCTTATATCCGAAGTGATTTTTATGTAAATGTTTTGTGGGTGGTTGGTTAAAACCCACAAAAATTACATCACCACCATCAAGTCTAATGTTAAAGATTTGGACAAAGATTTTCAGGATTATTTGACTCTAGAAATAGAGAATCTTAGTAGATTGAACTTTTTTTCTATTTTGACTTGGCAATTAATTGAGTTAGTGCAACTATACTTTGGCTTTTTCTGTTAATCTTATTCGTCCTTCTATTAAAATATTTTCATTGATTTCTTTAGAACTTTTATAATTCATAATTTCAATGATGAAACTGTTTTTGGTAATTCCAGATTTATGAAGTCTTTTATGCAATAATTGAACAACTTAATACTTGGCTAATCAGTTTCCTCGTTATTATGTAAATCTGCAAGTTTTTATATAGGCTTGAGGAAACTGTCAATGTGACCGAGTGAAAGCGAGTGAAAAAAGTCAGACAATCAAAAATATTAATAACGTGTCATATAGAATTATATCTGATTCGATCAAAAAAAGGCTATAGAGTTAGAAATTGAAAATGCATTCTTTGCTGGTAACAACTTTCATTTTAGTTACATATCAGTGGCAGATATCTTTTCTATATATAAACATGGAAATTTTCTTTATGCAAAACGAGCAATTTAGCTTGAAGTACATGTAAAAAAATTCAAGTGAATTTCACATGAAAAAAATGTTCTCAACATTTTGATGTTCTTTTCTGTCGTTCAATTCTGTGAATATTTAGATATTTGATTCCAAAAATTTCTAACAATTTTCATATGAAATTCATGTGGAAAGTTCTCGTGAAATTAACTTGATTTTCGCGTGATATTAGTAGTAATGCGTGCCACTATAGAACACTTTGACCCCGATGACCCCGAGTTCATTCCCATAGGCTCCATGTTAAATCGTTGCTATTTTTGGTACTGAATACCCACCCAAGATCTCTAGCAGTAAAGTCGGGTGCAGTCATGCGGAAAGGCGACTCGTCCTTTTCTTTCGCCCCGATTTTCATTCGCCCCCTAAATCTTACCCTTATTCTTACCCTAATCTCTAATCCCTTACCCTAATTCTTACCCTAACCCTAAACCTTTACCCTAACACTAACCGTAACCCTAATTCTTACCCTAACCCTAATACTAACCCTAACCATTACCCTAAAGATCTTTTTGTTTTGTTAGTTTCGCCCTTATGGGCTCCTGTGATGTGATACTTTTGTGTGGCTTATATCCGTATTGGCCTCTCGTAGACAGATTTCGATTTTGTTTGCATTTGGTGTAACAATTTTCGTTTTCAAGTCAAACTATTTGATCTCTTTCTTGTTTTTTCATGTAATGTTGTATCTAAAACGCTTATATTAGATCTGTTAAGGCTTAAAATGGGTGTCTTGGGGTTAAAATGGGTAAAATGGGGCTAAAATGGGTGTTTTGGGGGTAAAATGGGTAAAATGGGGGGGGAGAGGCAAATGGGGGGGGGTAATTGGGGCTGCTGCTGCTGCTGTTCTGCTGCTGCGGAGAAGGGGGTGGCTGCTCTTGTTGCACTCAAGGGGAAAATGACTGTATAGGTCGTTAGCTCTTTAACGATATGTAACACATCTACCCTCACTTAAAATGCGGAATTGGTCACTTTGTGGTCAAGTCCTGCATGACTGACCATTGACCAATACCATCCTAATAACCCCAGAATCTGTGTCTAGACTTCTTAGGTTATCTAACGATATACAACAACTCTCTATTAGACCTAATTTAAGGATTGGTCACTTTGTGGTCAAGTCCTGACTGACCACTGACCAATATCATTCTAATAACTCGAGAATCTGTGTCTAGACTTCTTATGCTATCTAACGATATACAACAACTCTATATTAGACTTAATTTAAGGATTGGTCACTTTGTGGTCAAGCCCCTAATGACCACTGGCCAACACACAGTATATCATCAGAAAGCCATTGTTCTAGAGAAGACAATGCAACAAACCGGAAGGAAATCGGTCAAGGAATAACAAAGTTAGGGCCCGTTAAACACTAGTAGTATATCAGCACCGATCATTTATCATTTCTCGGGACGATTGAGACGATTAGCCTGCTGTGACGTCATATCCGCTTCCGGTCCGCCATCTTGCTTCCGGTTCCGCCATTTTGCTTCCGGTCTGCCATCTTGCTTCCGGTGACGCCACATCCGGTCCTTTCCTCATTTTCCCGCGAAAATTCGAATTCGAGATATCCGAGGAGCTTATCGGTGCATCTATACTACTAGTGTTTAACGGGCCCTAACTTTGTTATTCCTTGACCGATTTCCTTCCGGTTTGTTGCATTGTCTTCTCTAGAACAATGGCTTTCTGATGATATACTGTGTGTTGGCCAGTGGTCATTAGGGGCTTGACCACAAAGTGACCAATCCTTAAATTAAGTCTAATATAGAGTTGTTGTATATCGTTAGATAGCATAAGAAGTCTAGACACAGATTCTCGAGTTATTAGAATGATATTGGTCAGTGGTCAGTCAGGACTTGACCACAAAGTGACCAATCCTTAAATTAGGTCTAATAGAGAGTTGTTGTATATCGTTAGATAACCTAAGAAGTCTAGACACAGATTCTGGGGTTATTAGGATGGTATTGGTCAATGGTCAGTCATGCAGGACTTGACCACAAAGTGACCAATTCCGCATTTTAAGTGAGGGTAGATGTGTTACATATCGTTAAAGAGCTAACGACCTATACAGTCATTTTCCCCTTGAGTGCAACAAGAGCAGCCACCCCCTTCTCCGCAGCAGCAGCAGCAGCAGCAGCAGCCCCAATTACCCCCCCCCCCCCCATTTGCCTCTCCCCCCCCCATTTTACCCATTTTACCCCCAAAACACCCATTTTAGCCCCATTTTACCCATTTTAACCCCAAGACACCCATTTTAAGCCTTAACAGATCTAATATAAGCGTTTTAGATACAACATTACATGAAAAAACAAGAAAGAGATCAAATAGTTTGACTTGAAAACGAAAATTGTTACACCAAATGCAAACAAAATCGAAATCTGTCTACGAGAGGCCAATACGGAATAAGCCACACAAAAGTATCACATCACAGGAGCCCATAAGGGCGAAACTAACAAAACAAAAAGATCTTTAGGGTAATGGTTAGGGTTAGTATTAGGGTTAGGGTAAGAATTAGGGTTACGGTTAGTGTTAGGGTAAAGGTTTAGGGTTAGGGTAAGAATTAGGGTAAGGGATTAGAGATTAGGGTAAGAATAAGGGTAAGATTTAGGGGGCGAATGAAAATCGGGGCGAAAGAAAAGGACGAGTCGCCTTTCCGCATGACTGCACCCGACTTTACTGCTAGAGATCTTGGGTGGGTATTCAGTACCAAAAATAGCAACGATTTAACATGGAGCCTATGGGAATGAACTCGGGGTCATCGGGGTCAAAGTGTTCTATAGTGGCACGCATTACTACTACTACGGCGATCGATTAAGTCTGAGAAGACCAAGGATGTAAAGAACCTTAACGTTGTAAAGGCCAAGAAGCCCATGAACCATAATGGAAAATCAGTAAAGCCTACAAAGAACTCAAGAAGAAGACTAGCAAAGTCAAAGGAAGTAAAGAACCTTAACGGTGTAAAGACCAAGAAACCCATGAAACACAAGCCTACAAAGACCTCAAGAGGAAGAAAGCCCAAGACAAACAAGGAACATCCAAAAGAAACCAATCAACCGATTAAAGAAGAAGCGATCGTTTAAGGACTACCTGAAGAAGAATGTTTTAACTCAATAAACCATCCGAACTAGTATACGCGTTTTCATTCTTCCCATGGAACAGCAAAATCCCTCCCCTAAACTACCTCTACTGGAGCAGCAATAGCAGCCATGTACCCTCCGCAGCAGCAGCAGCAGCAGCAGCAGCAGCAGCCCCAATATCCCTCATTACACCCCCCCTATTTTACTCATTTTACCCCAAAACACCCATTTTAGCCCCATTTTACCCATTTTCACCCTAAAATGCCCATTTTAAGCCATTTTCCCCCTTTAAAAATACCTATTGATGCGTTTTCGATACAAGAATACAAGACAGAGATCTAAACGTTTGACTTAAAAACGAAAATCGGTACATCAAATTCAAACAAAATCAAAATGCATTGACGAAAAAACTTCCACTTTAAAAAGAAACTCACAAAATCTTACAACAAAAGAAAATCTGTTGATGAAAATACAACAAGCTACGAAAACAAACTTACAAAATCTTACCGTTAAGAAAATCTGTTGATGAAAAACCAACTAACATAAAAAATTTGAAGAACAGATTCCAACAAAAAGCAATTCGATGAAAACTTACAAAATGTAAAATCAAGTCCAAACCAGTTCTAACCGGTTTGATCCAGAAGTCACGTGACATGATCACGTGGTACAATCCATTATACAGGTAAACCATTTGAAATGAAATCATTTTACGATTAGACACCAAAGAGTTCAGACGTGTTTTAACGAAGAGAGAAAAGGTAGGACTCATACATATCCTACTTAACTTTGAAAGGCATACAATGAAAAGAGGAGGAAACAATAGACAATATATAATTTGAAAGGCGTAGAATTTAAAAAAGAGAAGGAATCAATAGACGACATATAATTTTAAACGTATACAATTAAAAAAGAGGAAACAATAGACAACTTTATACTTACCTGTGTTATTTTTATTTCAGATGGCTAAGCAATTTACCTGCAACCAATGTGAAGCCAATTTTGAGAAGATGAGTCAGCTACATCGTCATAGACGATGGACCAACCACCGAGAGACTTACACGTGTACGAGATGCACCAAGACTTTTACAAGGCGGGAGAATCTACAAGCTCACATGACCCGCCACCAAATGGGTTACGAATGTACCCAATGCAACCAGGCCTTTGCCAACCAACGCCTTTTAGAGTTACATCAGCAAAGACATGGACAAAGAGGAGCAGGGCAACCGTTCCACATGGATGATCCGAAATCCTATTACACCATCAAACGGCAGGAGAAGAAAAGAATACTCAAGTTTGGAACTTCGAGAAATCATTATACCGTCACTTTTAAAGAATTTGAAGTCACGGACCTGCCTTCCATCACAAGAACACTACATCGGTTATTCGACTCCATCCTGCAAACCATTGGAGAAGAGATGAAAGAACACGACCTTGTTAAACTGACAATTGAAACCAACTCCCTCGACTTCCCGATTGCCCTTCCCATTTTACAACTCAAGGACTTGACTACGGAACTATTATTAAAGGAAATAGAGAGAGTATTACAATCTCATGAGGAGTTTGTATTGGACGGAAGTTTAGCATTAGATATTCTTCACGTATCCATTCCCGAAGGAAGCGGGCGCAAAAGATGCAATTACGTTGATCTCGAGAGAATGCTGAAAGATAAACAAAGTTTCATCAGGATCCGAAACCGAGACGAATTATGCTGCGCAAGGGCAATTGTTACAGCAAAAGCAAGGATCGATAACCATCCTCAATGGAATTCCATTCGTCAAGGAAGACGCATACAAGAATACTTGGCCCTTCAACTCCACGAGAAAGCCAATGTACCAAATGGACCCTGCGGCATCGAGGAACTGAAACAATTCCAAGCTGTACTGCCGGAATACCAAATCACCGTTTTCTCCAAAGACTTTTTCAAAAGAATCATCTATGAGGGACCAGATGCAGAGAAGAAAATTTACCTTTACCACCACGACGACCATTACGATGTCATCACCACTATAGCAGGATTTTTGACCAGGGTCTATTACTGCAACAAGTGTAAAAAGGGATATAGTAACAAGGAAACACATGCATGCAACAACCCATGCATCCTTTGTAAGAAGATACACGAACCCTGTGAAGACGACTGGATCAACTGTAGCCAATGTGATCGGAACTTTAAGGGAAACGAGTGCTTCAAACTCCATTTGGAGCAAACAAAGAAGGGCAACTCAACATGTAAATGGTACTACAAGTGTAAAGACTGTGGACACGCTGTCAACATGGAGAAAAGGGAAACAGACCATGAGTGTGACGAGATGTATTGTCCATCCTGTAAACAGTACTGCGATCCAAGCCACCAGTGTTACATGATGCCTATAGTAATCAAAGAACCTCCCGAAGGGCAAACTTACATCTTCTTTGATTTTGAATGCACACAAGACGACCTCGTAGAGTGCGATACGGGATACCAACCGGATTCTAATGGAACTTGTTTCCATTGCAAAGCCAGTACCTGCGGAGCCATGGAACACCGACCTAACTTATGCGTGGTCCATAAGGTGTGCACCGTATGCATGGAGGAGGAAGTAACTGAAGAGAGTATCTGCAAGATCTGTGGACAGAATCAACTCATTTTTAGGGGACACAACGCCAACAATGACTTTTGCAACTGGTTATTTTCCGGAAACAACAACAACTCCACCGTTATTTGCCACAACTTTAAAGGATACGACTCTTTCCCCGTTCTACAATACCTGTTTCATCATGGAATTCAACCCAAGATAATCCCCAACGGCGCCAAGAACATGGCAGTTACTATTCCAAGCTGCAGCATACGGATGATAGATTCTCTCAACTTTCTACCCACTGCCTTAACCAAACTCCCGAAAATGTTTGGATTCGACGAACTCCACAAAGGATACTTCCCACACCTTTTTAATAGAAAGGAAAACCAGAACACCCGATTAGAAACTCTTCCAGAGATTCGTTACTACAACCCTGATGGAATGAAAGCGGAAGACCGAATAACATTCATGAAATGGTACGAAGATCACAGGAACGACCCATTTGATGTCCAAGAAGAACTCTTAAAGTACTGCATCACAGACGTAGACATACTGAGAAAAGCCTGTTTAACCTTTAGACAACTGTTCATGGACACTTTAGAGGGTACTCCAATCGACCCCTTCCAAAACAGTATCACCATTGCCTCTGCCTGCAACCTGGTCTTTCGATCCAAGTTTCTACGGTGGAATACAATTGGCCTCATCCCAGCGCAAGGCTATCGACCAGAACACAAGCACTCTATTAAAGCCATGAAATGGTTAAAATACGTATCCGCAATAAAAGACATACAGATCCAACACGCCAAGAACGAAGGAGAGAAACAGATTGGTCCCTACAGGGTAGATGGATACCGCGATGGAACCGTGTATGAATTTCACGGTTGTTACTGGCACGGGTGTCCCAGATGTTACCCAAGAGAGACCACCAATACGGTCAATAACATGTCCATGTACGATCTACATCAACGGACCTTAGAGAAGAAGACTTATCTGCAGCAAGAGGGATATGACTATGTAGAGAAATGGGAATGTGACTTTGAGAGAGAGCTGAAAAATGATACGACATTTTGCGACTTTGTCAACTCCTTAGAGATGATCCCTGCCTTAGAACCACGAGAAGCCTTTTATGGTGGACGAACAGAGGCCCTCACTCTATACAAAGAGGCGGAAGAAAACAGTATCAACTATTATGACGTGACATCACTCTATCCATTTGTCAACAAGACCGGAAAAGTACCCAAAGGACATCCCATCATCATTACGGAAAACTTTGGTGACATCAATGAGTACGAAGGATTGGTGAAATGTAAAGTACTACCGCCAAGAAACCTATACATTCCTGTTTTACCCAGCAAGATCAACAACAAACTGATGTTCCCACTGTGTCGTACCTGTACGGAAACCTACCAGCAAGAACCTTGTAACCATACTGAAAAAGATAGAGCTATAACGGGAACTTGGGTGACAGATGAACTGAAGAAAGCCTTGGAAAAGGGATATTCCATCTTAAACATCTACGAAGTATGGCATTTCGAAGAGGTAGAACAGTACGATTCCGGAAGGAAGTCTGGAGGACTCTTCACCGACTACATCAATACATTCTTGAAAATGAAACAAGAAGCTAGTGGATGGCCAGAGTGGTGCCAATCTGAGGAGGATAAACAACATTACATCAAGGATTACGAGGAAAAGGAAGGGATACAGTTAGACTATAACAAAATAGAAAAGAACCCCGGCATCAGGTCTTTAGCCAAACTGATGTTGAACAGCTTTTGGGGCAAGTTTGGACAAAGAAACAACATGCAACAGACCACCTACATTACAGAACAAAAGAAATACTTCGACATGTTAACCAGCGATAAAATTGAAGTCACCGGGATCCAGTTTGTTAACGATGAAATGGTGGAATTACGATGGAAATATAAAGAAGAATTCATCGAAACCTCAAAGAAAACGAATGTCGTCATAGCAGCCTATACTACCGCCCAGGCCAGACTCAAACTGTATTCTTATCTGGAGAATTTGGGACCAAGAGCACTCTACTGTGACACAGACTCCATCGTATTTACATCGAAACCAGGAGAATGGAGGCCTAAGCTGGGAGACTACTTAGGGGATTTAACAGATGAAGTATCCGGAAATACTATTACGGAGTTTGTCACGGGAGGACCAAAGAACTATGCATACAAACTAGCCATTCCCGAGAAAGGAGGAAACAGAACTATGTGCAAAGTTCGTGGAATAACACTCAACTTCAAGAACGCTTTAGACATCAACTTTGACACCATCAAGGAGATGGTAACCGTTAACAGAAACGATATCAGGACAGTGAGAGATGATTATAAGATCCAAAGAAGCCACCAGAAACTGTTAACCGTCACACAGGAAAAGGACTATAAAATTGTGTTTGATAAAAGAGTGATCATGAACGATTTAACCACTAGACCCTATGGATATTGAAATTGAAAGATAGAATGTAAATAAAACGTAGAATGTAAATAATACGTAGAATGTTAATAAAAGTTGTACCTGATTTTGAGTTTTTATTGAAAATTTAAAGAAAAGAGCTATCAATACAATAACAAAGACAAACAAAGAGCCCATAAAGGGCGAACCAAACAAAAAAAAAACAAAAAAAAACGAAAAGAACCAATTAGAGTTGAGCCATACATGAATAAAACAAGCTCAAAATGAGGAGGGAAACGAGGAAAATGAGGAGGGAAATGAGGAAAATGAGGAAAAATGAGGAAATGAGGAGGAGGAGGAGGAGGAGGAAAGGGGGGGGGGGGGGGTAAAACTATATTACACATAGAAATGACAGGACAACACTAACAAAACAAATGATTAGGATTAGGGTTAGGATTAGGGCTAGGGTTAGGGTTAGGGTAAGGATTAGGGTTAGGGTTAGGGCTAGGGTTAAAGCTAAGAGATAATAATACATAATAGAAACTGGTGACGAACTAAAATGGGGCGAAAGAAAGGGACTAGTCGCCGTTCCGCATGACTGCACACGACTTTACTGTATGAAATCTAGGGTGGGTATTTCAGTACAAAAATATCTTCGATTTAACATGGAGCCTATGGGAATGAACTCGGGGTCATCGGGGTCAAAGTGGTCTAGAGAGACACAGTATACTACTGATATTAACATGAATTTCACGTGAAAAAGTGATCGTGAAGTTCACGTGTTTTTCACATGATATTTACCTTAATTTTGCGTGAAAATTAATTTCACGTGCCCGTTTAACGTGAAATTTACATTTTCACATTTTGATGTTCTTTACTTTCATGCAGTTCTATGAAAACATGTTGTTTTTTTTTAAAATCCAATTTCTAAGAATTTTCATGTGAAATTCACGTGAAAAAGTTAACTTGAAATTCACGTGAAAAAGTTAACTTGAAATTCACGTGATTTTCACATAATAATCACTTGAATTTCAGGTGAAATTTATGTTTTTTCACGTGAAATTCGCGTTAATTCTGATTTCACGTGATTTCCACGTGAACTAGTTTTTGCTGTGTATGGTAGAAGATAATGAGATGAGGAATAAGTTAACGCGACACAGGCCACATAAACAAGCGACAAAAAAGACAAAGACGCTTATCTCCTGTTTGTTATTAGAGTGACCACTGCATGGTCGCACTGAAGTATGTTGGGTGCTTTCATGGGAGAACTTGAAATGTCTGTTTAAGGAGATTGCATTACGTAATCTGATGATCGTCTCGTTGATATGTTTAAGTCACGATTCCTATCACGGACGAGCAAAAGTTAACAGATTAATTTGTCCGTTGATATCTTTAAGTCATGATTCCTACCACGGACGAGCAAAAGTTAACAGATTAATTTGTCGTGCCTTATATTTTGAAAAGACTTTTTAAATGAGCAGTCTTTAAATCATCTTTCTTTAATGATAGCATGTGTCCCAGACATGCCGGGATTGTCTAAATGGTACTCTGCTTTATCTGTGAGGCATAACTAGACGATAAAAGGAGAATAATTATAACATTTTAACCGTTGTCTCAGACTAACTGTTCGTTTTACTCAGTATGGTGACGATTCTGAGAGAAAAAAAGGCAATTAAAAGTCCTCTCCATTGTTACTTGAACAGTTAAGTTCTCTCATGTGTCTGTGTTGCTTATCTTACGGCGAGCACGATTTTGTCTGTGTGTAATTTTTTTCTAATTATGGAAATTTTCTTAATCATTTTTTTTTCTGGCAGTTGTCATTGTTCTATTGAAAACATGGCCTAAGGTTAAGCTAGTTTATTATTCAATAAAGAAAGTAACAGCATTAAATTTTGTGCATTTTGACGGTGTAAATTAATTTAATGGTAACTCAGTGCCTTCGGTAAACTGTTGCATTTGAATACCGGTATCGTTTGTATATATTTTAAAACATTTTTACAACCATTAAAAAATATATATGAACATGTATTCAGCTAAACTTTGTATTTGTTTGTTTATTTTATCTTAACGATGTTCTAAAATTGGAGAAATTACAGGTTTATTTGTAGATGGAAAAACTTAAATTCTATCAGAGTTCATGCGACTAAATTCAGTAAATCGTTGTAAACCAAGAAACATCGCAGTGGTGACGTAACTGCTGTTTGAAATAAAAAAAGGCTCCCAGGAGCCTGAATCGCTCACCTGGTCTTGATGTTGACCCTATACTTTTGTAGAGCTAAATGAGCTGAACATTTAAGCAAGCAACAGCTTTTCTCTACCTGCAATAGTTTTCATTCTATAGGCCAAAAACACCATTTTTCACCTATAAGGGGCCATAACCCCTATAAGGAGTCATCTGACAACTTCGACCCTATGAAGACTTTTGTAGAGCTAAATGAGCTGAACATTTAAGCAAGCAACAGCTAATCTCTATCTGCAATAGTTTTCATTCTGTAGGCCAAAAACATGAAAAATCGCTACTTTTCAGGGGCCGTAACCCCTATAAGGGTCATCTGCCAACTTCGACCCTATGGAGAATTTTGTAGAGCTCAATGAGCTGAACATTTAAGCAAGCAACAGCTAATCTCTATGTGCAATAGTTTTCATTCTGTAGGCCAAAAACATGAAAAAATGCCATTTTTCAGGGGCCGTAACCCCTATAAGGGGTTATCTGACAACTTCGATCCTATGGAGACTTTCGTAGAGCTAAATGAGCTAAACATTTAAGCAAGCAACAGCTAATCTCTATCTGCAATAGTTTTCATTCTGTAGGCCAAAAACATGAAAAATGGCTATTTTTCAACTTTAAGGGGCCGTAACCCCTATAAGGGGTCATCTGACAACTTCGACCCTATGGAGACTTTTGTAGAGTTAAATGAGCTGAACATTTAAGCAAGCAACAGCTAATCTCTATCTGCAATAGTTTTCATTCTGTAGGCCAAAAACATGAAAAAATGCTATTTTTCACCTTTAAGGGGCCGTAACCCCTATAAGGGGTCATCTGACAACTTTGACCAAATGGAGACTTTTGTAGAGCTTTTGATGCTGAATCAGTAGCGTGGCCTCAGATTTCCTCTATCTCTTATACTTTTTGATTTATAAGCCAAAAACAGTAGTCTGACCCCCCTAGTCTATTTTTAGTAACGGCGGCCATGTTTTTTAACGGATTAAAAATCAAAACACAAGTTTGGTGCAGGACACCCTAAGGATCATTCATACCAAGTTTCATTAAATTCTGTTTGGTAGTTTCAGAGGAGAAGATTTTTGAAAAATTGTTAACAGACGACGACGACGACAGACGACGACGACAGACGACGACGACGACAGACGACGACGACGGACGCCAAGTGATGGTAATAGCTCACATGGACCTTCGGTCCAGGTGAGCTAAAAAGCAACGTTTCAATTGAAATGAATGACGTTCCTATACAATTATTTTTGTGCTTTACTTTGTTACACCAACGCTTTTGTAATGATTTTAAATTTTTAAATGAAAAGTTGAAGCGCGATATCACTTCAATTTGTTTTTATAATAAGATTGAATGTTTTTGTGGAGAAATATATTTTATTTGATGAACTTTTGATAATTTTGTTTTACGCCTGGCTTAAATGTATAAATAGTTTACGTGGCAGTAAAACTTTTCATTTTCAGATTAAAGCTGAGGTTTACGGAGATAGAAGTGTGCCGAAATCAACTAAATAAATCACCAATTTGTACAAGTCTTATGTCAGATTTTCTTTATAAGGGACCGGTCATTTAACGTAAGGGTGAAAAAGGGCATATTTTGTAATTCTAGCTTCTGATGCCAAAAAAAAAAAAAAAAAAATCAAAAAAAAAAAAAAAAAACAACAACAAAAATCAAAAAGAAAAAAACAAAAAACAAAACAAAACTGGAGAATGATTTCTTCCAAATAAAATACATTGTTATGTAAATAATGAAATAAATATATTTTTGATGAGGCCTTTAGAAAATATTTTGTGCACTCTTATTTTTTTCACCATTACAATAAAAAAACAAAGCACCACCACGTGAAGTTAATGAGCGGTCCATATGGGTGCATGGATATCTTAATCGAGGTTTGTATTCCGGGGTTTCTACGGGGGTTTCTATCCATATCTGATATTTACCACCAGTATTTGAATATGTTTATTGCTCTAGGCAGAAACTCTCATACACCCGGCGATGCACTTGAGTTCATTTGTTTTAGATTGCGTGTCACTTGTGTTCGTTTCGTTTTCTTTCTTTTGTCAAATTGTGTTTTAGGTTTCTAGAATGTGTTTTGTCCTTTCAGATATATTTTGCGTGCTGAATATAAGACGTATCTCGGTGCGTGAATAGGTTTCGTCAAATTTTCACAGCCACCAGTTAAAAAATGCTCCATTGACAAATGCTCTGATATGTTAGTATTTTTCTGAACAAAATATTTGATTGAAAGAAAGTATGCGATTTAATAAAGAATAATATATAACTTTTAGAATGTACTAAATATAAGTATTTGTTATCTTTGGTTACAAGTGTGCATACTTGGATTGTTTTGTTCGTATAAAGCACCATAAAAATTGGATCAATGAAAGTGTTAATCTAGGTAACTTTGTAGTGACTGAATGTCGGGCGTGCGTAAAAAAAAAAGAGTTGTAACAATCTTAATTATAAAATCTTTTATATATTCGGTGTGCGGCATCAGCATAGGTACCATAGTCATGGCATTCGATATGAGGTCTTTCGCTCACCTACTTCCAACGAAATCATGCCGTTGTTCTTTGACCTACATACAAAATGTATAATATATGAACGTTCGCTCAATCGGCGATATCGATACATTAAGGAAGATAAATGAAATAAGCTTACCATTCCTAATTAAAGTGAGACGATAGATTTATTGGGGTTGTTACCTAAATTGTATTAATGTTTTATGTACACTGTTATGGCATCTCATATTAGGCTTTTAATGAATGTGAACGTGTTACAAAATATATCTTTTTCAAATGACAGCTCAAGTATTATCGAATCTTGAAATTTCCCTTTTTTATATCAATGCCATTTTACGAAATTGAAAGTCCAAAGACTTTTGAAAAATAGTCTAAAAAATTACAGAAAATGTCTGTAAACCGTCAAATTGCAAGTTATTTGTCAGTTTGATTTGATTTTTTTTGTATTTTTGTCTTGTCCGTGTCTTTGTAAAGACATATTCACAATGACAACACCAGACTTTTGATTAATTATGATCAATAAGTGAACTTTACACAGAAACCAGACCCAAGGACACAAGCGGTCAGATTTGTCGGTTGACAGATTGTTGCTATGTATCTTAAGGGACCAGGAGTGTCCTTTGAGAGATGTTTTGCGTTGATAAATCGTTTTATGGTGTGTTATTTCCAATATTATAAATGTAAGATAGTGTTTGGTAGGGTAATGTTCTTGAATAAAGAATTTGAATTGAGCATTCGTGTGTTAGGAGGAATAACTCCAATAGATCAAATAAATGTCAGGTTTTTAGTTTTTTATTCAACAAGACTTTAAAAAAAAGAAACAATCACTTACTGCTTAAAACATCAAATGTAAGTACGATGCTGGCGTAAAACCTATTTACAAGAAAATATGTACAATAAAATATAAAACATCATTGAAGTAAAAAATGTTAAGACATTCTGTCATGTGTCTGTGTATTTTAGTATTTACATGAACACACCTGATATCTGTTTCATAAGTATTTAAAGCAAACTTGTGTCACTATGAAATGAATGAGTACTCCCGTTTTGGATTTACTGTCCGAAGAATAGATAATATCATCACAGAAATAGTACAACAATAACAGTTAATATCAGAATGGACCAGGACGATGCTATCACTCCGGCTTTATTGTTTGGGTCTTTGGTTAAACTGGCTCTGTTAGCAGTGTTACTTTCGCTGGGATCAGGTTTGACTGAAGGAAAACTTCTATAAACCGTTCTACCATTCAGTGGCTGAACCGGTCTAAAGTTGTTAACGAGTTTTAGTCTAGCGACTTCCTGTACAAGTTCTTCATTCTCGTGTTCTAGTTCCATGACTAATGTCTCTAGTTGTTTCTCCGTTGAGCTCTGGTTTACTTTCTTCATGTTTGTTTCGTCTGGGTTTTCGCCGTGATGTAAGTAGAATTTCTTTGGTGGCTCTCCGAGTTGGGGTCCTTCGGTCTGTTTTTCTTCCAATGCTATCTCGAGCTCCATTTTCTGAAGGCTTTCGTCAGCTATTCCGGCTTCTTCCATTACTTCTCTAACTGCTTTCTCTTCTTTTGTAGCACTTCTTTTGTGTTTCTTTCCGTGGTGGTTGTGTCGAACTTTCTGAAGAACCTTTCTAAATTCCATCATCTAAAAACGATAAATCTCACAGTAAAACAAAAGCTAATGAACAAATTAGAATTTAATGTGCACTGAGGAATTATTGATTGGTTCGTGATTGATATTGGCACAGAAGATACGATACAATGTATATCACTGACATTCCATGCATTGCATATATTTGTTTGATGTTAGACTAGGCATATTAGAATTACATTTATCAAATACATAATTAGGATTGTCATGCCTGGTGTAAGTAATCATACTTCAATCTAAGGGAATAACTTAAACAATTTTTAAAATTGGTTATCAAACAGAATAAAACTAAGAGAGGCTCTTCCGCTAGCGCTAGTGTATTCTTCTGGCCTTTTGCTTTGCAAACCTCTGCATTCTGACCACTCGATGTAATAAATGTAAATTTTATTGTGGGTTGAAGTTTAAAATTCAGACGATCAGTCGGCTATGTCTTTGTATGTCCTACCTGTCTGTGGGAGATATATTGTGGCTGTTTGAAGACAGTCCAAATAACACTTTCAAAACATCCTGGTGTTGTCAGAGAACCGTTGTATCGATAATACTGGGAGGTATCCTCTGGTAAAAAGTTCCTTATTCTCTGGGCTGGTATTTCATAGCCGTCAGAAGTTTCTGTAATAAAATATGTCACCATTATGATATTGCTGAAATGTTTTTTATAGACTGTAATATGTTTGAAGTTTTTTTTAGTACTTTTGGTTTTGTTTACGTTTACCTGCATTCTATTGTTTCGGTTCAACTGTCACTAACAAAAGGTTACTCTTAGAGATATATGCATTTCCAGTTTCTGCTTTCTGTAGCCCACCAGTCGCGCTGCTTCTGGTCAATTCGGCGTGTCAACATTTATTATGATCAACTTACCCGGATCTTGGACGTGTTTTAATGCTTGAATGATTGGCTCTAAATTTTCGTTGTCTGATTCTCCAATCTGTTAAAAAGACAAAAAATAAAATACTAGTAAGTCATTGATACCAGTCATGATCTTGTTTTTAACTCATAAAATGTTAAAAACAAAAAACGAAAAAAAAAAAGTTTTTGTAACAATGATTCAAATACTTTTTTTTCATTGTAAATATTTAATGAAAGGGATTATCCGATAAGGAGTAAATGAACTCCAACCCCAATTGAAATAAATGAGCTGCATGGCTATTTTATACTAAATGTATCTTTATTTTAAGGGATATCAAAACATAACTTTTTAATGATCTCATCTAAAAAGATAAAAGCAGAAAGATGAAAATTAATTGTCCTTTCAGGAAAACCCCTGATTTGTACCAATATGGACCAGAATTAGGACACGTGAACTAAAACGGATGTGATTTACATTTTCTGATGTTTTAATTGGCTATTGAAATAATTACAGTCTCGGTCTAGGGCATGTCACAACCTACTATAAATTCAGAAACTATCATATAAAGGCAATAAATGTTCAAAAATATACTATTTTCTCTGTTGTGCATTATTACTTTACTGCCGATGCTTTATGTCAGTAAGATCGTCACTAATATGTCTGTCCTTTTTGTATGTACTTAGTTTAGAAATGATGCATTACCAGTTCTGATGATTATTCCTAACTAGCAGAAATGGGATTTCGAAAACAAGATAAAAAATTAACAAAACAATCTTTGGTCCTCTTCTAATTCAAATACCGGTAATGAAACTAAATTTCTTCGATTTCAAGGTAAAGAATGATATTACAAGCTCAATGCCACACAGTCAGTCTTATAAATGAATAATCTATACACTTATTCGCGGTTTTGTTCAAATTAAAGACTAATTTTAACCTTGGACGATGTTGTTAAATTGCACAATTAAAGAAATGAATTGTCTTAGGATTACACAACACATTTAATCTGAAATTAATAAGCACGTTTGTCCTTGTGTTGTTCTGTTTTTCCCCTGTACATGACGTGGTGATGAATTCATTAAAGCTTACCTCGTACATCACACCAAGGACGGCTAGACCCATGGGTTCTACCATCGCGAAGGGTAGGCTGCTGTACTTCACACTGTCGTAATTCACTACATGTAACTGTCAATAAAACAGAGGAAAATAAGTTATTTCATAGTCATACCAACATATTACAATATAAGATCGTTTGATATAAACCATGAACATCTATATAGAAATAACTTTATCACGTTGGTTACACGATTTGCAGCTCAGAAAGGAAACGATAGCTTTTTGAAGCCTTCATAACGCATTGATATAATTTTTTCGTGATAATTGTTGGACGCCTCTATTAAGGATTCTTTAGTAGTTACCATATTGAAATAAAATTTCATGTGAACACTTGATGTGTTTTTGAGGCTATACTGTTAAACTTTCTTTCATGAACATATCGGAATAGCACGAATCTTTGTCCAAAGGTTATTCAGATATGCCAATCATATGCTAACTAAATATTATTGTAACCGTACCTCTAGGGGACTAGCTTGGCTGTCTACAGTATGTTCAGAGCCTTGGTGGTTGGCGTGTCCCCAGTGGAAATGGAACTGAGCTGTAGAGTACACCGATGGCAGACCTCCATTAGCTACCTTGAAGGTCCCAATGGTGTTCACAGTAACTGTAACAAGAAAACACGAAACTTCAGCATTAAAAAATAGTGGACTAAAATTCTGGACTTTAACAAATAAATACGATATGTCAACTTGAAATGATTTGACAAAAACCAAAGATGTGGCATCATGTGCTATACCATGTTGTTGGCCGTGTCACGCTTAATGCTACGTTCAGCAAAATGAAGAGGGGCGACTGCTCATGTTTAAATTGTACTACCCTATCCACTTTCTTTTGTGTGGAAGATTTATTTTTGTTATTTTTCTTTACAATCTTATCATCTTTTTTGTTTCCTTATATTTTTTTTATTGGATAAATTATGTCCTACATATCTCCCGACCAGGTTTGATTGCATATAAAACAAACAACAATAAATCAATGTATTCGATCTTGAGAATCGAACAACTAGAATGATCTACGTATTGAAAGGGAAAGGTTATAGAAGACTCAGAACATTGCGTTGATTTTCTTTAAGTAAATAAAATTTTTTTCAGATAAATCTTACATAACGTAGGCACAGATTTATTTTTTTGTGACTAGACCATAAACAATGTCAAAAACTACAACCTGACAAATGACGAATTTGACTTTCACACAAAATACAATTCCTTGAATTTAAGGTTATTGATGTGCCAAGGTTACATCTGCACATTTTTTTTGGCAATTGCTGATTTTGATTTTATTAATTAAGTCTGCGTTAAAAGGCAACAATATATGTTGTATATCTGTATCATGAACTCATGACGAGAGTGGACTCACTTCTATTATAAAACCATATGATTCACTACTTACTTGAATGTCCGTTATTAAGAACTTGGAATTTAGATCCAGGCATCGGTGGGTCGTGCCATATAGCGAAGTCATTGAGGTTGGGGTCATACTGAGTACAGTGAGTGCTGATGTCTATGGGAGATTGTTGTCTACCAGCACAGCCAGCAGGGAACAGGGAATGCCAATGTTTTACTCCTGAAAATCACAAGAAATTAATATCATGATTAAAATGGTCGTGGATGAGTGTGAAATCATTTAATTTGTTCTTTGTTCTTTTCTGATATGTGACACATTTAAAGTCGTTTACTCCTACGGTGGTTTTGTTTGTCTCGAACTTCTCTTTAATATTATTTTTCGTGGTTTTGAATTGTGTGGGTTTTCAAAAAGTGTTATAATGATTCTCTAGTAGTTTTTGTCTCTTAAACTATTTTTGTTCTTCTCTCTTCTGACCTTATGCTACCTTAATTGCACTTAATGATTTCTACTCGTTTTTTTCATCAAATAACAATCTGCTGATCGATGTTCTTCATCTCGACATGGACAACCAAACAAAAGTAAGCTTTTATGTCAATACTTCAGCATGCTAATCTTAAATCTTCTTAAATTCAAATAACCAACAAACAAAAACTTTAAGCTGATATTTCTTCACATAGACATTCGTATCTACATTCATGGTGCATTTTCAATTATACAACTTTCAAAGTGATGTAAATTACGTTCAAGGAAAGCCCTCTCTTTTGAGTACGTTGGCTTTTGACTAGTCTGTCATCATGTCTGCTTGGTTAATATTGTCAGTCTTGCTTTACAACGCCTACTTGTATTGTTGTTATTCAGTCCATTTCATTTGAATTACAACCGTAAAGTAGAAAGATTTAATAATATCTTGTAAATTTTATTCGTAATGTTCTTTTACAAGGTGATCAAGTCACCTCTAACATACACGTTGTAGGTTAAAACTGTAATGTTTAATGTTATGGAAAAACTTTACATGTTTTGATATTGTAAAACTGAACTGAACTCTGTAAAGTATTAGTTCCTTCAGTTAATTAGGTCATGTTCTTTGGAAAATTATTTTTATATTGAATACCTTTGAATGCTAACAACCTTTGCGTACTCAGAGTTAAAAGAAAGATAAAATGCTTTTACGAGAAAAGGAAGAATCGAAGTCAATGTTGTAAAAAAAATTCTAAACTTTAAAGAATTTATCCTATTCTTTAAAAATTATGCCGTTCTTGGTGTTTTTTTCCCCTCATATTGATTTTTCTTTGTAACATCTTTCCACATCGGCGTAAGGTACCCTTAAAAACTTATCGAGTTGGTGGCCATGAACAATGTCTTCTTGTATGTGGCTTTCCCAATTGCAATGTCCTAGTGCTTTGGTATTTTTGTATTCAAAGATACGTGTATGACTCGTAAAGGTAACTGTCGTCTGTTTATATTCAGATAAGGTTTGTCTAGCATGCCCTTGTCCTTTGTGAGTGAGTTTGAGTTTTACGCTCAGTTTTTTTCTTTGTAAGCAATGGTGTGTGTGCTCTTAAAAGGATTTACAGACAACTGTTTCTTGGTTTTTGTCAACTTTTCCGTTAAAGAAGACGTCTACTAATCAGGTGTGTTTTACGATGTTCTAGGTGATGAAATGATTGACTTTATTATGATGAGTGACATCTATTAATGTCTCATTACCTTTCTCTCCATCGTAGTGCCATTCACCCTTAGAGGCAACTGAAAATAGAAAAGAAATATTCCTATAAAATTAGTGCGGAACTAAAAGATTTTTTTAATAAACTTTGATTTGTGTGCTATTGATTGCTTGTACAAGGTAGTTATAAGTGTATGACCATTAGCAATAATCATGATATTAACCAATCAACTCACTTCTATGCCAATCAAATTATGGGCAATATGATATTAACCAATCAAAATACTAGGAATTAAAAAGTTGACCAATCAGAAAACTGTGAAGTGGTATATGCAACATTAAACGAGAAGATTAAAATTACTCTGCTTATGAATTTATTTATTTTAAAATTTTTAAATATGTTTTTTTTTTATGATATGTAACCTTATATAATATCATCTGAGAAAATTTAGTTTAATTATCTCAGATATCATGTATAATTCAGATATCATGTATAATATATTCTTTCTTTTGTCTGTAATCTATATTTTTTTGTTATTTCCCATGTTGATCAGGATCGCATAACATCTAGTCACTTTTGATAAAATAAGAATTTTGTATCGAACTTTTTTCTTCCTATTCAAATTTAAAATTTTGATATTTTCATGATATTTGTGCAACTTTTTATTTACGTTACAATATCAATATTCAATATGACCTGAGTGACCTTGTTTTATGTTTTCACAATATAACAGATTTAAACTCTGATGAATGTTTGCCAACGTAAACAGTTGTGCATTGGGAAGGCTATTATTATAAATTATTTAAGATCAAAAGGTGCACATCTTATCAGCAATGTACCTTAAGGTGCAATGTCTTATTTGGACTTGACATTTAGGTTATGCAAATAAAGTAAGAACGTTTACCCATCAACTCACAAAACTAATTTCACTTTGATTGGGTTTAAAAGAAGATGTTTATGTTTTAAAGAAAAAAAAAAGAATTTGACATACAATTTCGTTTGTATTGACCTTATTTATCTCTCCTTATAACTGTTAATTTTGTAGTGACGGTCTATGCATGAAACAGCATGCAATAATGACATTTTTAGTTATACAATGGGCACTTGAATTCTTTTATGTATAAGGTAAATGTGACCTAGATTTTCTGCTTCAATGGCTTCACGTGTAAAGATTGATACATTTGTGATAAAGAGGTAAACAATGTAAAACTTGTTTTGAATTTCTAACTGAACCTAGACTAATAACTGTGTAGCTCTATAATCATAAAGTATAAAGTTCAGGATTAGTCCTAAATTGTTAACTTTTTAAGGAGTTTCTGTTAAAAGGTCTATTTATTTGTGTCAGATATGAAAACATTATATATATTGTTATTGAATTCACTGCCTCTAAACTTTTGAACTTTTTGTTAATCCTCTATCAAACAAAGAAATTTAGTCTTTTTTTTAAGATGATTTAATATTGTATAATCCATTGTTACAATCGAATTTTCAATGGATTATTGTAATGTTACATACTAAAACTTAGACACCATTGAAAATGTTATACAAATAATCGAAGCGACGACTTTTTGACAGAACTAGCTAAAAAATAGAGTTATGTAATATGTTATGGTGGCATGAAAATGTTTTAAAATAAATTGATAATTGTGCCATGTTATTAGATATTATTGTAAGATTGACTTAGATAACATCTTGAATACAAGATATTTTTTGTATACTTTTTTTTTTCAATTTATTGTGAAGGTTTTTTTTTATTTCAACTAAATACCTATAAATATTTTGATTCATCTAAATGCCACATGTCACATTTTGTTTTTGTTTTTTGTTTTATGCATTTTTTTTTAAACATTCAATATTTTTTATATTACACTGATTTCCAATGAGTTTTGAAATTTCTCTGTAGATGAACCAACACTTTTATAAGGAGAATTTTCCAGTTTTTTTTTATGTATTTGGTTTATAAAATCATTATTCTGTTTTAAATTCATAGTAATATGACACAAACATACATTGTAATTCCCCCTAATTTGAAGATGGATGATTCTAAATATTAACTAAGTTTTACATGACATGCATCAATACAAATCACCATGATTAATGTTATAAAACCTAATGTCTAGGTTGGGAGAATTATTAATTTCTGACCTTTCTTTATGACAAGGGCATTTAAGGTTAATTTACAGTGCAAATATGTACAAAGTTTTGAGTAACTGTCTCATTCAAACCTCCAGTAGAATTTATGGGCACCATTTGTTTTGTTTAGCTGAAGGACAAGTTCTTCTATTTGGAAGACAAAATTACCTTGCTTATTTGTAATTAACTACACTATAAGCAAATATTAAAAACAAGATTTAAACTTTTAATTGGACATTTTTATTAAGCAATGTTAAATTTCTTATGACATCTTTTATTTTTTTAAGTATCATTTCAGCCACCCCTAAGCTAGTATTCTCTCCTTTTTTCATGCATAAAATTTAATTAAAGCTGATTTTTTTTTCTTAGCATCACATTGTCAAAAGTGTTCCATATGTGGCAAGTGAAATCGTAATACTCTGTTAAACTAAAAAGTATTAAAGATATAAAGTAATATAAGACATGTAAGATGTACACCAGCTAGAAAAATCATACTATTCCCCTGTTACTTGGCATCTTAACTATCTTAAAAATTATTGTGTGTGGCAACTTGAATAGCCAACCATGCAACACAAACAGGATTCACTTAAAACTAGTACCTGTCAAAGATGTATATATGTATCAACCCATCCTTTAATTTAAAAGAATTAAACTTCTTGTCAATTTTTAGGAGTGCACGATTGATTTTTGTAGTATTTGTTTTATTACTCACGACCACGTGTAAATTATTGCATACTAACAATCATAAATTTTAAGCTTATCTTTTTAGCTTCAATAAAAAAGTAAAGCAGTTTTCTGATAAAATGTTTTGGATTTTTTTTTAAACTTTCAATTTGAATTCAATAAATTTATTTGTTTTCCTGTCACTATCATTTATCACAAAATATATTTTATAGAACATTACCTTTGTTACTAAATTGTAAGTACGTAGTATCATAATTGAAAAAGAATTAAATTTTGTTTGCAAGTACAATTTAATTTGTCATAGTTAGTAAAGGTAAATTAATTTTAATTTTCATATACAAGTTAATTAACATATTTATGCATATATTTAAAAAAAAGTAAAATTAAAAATGAGATTAAGATAAAATAAATTATTTTAATTCTTAAAAAAAAGTATAAACTTACCATTTCCTTGGAATATTGAGAAAATCACAAGAAGACAACAAAATGCACTTTCCATTTCAAGATCGACAGCTGAGTCCTTTCATGTATGAAGAAAACCAAATTTATAAATATACCTTGATTGTACCTTTTTACAACAGCCTTACTATGAGGCACTTAAAGGGTATTTGTCAAAAATAAATTCTCTCCCAATCAAAGGGCCTCCTTTATTTAACATGTTTATTGACAGATTACTCAACCATTAATTAAATCACATGTTTTTTGTTGATTGTGCCAAGCTGTCAAAGGTCTATTTTTTGTCATTGACATTGTCCTTTAAAGTCAATATTTAATTAACTCTTATGTGGAGATTTTAATGCCATAATTATTCTTCATAGAATTATCCAATTAGCTCTGCATTCCTCACACCAATGTTTTCCTATCAAATCTTAGACAAAATAAAAGAATAAAAGAAACTTTTTCTCAGGATATTTTTTTTTCTGATTTCAAAGATAATCAACCTAATTTGTTACATCATTGTCAGAGACTTTTGATCAATTGTATTCCATGTCTTTGATCTCACTTAGAAAATATTTCAGAACATGATCCAATAGATACATATCTATTAATGAAACAAAACTGTTTTTTAAATAGATTGGTATGTCCATTCATGTACTCAAATATCATGCGTTAAACTTTTTTTTTGGGGGGGGGGGTTATGGGAGAATGAATAATAAAAGACATTTTCTGAAATGTTGGGATAAGAGTGATGGTTTTCACTGCATAACAAGTCAGTGCTGAATGCTGTCTAAGGTTGGGCCAAAAAAGCTAGTTAAACCATGCCACATTTAGTCCCAGGGGCTTGAATTCTGGTCATTTATATCAACTAAAAAATAGCAACCCCCCTACTCTTCAAACCCCTGTGCATTTAGTATGTGCCTGTCCTTAGCCAGGAATATTTGACAAAGCTTTTGTTTGTCCATTTAATGGTTTCTGTTCCTTGTTTAAGGAGTTTGTCTTTCTTTGAATATTTCAGAACTGGAATCTGAATTGTATGCATTTTATTTTGACATTGGGCCAATCACATTTATAAAACAGCGAGCAGTGACTATTGGCCTAGTAGGCTGCTGGGTTTTTTCATTGTGTCTTTATTCAAATTAATGCTTGTTTATGTGAGCTGTGACACATACACTGATTTCACATCTCATTATCTTCTATTTCCCTCTTTCAAGATATTATTTTTTAACATATATTAATCTATCAGTTACTATGAATTATGCCTTTTTAGAATTTTGTTATATTGTTTATTAAAATTGTACATTGATTAAAAAAAAAGTATGAAGCAGTAAACACAATTTCTGATGAGTGTTATAGAAACATAGAAATTGTTTTGTTGTTCTAATTTTGGAGCCAGTAAAAGTAAACACATTTTTTCTTCTTTCAGGACCTAAGGAAACCTATGAGGCCTTCAGTAATCATATAGAGGAACAATTATCTCTGTACAAGTCCATAGTTGCCATCAACCTTGCCGAGCTCACGGGGAAGGAAAAAGCACTCAGTGATGCTTATCTGTCTAACGTACTGGAGTTTAACTCACCAGAGATATCTTATATCTCATTTGACTTCCATGATTATTGGTGAGTATGTATACACTCAGTGATGCCTATCTCTCTTATGTACTGGAGATTAACTCACCAGATATATCTTATATCTCATTTGACTTCCATGATTATTGGTGAGTATGAGTTCATTTGTTTATTTTAACCCTAACCCAAACTGCAGAAACTTACCGCCTTATATGACCCAGTTGTATCAAAAAGGGCATTTAACACCAAAACACACACATACTGTAATGGTCCCAAGACAAAGATTATCATAATGTTAATGATTTAAAATTAATCTGACCTTTTCATTCTCATTTCCCATTCTCAGAGAAAGTCACATTTTGGAAGTAGAAACAAAAACAAACAGAAAAGTTCCTGGCTTAGGACAGTGTTATACAAATGGGGGAAAAGGGGAGGGGTCCAAAAATTATGTAGTAATTATTCCATCCACTCAATATTTTTGTGGTATTGCCCCTTACAATTGGTAACTTTGATTTTACATTTTTATGCCCCAGCGACGACTTGTTGGAGGGCATTAAGTTTTACTCATGTCAGTCCATCCGTACGTACGTCCGTACGAATTTCCGTCAAGCCTTTCTAAGAAACCGTTCAAGATAATGATTTAAACTTGGTAAGATGGTTCAGTATGACAAACTGTACGTCCTAAGCAATTTTCAGACCTGTCGGACATCTACTTCCTGTTTGGGACTTAGGCCAATGTGAACATGATATGAAAATTTCCGTCAAGCTTTTCTCAGGAACTGTACACCAGAATGATTTGAAACTTGGTAGGATGGTTCAGTATGACAAACTGTATGTCCTAAGCGATTTTCAGACCTGTCAGACATCTACTTCCTGTTTGGGACTTAGGCCGACATGAAAATATGTGAACTTGATATGAAAATTTACAAGCTTTTCTCAGGATCCATACATGAGAATGATTTTAAACTTGGTAGGATGGTTCAGTATGACAAACTGTACATTCTAAGTGACTTTCAGACCTGTCTGACTTCTAGTTTTTGGGCCAGCGGGGGCATCTGTGTCCCATGGACACATTTCTTCTTTATTTTAATGTAAAAGAATAAGGGATTGGAAAAAGTTGTTCATTTCTAAAGAGATTTTTATCAAGTTGTTGAAATGTGTTACTTAACTTTTGTTTTATATGAGATTTATGTCTTTCTTTGGGGTGTGAGATGATAGATAGATTTTTAAACTGGATATAGCCCCGTTTACACGATCAAAGTTTTCCATCAAAAACTTTGTCCAAATTTTCTTTGACAAACTTTTTTGACCATGTAAACCTGCATCAAAAACTTTGACAAGGAAATTTGAAGGACTCTGACGGACTTTGACAGAATAGAACCTCATCCTATTTTTCTGAAACTTGGATGGACTTTGACGGGAATTGACCAATCCGAATATGTTGCTGAACTTATCAGAATATTTTATAAACAAAAGCAAATGGCAGGAAAGAAAGTTACAACAGTAACAAAATTTCAAAGGTCAAATATTGATGACTTGATGGATTGAAAGAAAATTAATATTAAAAAGTCTCTTATTTCTCTATAACTTGTTAATTTCTTTTAGAAATTTTTAATCATTCTCATGTAGCTTTTGTAAAAGTACTAGTATTTATTGGCATTTTCAACTTCTAATTCCTAAATCAAAGTGTTTGAGCAACCAGGCCTGATGCAATTTTTGCACATCCTAATTAAGAAGAAACTGCATATAAAATGATTACTAGTATGCACTCACATACTACAATATAGTCCCCACACTTAAGTCACTATAAATAGCAGAAAACCATCCCAAAAGTTTGATCGTGTAAACAGCTACTTTGACAAAGTTTTCTTTGTCCATTTTTTTTCATCCAAAACTTGGACAAAGATGTTTGATGAAAAACTTTGATCGTGTAAACGGGGCTTATGTTTTGAAAAAAGAACAATATCTAACCTTTTTGTGTGGTTATGCATACAAATTAATGGCCCAAAAATCATTTTATGGCTTAGTTTAAAACAACATAAGTGATTGTTCTTAAGTTCCAAAAAGGGTATGCTCTATTTGCCAATTGGCCATGAACAAGAAAAAAGACCTACATCTGTTAAAGAATAAGATCAGAGGATAATAATTATCTGCTGTCAAACTCTAATATAGGATACACTTGACATTTATTGTCACATGGAATGTTAAAATAATTGGCATTCATATTGAGCAATGGTCAATACTTGCCGTCTTGCATTTGGCCCAAGACTAATGATAAAATACATAAGATTCAATACCAATCCTAAATTTATCAGCAAAAGACCCTATTGTGACATAAAACAATTCACATAAAAAGCACAGGGACAAAGAAAAGTGTTGATAAAGATTTCTGGCTTAAGACAGTCACATATAAAATGTGATGGGGTTAAACTTTTTTTTTTGGCCCAACCTTTCTCTTATTGATAATCTTACAACACACAAAAATAATACATGGTTAAAATCAAATCAATAAAAGTTTGATTAAACAAGAGAGAATCTGAGACACGAAGACTATGAGAAATAATGAGGCATAGAGGCACTCTTTTGAGAACACTAGCTTTTACCGACAGCTACCTCAGAAGCATCTATTGACTGATGTAAAAAAATCAATAATTGAGAAAAATTGAGAAAATTTTTGATAAAATGACAAACAAAACAAAAAATGATTTAGACTTTTACATGTTTCTTTGCTTTAAGGCACATTTGCCCTTTTCCATCAGGGGTTTAGATTTGAATGGCAATAGATTTATGGAAGCCTTGTCTGAGTCTTTATTTGTTCAATATTTGTTTTTTTAGGGGGGAAGTGGACATTCCGTTATGGTAACAGAGCTTTATGTAAGAGGACTTAACTCAATCATTATATATTCTTTGATACTGAAAAAATGTATTTTGTAACAACATGATTTCAGTCATAAAAATTAATAATACATGTTTTGAATACTTATAAACTTGCTAATATAAAAATTATGATTTCAAACATTCAAGTTATATTTTCATTCAATATATGGATGTTCAATAAATAAATATTGTTGTGTTATTCATATGAAAAAAGACATATTAGGTCAAATTGTTTTAAACTTTTTTAGAATTTCAACCCCAGAGCATGATGACACAAGATCTATAGAGATATGGTCAATGAACAGAAACACAAGTTTTATAACATGCATAACTGCATACAGATAGGATTTTTTATTTAAATAAAGATGTTATCACACTAGCCTAATGATAGAATATTATCTCAATGATACATTACATTTCCTTTTGATCATTGGGTTCTGACTTTTTACCACAAAACCCTTGAAAGGTCACCTTGGAGACTCGTCGATGTGTTGTGCAATGATTATCCAGACACCTGTTCTCCTGATGGATTAAGACCTTTCCACTTTCTTGTCAGTCCTTCACTTGATTTTTCGGACCATGGAGAATTTTTTAACTAGAAAAGAATTTCATTTAGTACGGAGATCTAGCCCAGACAGTTTTATTTACTTTTGACAGACCTGATTAACAGAAGTAATAAATTAACACCTGTTTGACCAGTCACTTATATTTGACATTTTAAGTTTTAAACTCATCATAAACTGTCCAGTTTGAAGGGTTATTTTATTTTATGTGACCTCCATCAGAACTAAAAATAGAAATGTTTGATTAATTCTTTCCAATCTTAGCTTTTCCTCAGGGAAAATTTGTGACATTTGTCATTATCATTTTATTATGTTGAAAATTCAATTCATTTACAGTATTTATATATAATAAATAACAAATGTGTTTTTTGAACAACCTTGAATCAGCTTTACATGGACAAATTTGTTAGAACTGAAAACTATGTCCTACTTTTACATTCTAAGAGATGTTAATGACATATGTAAATTTTGCCTTTCTTGCAAATCTTTTTTTTTCTGACATGCATAGGTATACAGGATATGATAATTTCCCAATTTAAGCATTATTTTGTATGGCTCATTACTAATGTATTATGTACATGGAATCTGAATCTTTCAAGATAAAAATATTATTAATATGATTTAAATTATAGATAAAAATATTATAAATACGAATTTCTAGATAAAAATATTATAAATATGAATTATATAATTCTAATTACTCTTAGGGTTTAGAAGGATATTCACTTGCAAATATTTAGTGAGAAAATGGGTTGATGTGCTCTGATTTCTTAAATTCATGCTGTATCAGTTAAATTAGAGCCAAGGATGAAATAAATAACAATTCCCATTGGTGTTAGCGATCTAATTACTTATTTGGTATAAGACATTCTTCTGACAAGTTTTCTGTGAAAATCAAATCATATAAATTGAAATGCAGAATGTATTATTTTCTAATAAAGAAAGAAGTATTGAATATTCCGTCCTACATAATTTTTTAAAGATGATAGAATGTTCTATATGTACATATTAAATTAAGTACGAAACAATTAATTAAATATTAAAGATGCACATTCCATGAAAAGTCTTGTTCATTTAAATGAAAAATGACCATGTTAAGATGTACATAAATAAAAAAAGTGAATGTCATATAATTTTCTTCTTGTCAAAAATATTTTTTGTTGCAGAAGGGTTGTTGACTTAATTCCTTCATATTAAGTCTCTGTTTTTGTTTTTGTTTCTGAATAATCTCTCTATAAAACATAGAAAATAATGAGATGTGGAATAAGTGTACGCAACACAGCCCACAATCAAGCATTTATTCAGAAAAACCACAATGGACAACCGCCAGCAGCCTTCAACGAGGCCATTTGTTGACTAAGATTTAATAAAACAATATTTGCTTGATTGTCCTTAATAAGCCATATGGTCCTTGTTCCTATATTTTAGTCATTGTCTTTTGAAGGCCAAAATTGGTCCTTGTTCCTACATATCGGTCCTTGCTCCTTCATATATCATTACACCCAAGAAGAATGTGTTTGTCACTGGTGTTAAATGAGGACCACACAATAGCAAATTTCTTGTAAATAAATATATCCATTGCATTCTACATTAATGAACTTTTACTTGTGAGTATGATTTTAGTATTTAATAACAAATAAATAAAATATGATATATTTTTCATGATATATATGACGGAAGTGACTTGATTGTCAACAGTATTATCTAGGTTTTGTAACGGGATATCTGTGACTTTAAAAAGATTAAATTCTGATGGTATTTTGGTTATGGAGATTTCTGATTAGCTGGAATCAAGACAGCTGATACCATTAAACTGACAATACCCTGTCTAAAATGTATTAATTTAAGATGTAAACCCTAACACCCACTCATCATGCTCATGTGTTTAGGGAGCATCTGATGGACACCACTAGTGTTCTAACTTTTATTCCCTGCCACATGAAGAGGCCAGGTATTATGTTATACTCACAGCTTTTTTTTGGTGTCTGTCCGTCCGTCCGTCCCCCGAAGGTTTGTGAATGATAACTTGAAAACATGTCAAAGGATTTGAATGATATTTTAAGTATAATAAAATACAGGTCAAGTTTAATTTTCAGGATGATTCGAAAAAAATTATTGAAGATTTACCACTTTGTAAATTTTCAAAATTTAAAAATGATGACATTTTCTGGTATAAGAAAGATAACTAATTTCTTTTCCGTCTCTATATATATATATTAATAGTATATACTGTATATTCTACATTGTGGCAGGGTATCATTTACAGTCCCATTAGATGCCCTATTTTTTGTCTATCTTTCTTTATCAAATTTAAATCCTCATTATTTGTGTATGTTTTTCAAGGTCAATACTTGGAAGTTGTATATACCTGTAAAAAGAATGCAGGTGAACTGCATATTCCTCAGAAGACTGCAATTCTGATAATTTAAGGGACAATTCAATACCTAAATGTATGCATTAAGAAACCTTCTAGTGCTGCAACATTATTTGCATATCACTTAGATACTGCTGTCGGGGGTTGGTTTTGAAGCTAATGACTTGATCATTAATCATGTTAAAAACCTGCTTTTTCATTGTAGTCGTGGAATGAAGTTTGAAAATGTTTCCATTCTTACGGAAGGCATCAAAGATATAATAAAAGACATGAAGTATACATGGTAAGTTATAAATAAATGAAGTAAATTTGGTATGTTTTTCAGTGAAATATTGAATATTTGAAGAATACTAATTACCTTCAGTAGTTTTTCTATAAACACATTAGGCCATAATAAAAGGATTTTCTAGATTCTCATCCAGATTTCTTGAAAATATAGGGCGGGTGGTCACATTTGACTTTTTATTCATTTTGTTAAAATTTTCTGTCATTTTGAAGGAAATCTACCAAAAATAAACATAATTTGCCAAAAAATCCCCCCCCCCAAATTTGAGACAGCTAAAAAAATTTGGCAGGTGGGGATGAGAATCAAGGATATTTTTTATAATGGTATAAGAAGGTCAAAGGTAAGTTTGAATATTCAGTGGCAGATCCAGAAAGTCTGGATAGAGGGGCCCACTGACTGGCCTAAGAGGGGCCCCCCCTTTGGTCACGCTTCATCGATTTCCTATATACTAAACCAATTTTTCGCCAAAAGGGGGGGGGCCCGGGCCCCCCAGGGCCCCCCTGGATCCGCCTATGATATTATATATGTGTTGTATGTATATGTCATTTCTAAACATAAGATTCAAATGTTATCAAATAAATCGGAATTCTGTAAACTTTTTCAGTAAACTATTAGATGTTTATTCTATTAATTTTATACTATGTACATTTTACTTTTGCTAATATTTTGAATCTTTTCTGTGAGTAGGTGAGCTTTTAATGATTACTTTTGTTATAATTCTTTTAAATTGTTTACTTTTCATACACAGATAATGAAAACAAATACATTATAAAGATTGAAGGCACTCTATGAGAACTTATTATTAAGAAATAGTGTCCTTGTAAAAAGGACATTCTGAATAAGTTCTATATGGAGGTTTGTAAAAAGTTAAGCAGTGAGGAAATTTGTTTACTAAGTAAACTTAGTATCAGTTGCCCCTATTTATTTTATTATTTATGAGTCTCCCCATGAACCTGATACTGTAAGCCCATCTGATATAGAAAATGAATACTTCTCTTTATATGTATATCTATTTCTGACTGGATGAACCCTGGTTAATTAAAGCTATTGTTATGGCGGTCTAAGTTTTTCCTATAAAAAATGAAGATTTTCCGATATAGCAGTTTTATTAACCAGTAGAGGTCACCTTTACTATAAAGCTAATCTCTCTTTAACCTTGCTTTATAGTTTACAGTAATGGTTTAAAATATGAATATAATTTGAATTATTAAAGATGTATAACTCAGTTTTTATGACAAGATTATTGAAATATTTTGTATTTTTGGAATTGTTTATTGCACCTAAAGATTCAATTAAGCTAAGGTTGACCTATTTTTTTTCTTTGATGTAATCTTTCTATCAAGGAAGACGTTAAAGTCTTTGAATTGGTGACCTATATATTATCCTTGAGTAGTCCAAGGTGTTATTTATGCTTCCAACATTTGGTGCCAATGCCACTATTAGACGATCTTGAATCCTGCACAATAGAAAATAAAGAGATGTGGAATAAGTGTACGCGACACAGCCCACAATTAAACGGCAATTAAAAATTGAATCCTGCACAAAATGACAAGCTGTGTATTCACAAACAATTGTTTCACAGTTTCTTTAGTCTCTTGATATTTGACATGTATCTTCATCTTACACATTCATGTATATTAATGGCAGGTCGTAGTTCAGCTGCTTCATAATTTGGAATCACTTTATAATTATCAACATAATTTGTCTCCTTCATGGAACGTTAAGGTTACAATGACGCAGATTCAAGTAAATGCTACTTCCATATCATTCTATGTCACAAGATTACCTTTCTTGATTAAAATGATGCCTGTTTTAGACAAGGAAGGTGTGATATGTCAACAGAAAGGTGTATTCAGAGTCAACTGTGTCAATTGTTTTATTTTTAGGGTTGACAAGAAAGGTGTGATATGTGAAAAGAAAAGTGTATTCAAAGTCAACTGTTTTATTTTTAGTGTTGACAAGAAAGGTGTGATATGTGATCAGAAAGATGTATTCAGAGTCAACTGTGTCAACTTTTTTATATTTAGAGTTGACAAAAAAGGTGTGATATGTGAACAGAAAGGTGAATTCAGAGTGGCCTCGTTGAAGGCTGCTGGCGGTTGTCCATTGTGGTTTTTCTAAATTGCCGTTTAATTGTGGGCTGTGTCGCGTACACTTATTCCACATCTCTTTATTTTCTATTAACTGTGTCAATTGTTTTATTTTTTAGGGTTGACAAGAAAGTTGTGATATGTGAACAGAAATGTGTATTCAGAGTTAACTGTGTCAATTGTTTTATTTTTAGGGTTGACAAGAAAGGTGTGATATGTGAACAGAAAGATGTATTCAGAGTCAACTGTGTCGACTGTTTTATTTTTAGGGTTGACAAGAAAGATGTGATATGTCAGCAGAAAGGTGTATTCAGTGTCAACTGTTTTATTTTTAGGATTGACAAGAAAGGTGTGATATGTGAACAGAAAGATGTATTCAGAGTAAACTGTGTCAACTGTTTTATTTTTAGGGTTGACAAGAAAGGTGTGATATGTGAACAGAAAGGTGTATTCAGAGTCAATTGTGTCGACTGTTTTATTTTTAGGGTTGACAAGAAAGGTGTGATATGTGATCAGAAAGATGTATTCAGAGTCAACTGTGTCAACTGTTTTATTTTTAGGGCTGACAAGAAAGTTGTGATATGTGAAAAGAAAGGTGTATTGAGAGTCAACTGTGTCAACTGTTTTATTTTTAGGGTTGACAAGAAAGGTGTGATATGTGAACAAAAAGGTGTTTTATTTTTAGGGTTGACAAGAAAGGTGTGATATGTGAACAAAAAGGTGTATTCAGAGTCAACTGTGTCAACTGTTTTATTTTTAGGGTTGACAAGAAAGGTGTGATATGTGAACAAAAAGGTGTATTTAGAGTCAACTGTGTCAACTGTTTATTTTTAGGGTTGACAAGAAAGGTGTGATATGTGAACAAAAAGGTGTTTTATTTTTAGGGTTGACAAGAAAGGTGTGATATGTGAACAAAAAGGTGTATTTAGAGTAAACTGTGTGGACTGTTTGGACAGGACTAACGTGGTTCAGACAGCAATTGCTCGAATTGTCATGGAAACACAGGTAATAACCTTAATAATCTACAACATATAATAAATTGTTCCAAAGATGACATATATAAGATGTTGATCTAGCCTAGAAAAGCAAACTACAATTTTATATTCATATCTTTTTTTAGAACTTCTTTTAAATGAAAAATAATAACAAAAAACAAAACAAGGAATTAACTTGTATGAATCCCTTTCATAAAACAAATTCAATTTATAAATCTCAGATAGAAAATTAGCAATTGGGTTTCAATAATTTTTGTTGTGATTTTTGAAAATATCTTCTTATAGTGTAGAAAGCTGGGTCTATTACCACCAGAAGAATCTCTACCAACGACTTGTAAGAGAACATTTCAGCAGCTGTGGGCTAACAATGGAGATGCCATCAGTAGACAGTATGCTGGGACAGCTGCTCTTAAGGTTGGAGTCATTTATTAGATGGGGTTTACAACTATGCTTGCAAATCTGCTTCATTGCCTGTTTTGTGCACTTGACCTGAAGGGCCAAGTTAGCCTTCGCCAATATTTGGCGTCTGTCATCTGTCAGTGAACTTTTGAAATAGATATATAGATAGAAGCTGTTGCTTTTCTAAATGAACAGCTCAAAAGACTTAAAAAGCTATCTATGATATAGCAAAATGAAAGGTGAAAGGTTTTAGGAGTTATGACCCCTTGATGCTAGTACTAAGTATAGGGGCCATTCGGAAAATGATTCAGGGACCTCTTCTATAAACTTAGAAAAGAAATAATTGAGTGTTTCTCCTGTAAATTGCTAGGCTGAGAGTTGTGTTATATGCCCTTCCATAGTCGATTAAAAAGCTCATTAGAGCTTGTGTTACTTTGTTATATATGCATCGACTTTAAATAAAACTTTGATTGATTGATTGATTGATTGATTCCAACATGCAAATATAGCTTGGTTCCTTTGGTGCTGAAGACTTATCAATTATAAAATGCAAAAAGGTTACAAAAAAGTTCAATCATTTATTTTCCTTAGAATGTTCTCAAATGAAGATAAATTAGGTTTTCTATATGGTATCTGACATTTATCAGTTTTATTCCAGTTTATATATCTGGATTGATATAAGTAAGATGTACAGTAAATCTGTACCTTTCTGGGATTTTAAAGCTTCTTAAGTTTGTGAGAGCAATTTATATATCTATGTGATACATACATTTTCCAGGGTGATTACACAAGAACAGGAGAACGAAAGTTTACTGGTATGATGAAGGATGGTGTTAACTCTGCAAATAGGTACATGTATTACTAAAACAATTATCAATGTTAAGAATGCCACAAGAAGAAAGGTCAAACTAACCACAACATACAAACATTGTAGCCTTATATCTGGCGCCAAAGACTTTCAGTTAATAAAGGTGAAAACAAAAATACTGAACTTTGAAGATCAATCTTAAATGTCGAGGAAAAAAAGACAAAACATGGAAGACACAACGGAATGGTTATACATCACAATGGTCCTTACTTGGTACAGGCATTTCAAATGAAATGGTGGGTTACACAGGGAAATTTTGTTCACGTGAAATTCACATGAAATTAACGTGAAATTCACTTGAAAAACTTAACGTGAATTTCACCTTAAATGAGCAATTTAATGTGAAAATGTTCTCAACATTTTTAATGTTCAATGCAATTCTACAAATATTTACGAAAAAATTCTCATTTTTCAGAATTTTCATGTGAAATTCACATGAAAAAGTTGATGTGAAATTCATGTGAGTTTCACATGATATTAACGTGAAATTCACGTTAAATACATTTCACGTGAAATTCACGTTAAATTGCTCGTTTAATGTGAAATTCATGTGAATGTTTCATGTGAAATTCACGTTAACCCTGATTTCACGTGAATTTCATGTGAACAAAATTTCCCTGTGTAAACCAGGTTTTATGGCGTGCCAAACCTCCCTCTTCCATTGCAATCTTAGGGACCGGTATTAACACACAATGCAAATGTAGGGCCAAACACTTTCAGTCAAAAGACCTTCAGTTAGAGAAAGAAAGAAGAAAAAAAAACAAACAAAACAAGGAAAGCATACACAGGGAAATTTTGTTCACGTGAAATCAGGGTTAACGTGAATTTCACGTGAAACATTCACACGAATTTCACATTAAACGAGCAATTTAACGTGAATTTCACGTGAAATGTATTTAACAATAAAATAAAAATTAAAATTAATAAAAATTAAGAGTGTTCAGTGATAAGTTCATCATAACACTCCTCAAAATGATCATAAGCTAAGAAAAAAACTTTCTAATAATTAAAATTCTCATGAAAATTACAATATAAATCAATGGTTATGTATGGTTGTAACTATTTGAGTTAAAATTTTGATTAAATTGTCTGTTACCACAAAGGTACTACCTAAGATTCAAAGACAACTACAGACAAGCCGCCATAGACTTGATGTTGGGACAGCCGGTGGCCGAGGACTTGTTGACGGGTACTAGTAAGATAGAGGAAGATAACACAGAACTGGTAGAGAAAGAGGAAAACTTGAAGATGTTGGTCGAGGATTGTAAGACCATGTTAATAGTGGAACCTGAACAATGTTTGGGAGGATGGAGTCTCATTGATGCAGACCCTGTGTAAGATAACATTACTGTACGACCATATAGCAAGAAATTTCGCAAGGTTCTAAAGAAGCAGAGATTCCAATGGGGTATCCGAATGTCAAAAGTCTGAAAGGGCAGAGACAAAACCAGTAAACCCCAACAAGAACGGGACAAAAACAGACAACATCTAAAACATTGAAACACAAAATAACTGAATATCAATCAACAACGCGAACTCCAGTCGAAACATGAGTGAACTCAGGTGCTCCAGAAGAGTAAGCAGTTCCTGCTTGCTATAGCACACCCGTCGTGTTGCCAATAGTCCATTCAGCATGTCAAATCCGGTAAAGGAAGACAAAACAAAACCCTATGACAAACCATCATCTGCCCTCATCTGAGAGATTGAAATCCCATATTTGTCTATAAGTGCATGATGTCTTCCGTAAAATTTCTTGAGTGAAGACAGCAACCGGGAAGCAACATAACCCTGTGTGAGCAATTTTTGCGTCAGACATGTCACTCTGCTAAGGAAATCAATGTAAGTCCTGCAGGCTCTGGAGTAACGAATCAATTGAGATACGTAAACTCCATAAGCTGGAGCGGACGGAATGTTGCTACACAAGAAGGGAAAGTTGACGATTGGAAAGTTGAAGTCATCACGTTTGTCATAGAGCCTTGTTGAAAGTCTTCCTTGAGAGTCAATTTGGAGATGTAGATCTAAATATGAAGCAGACTTCCTAGAATCCGTTGTGTCCTTTATCTCAAGCTCCTGGGGATATATGAGATTGAGAAAGTCACCAAATCGAGAATTGTTTAGTGAAAGGACATCATCAATATAACGGAATGTGAGGTTGAAAGAGAGAGCTAGTCTACGGTCTTTTTTGTCTAGAAGAGATTGTAATAAGTCTGCTTCATATGAATGAAGAAACAAATCAGCAAGCAAAGGTGCTTAATTAGTGCCCATTGGAATCCCTATTGTTTGCTGAAAACTCGTCCACCAAACTGAACAAATATGTTGTCAATAAGAAAGTCGAGCATGTCGATTAATTGGTCTTCTGTAAATTTGTTCTTTTTCTTAGACTCATTGATGACAAAGTAAGTCTTGGTATAATCGACTACTAGATATTTGTACCTGCATTTTCCATTCTTTTTTGAAAAAGCTGTGTTTAATCTAAATATTGGATTTTCACAAATCACAAGGTTCAACCTCACTAAAATTAAAGACTGCTATTTTTTTGCAATTTTCTAGATCTTTCACAATTATTCCCTGTTGAAAGTATTCTGAAAACACAAAAAATTAAGACCACTAAATCCACCCCTTTTGGTTACAAATCGCAAAATTTGCAACTCCCTTAAATAACCTGCTAAACAGTGTAATAATAATGGCCTTTCATCAAGTAATGGCAATCATTGAGTTTTCACTTTGTCAAATTCGCAATTTTTGTTACTGCTATATCTCCAAGACTTTAAGGTGTACAATTATAAAATTTAACACATTAATGGAAAAGGGAGGTTTGGCGTGCCATAAAACCTGGTTTAACCCACTATTTCTTTTGAAATACCTGTACCAAGTAAGGACCATTGCGATATTCAAATTTTTCTGGTCTGTCTTCCTATATTTTGTCTCTTCTCCTGGACATTGAGATTGATCCTCCAAGTTCCGTAATTTTGTTATTGCCTTTATATATTACATTTGTTGATGCCCATATTAAAATTTAATGGAAACCCATTTAATATCTTTGGAAAAAACTTATTAAATTTTTGTCAACTTAGGCCTTGCTGACTCAAATGCTGTAAAAAGGAATATGAGTAGAAATGAGAGTTACAAAATCACATTATAAATACTTAAATAAAACAGTGGTTTATTTGCCTTTGACAGTTGTGTCTTAGCTGTCCACAATATGAATGCAACTTAATTGTTGATTCATGACTTCACAGTTTTACAAAGTTTTCTATTAAAAGCAATGTTGAATTCACTGTTCGTGGGGAATTTAATTTTGTCGTTTGGTTGACCAACAAAAACCATGAAAATATCAATACTTCTAAGTATGTTAGAAATGCTAAGCATCAAGTTCTAAGTAGTTTGATGTTAACTTTTTTATGACAACATTTTAACTTTATTACAGTACTGGTGACCCGGATAGACAGGAAATGGACACCATTCTTTTATTGAGTCAGAGAGCTGTATATGTAGCATGGTATAATAAATTGTTTACAGATTTGGTTTATTTTAATTGATTAAAACCTTAGAATTAGACATTTTCCACTAGCACCTATAAAAATAGAAGCTTCATCCAATTTATCTATTTAGACAAAGAAAGGAAACCAACATCAACTTAAATTAAATCTTCTATTGTGTTTTATAGTTTTGTTTGCTTTTAGAAGTCTAAATAATAATTAACAGAAAAAATACTTAGAAAAGATATTGAAAATTCAACATTTTGAATTACTTTTATAAAAGTTTCATTAGGTTCCCCCCTTTTCAAGGCCGTAAATTATATAGAGGCAGAGGAGGCAGCTGCCTCCTCAGTTTTCAAAAAAAAAAAAAAATAGTAAAAAGGTTAGGCGGAGATTGCTTGATATCTCCATTTTATGTTTGAATCTGTCTTCAAACATCATTTTGATTGTACCATTCAAAACTTTAAAAGTTTTCATACTAAAATAACAAAGATCCTATTAAGTATCAGTAGCAAATATTTAAAAGCATCATGCCGATGGTTGCTTCTGAGAATGTTCTTATAAGCTTTATTATAGGCTTTTACCGTGAAACCGTTAGATTATATGATTTTAGATTCTGGTGCATTTTTACTAATGAAATTGATAACTCCGTAAAAGTTCTGCCTCCTTCTCAAGATACATGAGTTAATAAATGAATGACTGTACTAAAGTTGGAAAGTGACCACTAGATTTTTATATGTATTTGCCAATAACATCATACTTATGTTAAAAATCTTTTTTTCTGATAAAATTTTGTCGCTTCAAATACTGCAATTAACTTGTCGGTCAGTTAAAACTCAGTTTGTCAGTCTATCTTTTTACTGACTGTTGGAAGATTCAGTTTCCACTTTCGTTCAATTCGATCTAATACCATGACATGTCTTTGTGAATTTTAGCAATGTTGTTACCGGTCTTAACATTTAACTTAAGGATGTTAAACCAGTCAATATGTCCAATATTTATCCTCATGGTCCTTATCTGAGAAAAAAAGTTTAACACATTCACCATGGGGTGCACCATGGATATATCATAACTCTATGGGTGCACCATACAAACAGAATCACTATCCTATTTTTTCGTGTTTTTTTCCTCCCTTAGTTTTCAGGGTTCAAGACTTAGCTGTAAGCATATCAATGGCCATAGTACCAGCTGATGATGGGTCTTGTTAAAAAAACTTTTGAACATCTTTGTTTATAGTTTCTAACTTGAGCATAAGTTTTAAAGTCATAAAAGTTCAATATTGAAGAATTTTTGCAATTTAAACTTAGGATAAGTATATGAATATGTAGCATTAAGCACCTTCTTATTAATCTTTTTATAATAACAACTACCTTCAATAAATAATAAAAAAGGTATCAGGATTTGCAAATAAGCTGGATTCGTTTTCTTGAAAAATACATACCAAAGGTCCATGTGAGCTATTGCCATCACTTGGCGTCCTCTGTCGTCTGTCGTCTGGCGTCTGTCGTTTGTCGTCGTCTGTTAACAATTTTCAAAAATCTTCTCCTCTGAAACTACTGAACAGAATTTAATGAAACTTGGTATGAATGATCCTTAGGGTGTTCTGCACCAAACTTGCGTTTCAATTTTTGATCCGTCAAAAAACATGGCCACTGTTACTAAAATAGACAAGGGGGGTCAGACTACTGTTTTTGGCTTATAAATCAAAAAGTATAAGTGATAGATGAGATCTAATGCCACCCTACTGCTTCAGCATCAAAAGTTCTACAAAAGTCTCCATTTAGTCAAAGTTGTCAGATGATCCCTTAAAGGGGCTACAGCCCCTTAAAGTAGAAAAATAGTGTTTTTTCATGTTTTTGGCTTATAGAATGAAAACTATTGCAGATAGAGAAAAGCTGTTTCTTGCTTAAATGCTCATTTAGCTCTACAAAAGTCTTCATAGGGTCGAAGTTGTCAGATGACCCCATTTAGGGGTTACAGCCCCTTAAAGGCAAAAAATAGTGTTTTTGGCCTATAAAATGATAATTATTGCAGATAGAGAAAAGCTGTTGCTTGCTTAAATGTTAAGCTCATTTAGCTCTACAAAGGTCTCCATAGGATCAAGTTGTCAGATGACCCTTTATAGGAGTTACAGCCCCTTAAAGGCGAAAAATAGTGTTTTTGGCCTGTAGAAAGAAATCTATTGCAGATAGAGAAAAGCTGTCGCTTGCTTATTTAGCGCTACAAAGTTCTTCATAGGGTTGACATCAAGACCAGGTGAGCCATTCAGGCTCCTTGCAGCTTCTTGTTTGTTTTTGACTTTTTTGACTTTTACAATAATTATTAGAATTTGTTTTTTAAGGTATGATGATGAGGAAGAAGCGTTCACACAGTATCAGAGAATATTTCTAGAGGACATAGAACAAATAGAGATAGGTTTGTATGATGAGAAATATGTTTCTTTATTCTTCCTATACGTGTAGGATATTGTGTCATGTACCCGTACCGCTACATCATTTTCATTCTCTCAAATTTTACCTTCATATCAAGTTATTTATGATGAAACAAGTACAATGTTTTGGCAATAAGATGTGCATTGGAACTTTACAAATTGTTGCACACACTTTTATGTATAAATCAGACACAATTGAAACACATTGTTGTTTGGTAATTCTGCAGTCATATGTAGAGGTTTAAGGATCTTACTTGTTAAAGAATCTGTTTCAGTTGCTTTGTGGCGTAATTGTAATCCAAAACCAAGGTAATGAACATTCATTATTATATATCAAACTCTTTAAAAGAAGCAGAGGTACCAATGGGGTATCCGAATGTCAAAAGTCCGAAAGGGCAGAGACTAAACCAGTAAACACAAACAAGAACGGGACAAAAACAGACAACACGTAAAACATGGAAACACAAAACAACTGAATATCAATCAACAACGCGAACTCCAGTCGAAACAAGAGTGAACTCAGGTGCTCCGGAAGAGTAAGCAGTTCCTGCTTGCTATAGCACACCCGTCGCGTTGCCAATAGTCCATTCAGCGTGTCAAATCCAGTAAAGGAAGACAAAACAACACACTATGACAAACCAACATCTGCACTCATCTGAGAGATCGAAATCCCATATTTGTCTATAAGTGCATGATGTCTTCCGTAAAATTTCTTGAGTGAAGACAGCAACCGAAGAGCAACATAACCCTGTGTGAGCAATTTTTGCGTCAGACGTGTCGCTCTGCTAAGGAAATTGATGTAAGTCCCGCACGCTCTGGAGTAACGAATCAATTGAGATACGTAAACTCCATAAGCTGGAGCTGACGGAATATTGCTACACAAGAAGGGGAAGTTGACGATTGGAAAGTTGAAGTCATCACGTTTGTCATAGAGCCTTGTTGAAAGTCTTCCTTGAGAGTCAATTTCGAGATGTAGATGGGAATTAATTGCTCAAAGTCTTTAACTGGTCAAGAAAAGACATGGAATCATGCAGCCAGCATTTATATAAGAGAATCAAAGATGTACAAAAGAGGCATTCAAATATCAGAAGTCTGAAATGGCCAATACAAAACCAGTCAACACATATGAGAGGGGGGGGTAGGACCTATTTCGGGACACCGGGATTGGCCATATTTAAGCTCGGGATTCCGAGATTTGGACAATTTAAGTTCGGGATTCCGGGATAAAATTATATCAACTTTACCGGGCTTCGGGATTTTCTCATTTTTAAGTCGGGATGACAGGATTTTGTAAAAATTAGTTCGGGATTCTGGGATCAGACCCCCTCCTACCCCCCCTCATATGACAACAGTGGGAAAAAATGTAAAACATATCAAATTAAACCAAAGTGCAATTCTAATGATTGACAGCATTAAACTGGTATATTTATGTCTCCCTCCACTTTCGTTGGGAGACATATTATTTTTGTTGTGTCCGTCCGTATGTCTGTCAGTCAAAAGTTTGTCAGCGCAAGTTCAACTCCTCTGAAACTACTGATCTAATTCAATGAAACTTGTTATATAGGAAGTACACCCTATGAAGTTGTGCACAATACCAGGAAATTTTGATCCTCAAATTTTTGTTGGAGTTTTGGCCCTTTGAACTTAGAAATTTGCTTAAAATCATATTATGAATTAAAATGTAGTTGTGGATATAACCAGGAAATTTTGATCCTCAAATTTTTATGGGAGTAATGGCCCTTTGAACTTAGAACTTTTTGGGGAAGGGAGGGGAGGGAGTCATCATTTTTGTAGGCAAAAACAAACTTTGATTAATATATACATACATACATCTAATAGAATGTTTTTAATTTATCATCAAATGAATTACCTTTTCAGGATCTGAACCAGCCATATTTAAATCAAAGTTTGAATGTTTACGACTATACTACCACCACTATACAGAGGAGGGATTCTTTCACACCCTACGTAACCCCAATACACGTCTCTTTAATAACATTGTCATAGCTGTAAAGAACAAGGAGGAAGCCAGAGGTATTTATGTTATTATCTTAAGTTTCTTGATTTTCAATGCTGGTTTTCAATTATAAAGATGTTGCTTTTCATGGTGGATTCATCAGGTTATTTTGAAGCTGATACAATTGATACAAGAAAGTAAACTTTGAGATTTTAATTTAGAATAAAGAAATATCTACCTACCTAATGGAGGAATACTTTCAAAAATGTTTTCTGATTTAAAAAAGAAAAATACCAAAAGGGCATTTTTATTTTTTCAAACTAAGTACAGTAGAACAATCAAAACTTTGTTTCTTTTTTCCAGAATCTCTAATGGCAGTATATCAAGCCTTTGCAGCAGCAACAAAAGAATTCCTGTCACTTGAACTACCTCTCATTGATGTCCATAAGTTAGAGAGGTACAAAACTTGTCTAATGTACATTGTACATATACATGCATCTAAAAAGGGTGGAGAGTTTTGGAATTAATGTACATGCACATGACAAGCCTTTTAAGAAAGCATTATTGAAAAGATGTAGTCAGTGGTATTTATATAAACTATATTTAAAAAGTTTAAACTAGTGACTACACTTTAAAAAATAAAACATCAATACTTGTTATTTACCTTTATTGAGTTACAATCCCAGATTGATTGAGCTAAGTTGAAAAAAAAAGTTTTAGAAGTAATTAAAAGGAAAGTGGTTTAGGCAAATATTAAGTTTTGTAAAAAAATACATATGATCCATTCTTACAATTATTGTCCCCAGTCTTCTTTAAAGGCAGATTTTTTTCAATTGTCTTTCTGCCCGTCTGTCTGTTCTATCTTTGGTCCTTACTGTTAATTAAGTCCCCCAAACTTTGTTTGGGGACTTATTGTTTTTGCACCGTTTCTTATTATTATTAAGTCCCCCAAACTTTGTTTGGGGACTTATTGTTTTTGCACCGTTTCTTATTATTAAGTCCCCCAAACAACGTTTGGGGACTTATTGTTTTTGCACCGTTTCTTATTATTATTATTATGTCACTCCACATAGTGGATGTGACATGTTGTTATTCTACGTTTCTTCTTATTATTATTCCAATGAATTTTGTCCGAACGATTTTGAGAAAACTACTGGATCAAAAGACTTGAAATTTGAAATGTACTTAGACTTGAATATGAAGTTGTACCAAAATTAAATTTTTTTTCGATAAAAGTAGCCATTTTAAAATTAAAGCGATTTTAAAATTTTAAAATTCCCATAGGTTTAACATTGGCTGGCAGAAAGCCAAGTTGGTATTGATTTTCTCAGTTAACATGCGTCGTCTGCTACAGGTAAATGAGGTTTGTCCAAAGCTTTTTGAGAAAACCACTTGATTAAATGTTTCAAAATTTAAAGTATGCTTAGACTATAATTTAAATTTCTATCAATTTTTTTTTTTAGTTGATTGAACCAGGCATTTTAAAATTATTGCCAGTTAAAGATTTTCTGTTTCCCCCATAGGTTTAACATTGACTGGCATCTTGCCAAGTTTGTATTGATTTTCTGTCAAGTCTATTTATAAACATATCATTATGATGACTCATGGAAAAGTTTGATAGGTTAAAGGTAAAGGTCATGATGACATATTGTAATTTATAAAGTCAAGTTTGTATTGATTTTCTGTCAATATGTGTCATTTCTATTTATAAACATCATTAGGATGACTCATGGACAATTTTGTTAGGACAAAGATAAAGGTCATGATGACATTATGTAATTCATTGAAGAGCTTATAAAACTATTAACATGACAAGTTTGTATTGATTTTCTGTCAACATGTTTCATTTCTCCTGCATTAATTTCTATTTATAGACCTTTCATTGAGTAATTTTTATTTATAAATCTATCATTTGGATGATTGTGAAAAAATTTTGCTTGAACAAAGGTAAATGTCATGGTGACATATAATAATTCAATGAGCTTATAACATGTACTTGATAAACTTTACACACAAAGTGGAGTGACATATGCTATTTCTTGAAATGGCATTTATATCTAGTTCTTCTTCTTCTTCTTATTCTTCCACTTAGTCGTGAACTTGTCCGGAGATCCCAGAGAAAACGACTCCACATATCAATATGAAACTTGGCAGGATAATAGATTGTAAAGAAAGGAAGCTTCATTGACAATCGGAATTTTCAAAATGGCTGCCGTTTCCATGGAAACAGGAAAATGGACTAAATATCGGACATTGCAATATCTCGGTAACCTAGGTGCGCAGGGTTCTAAAATTTTGTAGGTTGATAGAGCAAAATATTCTCTTAAATATTATGAAAAAAAAAATTGAAGCGATATTTACGGTTTTCAAGATATAAATAAAAATGTGATTTTTCAAGGGAGATAATCGGGTCAAAATTTTCAAAGTGCTCCAATTTACATGAAAATTGATATTTAGGGTTTTTTTGACATGCTGAAGAGAATAGTGGCAAATACGGGTCGTTTGGGGGACTTTGTGACTTGCTTGCAATCACAGTTAATACTTGTTATTATTCTTCTTCTTCCGATTCTTCCGCTTAGTCGTGAACTTGTCCAGAGATCCTAGAAAAAACGACTCAACATATCAAAATGAAACTTGGCAGGATGAAAGATTGGCATGAAAGGAAGCCTTGTCGATAATCGGAATTTTCAAAATGGCCGCCGTTTCCATGGAAACAGGAAAATGGACTAAATATTGGACATTGCAATATCTCGGTAACCTAGGTGCGCAGGGTTCTAAAATTTTGTAGGATGATAGAGCAAAACATTCTCTTTAATAATATGAAAAGAAATTTTGAAGCGATATTTACGGTTTTCGAGATATAAATAAAAATGTGATTTCTCAAGGGAGATAATCGGGTCGAAATTTTCAAAGTGCTCCGATTTACATGAAAATTGATATGCAGGGTTTTTTGACATGCTGAAGAGAATAGTGGCAAATACAGATCGTTTGGGGGACTTTGTGACTTGCTTGCAATCACAGTTAATACTTGTTATTCTTCTTCTTCCGATTCTTCCGCTTAGTCGTGAACTTGTCCGGAGATCCTAGAAAAAACGACTCAACATATCAAAATGAAACTTGGCAGGATGAAAGATTGGCATGAAAGGAAGCCTTGTCGATAATCGGAATTTTCAAAATGGCCGCCGTTTCCATGGAAACAGGAAAATGGACTAAATATTGGACATTGCAATATCTCGGTAACCTAGGTGCGCAGGGTTCTAAAATTTTGTGCGCAGGGTTCTAAAATTTTGTAGGATGATAGAGCAAAACATTCTCTTTAATAATATGAAAAGAAATTTTGAAGCGATATTTACGGTTTTCGAGATATAAATAAAAATGTGATTTCTCAAGGGAGATAATCGGGTCGAAATTTTCAAAGTGCTCCGATTTACATGAAAATTGATATGCAGGGTTTTTTGACATGCTGAAGAGAATAGTGGCAAATACAGATTGTTTGGGGGACTTTGTGACTTGCTTGCAATCACAGTTAATACTTGTTATTCTTCTTCTTCCGATTCTTCCGCTTAGTCGTGAACTTGTCCGGAGATCCTAGAAAAAACGACTCAACATATCAAAATGAAACTTGGCAGGATGAAAGATTGGCATGAAAGGAAGCCTTGTCGATAATCGGAATTTTCAAAATGGCCGCCGTTTCCATGGAAACAGGAAAATGGACTAAATATTGGACATTGCAATATCTCGGTAACCTAGGTGCGCAGGGTTCTAAAATTTTGTGCGCAGGGTTCTAAAATTTTGTAGGATGATAGAGCAAAACATTCTCTTTAATAATATGAAAAGAAATTTTGAAGCGATATTTACGGTTTTCGAGATATAAATAAAAATGTGATTTCTCAAGGGAGATAATCGGGTCGAAATTTTCAAAGTGCTCCGATTTACATGAAAATTGATATGCAGGGTTTTTTGACATGCTGAAGAGAATAGTGGCAAATACGGATCGTTTGGGGGACTTTGTGACTTGCTTGCAATCACAGTTAATACTTGTTTTTAATACATTTAACAAAAATTTAATTACAGGAAGAAGACCAAGCCCCATGTTGAAGTTCTTGACATTCACAAACAACAGCAAGAGAATGCCCTGTCAGGCATCCGTATACCTAGAGATGTATCTGCTCCAGATTTCAGTCAAATAAAAAAATCTCCCAAGTCTAGTCGTAACCCTAGTCCTAAAGAGCCCAGTTCTCCCATAGATAGCCCATCAACATCTAGAAAGACCATCATGTCAGACCTGAAGAAAAATATAAACACAGGGATCAAAAGTATCACTAAGCTTAACATCCCGGGTATTAAATTAGGGAGAAGTTCAGCTGCAGAGAAACAGGAAGAATCCAACAGCGTGTTCTACAAAGTGGACAACACAGCATTAGAAGCTGAAGATCGGTGTAACTCTAATGATAATATAATGTTACCTGTTAACTTCAGTAATGATCATGTCGATGGTAAAACAAGTTTTAATGTCCAAGTCGATATTAAAACAAGTCCTAACAAAGACACAGGAGATGACGAGGAATCATCGTTACAACATTTTATACCCGAGGACTCGGTTAACAAGGTTTTTCTGCAGGATGGAGGGTTGTTGTCTCAAGGGGATGAATCTACAGATAGACAGAATGTGCCAATCTTAAAGGAGGAAATAGTTAATGTTGAAACTCAGGATACCAATACTCAATTGTCTAAGGTACCGAAAATAATATTTCCTGCTTCCAGAAGTGCTAAAACACAACGAATAGCCGAGATTTTAGAACAGGAGATGAGAGGAAAGTTTACTAACAGGCAATGTTTCACACAGATTATATTTTTGTAGAACCACCTTAGGAATTATTAGATACTGTGTTACTCATGGACTACCCACTCATACATGTATACCTCTCAATATTGTTCTTCCAAATTTTTCCAGAAAAAGTCTCATTTTTTATACGACCGCAAAATTTTTGCGATCGTATAATGTTATGGCGATGTCGTCGTCGTCTTGGGACATTTGGTTTCCGTGCGATAACTTAAGTAAATATTGACCAATTGTTATGAAATTTTAATATGATGTTTGTAACCACTAGAGGAAGGTTCCTATTGTATTTGGGGTTGGTGGCCCTTACCGTTTGGGAAAAAAGGGCCAAAAGGGGCTAAAACGGGTGTATTGACAAAACTGTTGTAGAATGTTTATTATTCAATAGATTTTGAAAATTCTTTTTTTATTGAATTCCTCATTAAATTCTGTCAACAAAATGTGTCAATGGTTTGGATGTATATTGAACCGCTATATTGCTACAGGGGGTCAAAAAGGGGCCACACCCAAAAAAATGACTTTTTTATTTGTGGTCCGATTTTCAAAATCTTTTTTTCATTGGAATCCTTGTGAAAATCCCTGCCTGCATTTTTCAATCAGATTTGCAATATCTCTTACGGTTTATGAGAAATTAGGGGTCAAAGGGACCAAAAACACCATTTTTAAAAGTTTGTCAAGGCAAATACTTTTATACCAAAAATTAAGTTGTACTGGGCCAGCCAATTGTTATGAAGTTTTGATATGATGTTTGTACCCACTAGAGGAAGGTTCCTATTGTATTTGGGGTTGGTGGCCCTTACCGTTTTGGAAAAAAGGGCCAACAGGGGCTAAAACCGGTGTATTGACAAAACTGTTGTAGAATATTTATTATTCAATAGATTTTGAAAATTCTTTTTTTATTGAATTCCTCAATAAATTCTGTCAACAAAATGTGTCAATGGTTTGGATGTATATTGAACCGTTACATTGCTACAGGGGGCCACACCCAAAAAATCACATTTTTTATTTGTGGTCTGATTTTCAAAATCTTTTTTTTATTGGAATCCTTGTGAAAATCCCTGCCTGCATTTTTCAATCAAATTTGCAATATCTCTTACTGTTTTTGAGATATAAGGGGTCGAAGGGGCAAAAAACGCCATTTGGTCAAGGCAAATGGTTTTACACAAGAAATTTAGCTGTAGTGGGCCAGCCAACACTGAAGGTAGCTTTTTATTGCATTTGGGGTTTGTGGTCCTAACCTTTTTTAAAAAAAGGGCCAAAAGGGGCTAAATTGTGTCAAAAATGTCAATGAATTTAAAAATAAGATTTTTTTTTCTATTAAATGTTATTGTAAATATATATGTGTCAAATATGCATTTTAAAGTCCACCATAGGATGCATGTGTAAAAAAGCTTTGTAAGTCCACCATGGGCTGAATGTGACCAAAGCAATAGACTATCCATATTGGGCCTCCAATGTACAGGGTTCATCTTGTTGTGGTCGTATCATGCTGCGCTCGGCGTAGCTTTTTATTATGTGTTCATTGCGATCTGGGAATTGTTATACTGTGGAACCACTATTATTTGTGGTGTATCAATTTTCGTGGTTTTTGTGGGTGGTCTGAACCCACAAAATTTGATACCTACCAAAAAGAAATTTAACATTTATATGTATGCTGCAGACCACAGAACCACAAATTTAAGATCCTTTTGAATCAAACCACGAAAATTGGTACCAACGAAAATAAATGAATCCACAGTATCCTATATCAACAGAATGCTGTATCTTTTACTTCCATGTAATTTAAATAAAAAGCTTCGCCGAGCGCAGCATGATACGACCGCAACATGTTGAACCCTGTACGTTTTAGGCCTAATATGGATAGTCTATTGCTCTGGACACATGCAGCCCATGGTGGACTGACAAAGGTTTTTGCTGATGGACTTTCGACCCAGGGGGTAAAAATATAAATTTTGAATGTTGTATTCTACTCTTTAAAAGAATAATGTTTGGGGAAAAAATTAAAAATCGAACCAGAATTTTTTTATACGACCGCAAAAAATTTGCGGACGTATAATGGTATGATGCTGTCGTCGTCGTTGTCGTTGTCGTTGTCGTCGTCGTCGTCGTCCGTTAACTTTAGTGTATACACGATAACTTTAGTTCTAGTTATCCAAATGCAATGAAATTTGACAATGATATTTCTTACCATTAAAGGATGGATGGGATTGATTTTGGGAGTCCCCCCTTTTTTCGTTTAGAAATTAAGGGCCAAAAGGGGCCAAAATTGTAACTTTTTTGTTTGTTCTTACAATAACTTTTTCAATTCTTCTCCTCTGAAACTACTAAACAGAATTTAATGAAACTTGGTATGATTGATCATTAGGGTTTCCTGCACTATAGTAATGTTTCGATTTCTGATTCGTCAAAAAACATGGCCGCCGTGGCTAAAAATAGACCATGGGGGTCAGACTACTGTTTTTGGCTTGTAATTCAAAAAGTATAAGAGATAGATGAAATCTGATGCCACCCTACTGCTTCAGGATCAAAAGTTCTACAAAAGTCTCCATTTGGTCGAAGTTGTCAGAAGACCCCTTATAGGGGTTACGGCCCCTTAAAGGTGAAAAATAGCATTTTTTCATGTTTTTGCCCTATAGTATGAAAATTATTGCAGATAGCAAAAAGCTGTTGCTTGCTTAATTGTTCAGCTCATTTAGCTCTACAAAAAACTCCATAGGGTCGAAGTTGTCAGATGACCCCTTATAGGGGCTACAGCCCCTAAAATAATGTTTTTTCATGTTTTTGGCCTATGAAATGAAAACTATAGCAGGTAGAGAGAAGCTGTTGCTTGCTTAAATGTTTAGCTCATTTACACAATTAAGAATTAATTTTTGCGACCCCCCCTTTTTCCCCTATTAGGTAATTAGGGGCCAAATGGGGCCAAAATCGAAACTTTTTTTATTTGTGGTCCGATTTTGAAATTTTTTTTTGCAAGTTTATTCTTGTCAGGTAGCGAATCCAAATTTGAGAATTAATTTTTTTGACCATCCCCTTTTTCACTTGTTATGTAATTAGGGGCAAAAGGGGCCGTAATCAAAACTTTTTTAATTTCTGGTTTGTTTTTGAAATTTTTTTTTGCAAGTTTCTTTTTGTCAAGTAGTGAATCCAAATTTGAGAAATTATTTTTGCAACCCCACCCCTCTTTCACCTGTTACATAATAAGGGGCCAAAAGGGGCCGAAATTGATTTTTTTAAAATTCTTGTTACTGTTATGTTATTAGGCACCAAAAGGGACCAAATTGTAACTTTTTTATTTCTGGTCTGATTTTAAAAATTTTTATTACAATTTCATCCTTGCCAAGTAGCAATTCTAAATTTAAGAATAAATTTTTGCGACCCCTACCTTTTTTTCGCTCATTACCAAAGGGGCCGTAATCATAATTTAAAAAAATTTCTGCTTCAATTTTTCATTGTTTCCCCAAAACATTATTCTTTTCAAGAGTAGAATACAAAATTGAAAATTTATATTTTTACCCCCTGGGTCGAAAGTCCATCAGAGAAGCATGTGTCAAAAATCTTTGTCAGTCCACCATGGGCTGCATGTGTCCAGAGCAATAGACTATCCATATTGGGCCTAAAATGTACAGGGTTCAACATGTTGCGGTCGTATCATGCTGCGCTCGGCGAAGCTTTTTATTTAAAATTATGATTACAGCCTCAAAAATTTATTCTTAAATTTAGAATCGCTACCTGACAAAAATAAATTTGCAAAAAAAAATTTCAAAATCGGACCACAAATAAAAAAGTATCGATTTTGGCCCCATTTGGCCCCTAATTAAGTAATAGGGGGAAAAAGGGGGGGTCGCAAAAATTAATTCTTAAATTTGTATCCGCTAATTGACAAGAACAAACATGCAAAAAAAATTTTCAAAATCTGACCAGAAATAAAAAAGTTACAATTTTGGCCCCTTTTGGTCCCTAATAACGTAACAGTAAAAAAAGGGGACACAAAAATATATCTGCTACTTGACAAGAATAAACTTGCGAAAAAATTGTCAAAATCGGACAAGAATTAAAAAAGTTTAGATTTCGGCCCCTTTTGACCCCTTATTACGTAACATGTGAAAAAGGGGTGGGGGTCGCAAAAATAAATTCTCAAATTTGGATTCGCTACTTGACAAAAATAAACTTGCAAAAAAAATTTTCAAAAACAAACCAGAAATAAAAAAGTTTTGATTACGGCCCCTTTTGGCCCCTAATTACAAAACAAGTGAAAAAAGGGATGGTCGCAAAAATTAATTCTCAAATTAGGATTCGCTACCTGACAAGAATAAACTTGAAAAAAAAAATTTCAAAATTGTACCATAAATAAACAAGTTTCGATTTTGGCCCCTAATTACGTAATAGGGGGAAAAGGGGGGGTTGCAAAAATTAATTCTTAATTTTGTATCCGCTATTTGACAAGAACAAACATGCAAAAAAATTTTCAAAATCGGACCACAAATAAAAAAGTTTTTATTTTGGCCCCTTTTGGCCCCTAATTACACAACGGAGAAAAAGGGGGCGCAAAAATTCATCAGGTTCATTCTCTTATTGTAAGAAACATTCTTGACGAATTTCATAGCAATAGGCCAACTAGGACCAAAGTTATGGTGGAAACAAGTAAAATATTTGAATTTTTTGCCCCTTTTGGGCCCCTAATTTCGAAACAATAAAAGCAGGGACCCCCAAAATCAATCCCATTCATCCTTTTTTATGGTAAGGAACATCACTGTCAAATTTCATAGCAATCGGATAACTAGAACTAAAGTTATTGTGGAAACAAACAAAAAAGTAGTATTTTTGGCCCTTTTTTGGCCCCTAATTTCTAAACAAAAAATGGGGGGACCCCCAAAATCAATCCCATTCATCCTTTTATGGTAAGGAACATCATTGTCAAGTTTCATAGCAATCGGATAACTGGAACTAAAGTTATTGTGGAAACACTAAAAAGTTAACAAACAACGACGACGACAGCATCATACCATAATACGGCCGCAAATTTTTTGCGGTGGTATAAAAATAAGGTTATTACAATCTAGTATATTTTATATAGTTGAGACAATAACAAATCAAGATATGTTTTTTATTGTGCTTTGGTTAAACATTTAATTCAGTTACAGTGTTACTCTGATTGTGCTGGAAAACTTGTTCAAGTATGTTGTTTAATACTGTATAATCATATATTTTCGTGGGGATAAAATTTCGTGGTTTAGGGCACAAAACTGAACTGGTGAGGACAAATTTTGGTGGATCTTTAATTTTTGTATACACTCTTCAACTAAATATTTTGAATATGTTGGGATTTAATTTCATGGATTTTTCTGACCCATGAAATAAGCAAAAATTTATCCCCCACAAATATTTCTGCTTCTACAGTAATATTCTAAAAAAAAATAAAGAACTTGGAACTGATAGAGTATAGATTTATTATAGAATCTTGATTTGATTATTTGTGTGTAAATTTTAAAGATAAAGTGCACATGATTTAATTTTTATGTTTTCAAGTTTTTATTAGTTGCTTTTGCAACAATAAAAAAATGCTGTTTTAGTTTTGTTTTAAAATCCAATATTTTGTTATATTTCTGGAATTTTAAAATGCACAAAATTCTTAATCAATTGAAATAGATAGATAAAATGTGTCACAAAGACTTTTTTAAACTAATAAACTGGCCAACTTGTATACTAATTATGAACAGTGTATGTAGCCAGTATTTGATGCATTTTGTATTTTTTTAGAAGTCTACTTAATTTTGTTTCTTTTTTTGTCAGTATTATGAACTATTAAGTACACATATTTCTAAGAACCATGCAGGGTATATGATATTGGTCATTTATGGTAAAAAATAACACATGGGTTTCTTTACATTTTCTTATTCAAGATATAGTGTTATTGTTGAAAATCAAGTCTGTTTTCCACAAAGGTCATTGAAGAAATCAGTGTTTTGAATTGTAATGAAATGCATAGCAAGAAAAGAGTTATCTCCCTTGTTTACAGTATTTATAATGCAATCTAGGTAAATTTTATCTCTCATGACCATCATCATAGAAATAAATGGATCTTGTTTTTGTTAATAGGTGACCATTCTGTATTAGAAACCATGTTCAAAAATAGGGCATGTAATGGGACATTAAATGATACCCCGCCACATTATAATATCAAAAGTTCATAAAATTTGATTTCAAAGTGGCTTATCTCGAAAACTGTTTTTCGGATCATGCTTGAAATTGAACTTGACGTGTATTTTATTGTACTGAATAGCTGTACAAAATATCAATTGAATCCCATGACGTGTTTTCAAGTTATTGGTCGGAAACTCAAAATTCCTAAAATTTGATTTTTTTTCAAAGTGGCCTATCTCGAAAACTAATTTTTGATCATGCTGGAAATCGAACTTGACCTGTATTTTATTGTACTTAACAGCTGTGAAAAATATCATTCAAATCCTTTGACACGTTTTCAAGTTATTGGTCGGAACCTCCAGGGGACGGACGGACAGACACAAAAAAAAAACTGAGGGTATAACATAATACCCTGCCACTTCGTATGGCGGGGTATAAAAACAAATGTGTTATTTTTTCCCATGAATCACCCTCTGCATGATTTTAAGAGAGACTGGTACTTAAAGAGCATCAAACTTTGTTTTTTGGTGTGCTATTTTACCAAAGTATGTTTTTATAGAGTTTTTAAGATAAGGTTGATGGTCTATTTTATCTTAAATATGTCCCCTGAACACAAATATATGTACATCAAATTACCAAGTTTTTATTCTTACTGTGATCACAGTTAATTATATTTAAAAATGAAGTAATATTTATGCACAATTTTTTAGCTACAAATATTCTTGCTGTTTACTTTTATGGCATTACATTGCAAGTTGTGTATTTACAAATATATCATATCTTTATTTATATTTCATGATGGCATTGCTTTACATTCTATTATTTGTTTTTAAAGGGTTGTTTTGGGGATTTTTTATTGTTTTCTTTAAAGCCTATTGTTACTTTGTTGTTTAATTTGAATATTGGTATTATTGTCGCCTCTCAGAACAAAAAAAAGTTTGCATGTTCTGTGTATTTTTATTTTGAATTATTGTACACAAGTATTAGTCTATCAATCATTTATTTACACATTTGCAACATTTTTATTAAAAGTTTCATTTCACACACTTGAATATTATATTAACCTTTAGCCGTAGATAGAAGTGCTTTATTTTGGAAAAACAAAATCTGTGAAAATCTAGTAAAAGCTTAACTTTTGTAGCCCTTATAATTAAGGTTATTAAAAAGGTTAATATGAAATTAAATGTAAAGGACAAGGTATGATAAGGACTATTTATGGCCCCTTTTTCTAAAGTGTAGTTTTATATGCTAAAAATATTTATTCTGTTGATATAAAGTAATTAGACTTTATAATTTTTAATTTTGAAAAAAAAAGACTACAGCAAATTTAAGTTAAGCATTTCTTTTAAAGATGAAAAAGTGTTTTGTTCTCAAAATTGCTCAAAATTTGATATATTTTTGTGTTTTTTGTCTAAAATAACTACCCCCGGTATGGGCAGACAAGTGGCCCACATAAATATCTTAACTGTGGATTTGGCATACGAGAACTAATGTTACCAGAAATTATTCTTTGTGGGCCACAGGTCCCCTCATATATACATCTCACAAAAACTGTTTTCATGTTAACAATTTTTAGCAAATTTTACTTTCATTTCAAAGTTCTATGATTTTGTGCACAATTTGTGAAATTAAGCAATATGTCACATTCTTAAAAAATTTTGCTTGTTCCAAAAAATATAACTTCTGAATCACAAAATCACACAGTTATAATTCAATATTCAATTTTTAAAAATATGCCAAATTATGGGAGCGAAGTGGTGATCTTATCCTATCATGTCCTTTAATCCGAGGTTTGGATTTTTTTATGAAAACTGAGCCATGAAACACTACTATCCTTGACAAAAGAAGTAGTGTTAATCTTCTTCATGTACATTATATAACATATTAATGCGATTGCCAGTACTCAGTATTTTTCATTTCCACAATAAATTTGCCAATTAAAAGTCTTAGTTGTGCATTTTTTAAAATATAATTTCAAGAGGAAACATGTTAGATATGAAAAGTATATAATATTATCTACTTTATTTAATGAAAAAAGAACAATAAATGTACTATTACGGTATTTTTTGAACAAATTTTTTAATTGTGTATTTATCTAATAGTCAATTATATGTTTATAAGCTGTGGTGCAATAATTTTATCAAAAACGTATTTATGTTGAATGTTTATAATGTTCTGGTTTTTTTTTAAATGTTTTTTTTTTTTAGCTTTCCTTGCTCAATTTGCCATCACTTGGCATCTGTTGTCATGATTATAGTTTACAATCCGTCATAAAAAATCTGGAGCTACTTTAAACTCCATTCAATAGAGCTTGAAATGATTGTCCATCTGATTAAGATACTTTTTATTACCTGGATATTCATTAAGTAAATTCCTTATTTGACCACTTTGCTAAAGATAAAATGTATACATTTAAGTTAACAGAAAAGAACAAATGAAATGGTTTCAAATCATATGTCCTAAACAAAGTAGTGTAAAAACAACTACTGCACCTAGAAATTCTAATCATTTGCATACTTTCCCTTACTTTAGTGTTTTAATTAATGTCTAAAAAATTGAAGATTTGCAAGAAAAAATTTGAATAATTATTCTAAATGTTAAGCTCATTGAGATTTTTAAAAACTATTTCTGTTCAGATATGTATAAGATGACTTTATTTAAAATGTAAGTTCAAATCTCAGACCATAATACTCTCAGCTTGTATCTCCAACACTTTTAAGCATAATAAGCCAGGCCATATTTTATTGACCGTATGAGTGATAAAGGCTCAAGAAGGTTTCAGTTTATTTTTATTTAACATTCCTTGCAATGCAGTTCTGTTTGTACTAAAAGGTTGTATTTCTTTTATAATAAAATATTTGCCATCCCGTGTGTTTATCTTTTATTACATGTGAAAAGAAAATAAGTGACCATATTTTGTCCCTGAGTTTTCTCTAAAGCATATGAGTTCTATTAGAAATACAGTGACTTTTTTTTTCAAAATCAGAGGAAAAACTATAAAATTAAATATTAAAATGCCTTTGATTAATGGTTGCTGAGAAAACTGCTATGAAAATCTCCCCTTTTCCCATCAATCACTATACTTTCCTGTTTTTACGTTCATGAAAATGAGTTTTAAATATCATTTAGACTATTTTTGTTTGATAATGTTTTTCATATTACACATGGCTTGATTGGTGCCATTTGAAGCCATGCAACAAATTGATGAGCAACACACTTTATAAAAATGTTCTATTGTAACACACAGTTTTTTCTTCCCATTGACAGACCAGCTTGTAAAAATTATTTTGCAGACAAATAAAAATGGTGATAACTTCATATAGAGTACTTCTGCATACCAAGTTTTGTTAAATTCTGTTTTAGTATTTTCAGAGGACTTGCATTCACATGATGATCGATTCATTAGGATTTTCAGCAAATTTCTAAGTTCAAAGGGCCGTAACTCCCATAAAAAATTTGGCAGATAAAAATTTTTGAAAATAAGCACAGCAACATATGGAAATGAAAGAACCTTAGTGAGCACGCTCATATACCCCAAAGGTTCTGCTATTGGATTTTAAAAATTAACCTTGAGCTAGTAAATTTTTGTGAATTAATGATTTGTGATAACATGTTATATACTTCTTGCATACCAAGTTTCATTAAATTCTGTTGAGTAGTTGAAGAATTGTGTTAGCAAACTGTGATCAGGATTTTCTGCAAATTTCTAAGTCCAAAGGGCCATAACTCCCATAAAAATTTGCAGATCAGAAATTCCTTGTAATATGCACAATATATATGGTGTACATGTACTTCTTGTGTACCAAGTTTCATTAGATTTTGTTCAGTAGTTTAAGAAGAGTTTTATTCATAAACTGTGATCAGGATTTTCTGCAAATTTCTAAGTCCGACTCCCCCAAAATTTGCAGATTAGAAATTCCTGGTAATATGCACCTACATATGGTGTACTCCTCCCATACCAAGTTTTATTAAATTCTGTTAAGTAGTTAAAAAGAAGTTGTGTTCACAAACTGTTTTGTGCACATTTTCTGCACATTTCTAATCCAAAGGGTCATATTTCCCCCAAAAATTGTGTATAAAAAAATCCTGGTAATATGCACAACTACATATAATGTACTTCTTGCATACCAAGTTTTGTCACATTGTGTTATGTAGTTTAAGAGGAGTTGCCTTCACAAACTTGATCACACACAGACGGACGGACCAGTCAGAACATTATCCATGTTTCCTCCTGAACTTTGTTTCAACAAGTCCTATCTCATAGCTAGCATACATTGTCCTGTTTGTTGGTGTTTTTGTATTTAGTTTGTACTTGACTGATTGTTTGTCACCACACTATGCATCAACTATATAATTCCTATAATTTCAAACATAAACTCTTCTCCTTTGTAATGTCTGTACATAGTTGTCTGGTCTGAGACCTTCTGTCAGACTGTTTACATATAATGATGTTTTTTTTTGCAATAAGATAAAACATTCAAGAAAACTAAAAATACATGATATTTAAAAGGCTCTGCTTATTTAAAACTTTATTTTAATGATTACTTTAATAGAAACTTAGTTATAACCTTTTGCAATTTAATTGCTGTAAAATGGGTCAAAGACAGAAATGGCCGGATTTCGTTTAACAGGAAGTATATGAGCCACAGACCTAAAATTGAAATTCATGTTATCATGTTATCTTGATATCCCAAATATCAAGAGGCTGTGATTAGTAGTTGCTGAGAAAACTGGTGCGAAAATTTTCTATTATTGAACTTTAATGTCAAAAATGAAGTAGGTAAACAGGAAGTTGGTGAACAACAAACCTGAAATCAAATCCCACTTTATGGGAGCTCATGCTGATGCTGCATATCAAATATCAAGAGGCTGTGAATTGAAAATGCTGAGAAAACTGTTACGAAAGTATTTTCCCCGCCCGCCAGACATTCAACATTTTATAACCCAGATTTTCACTAGTGAAATCCGGCCAGCAAATAAAAAGATCAAGATGAGGCTTGAAAAAAAATCTTTAACACATCTGACAACTTAGCATTTTCATGCATCTTAGTTTCATTCAACAAAGCACACACATTGTACATTTAATTAACGGAAATATTCAAGATAAATGTTCCATGCTTAAATATTGCACTTCAAGGAAGAATTCATTTTGCTTTACTTATCAAAACATTAAATAAACCACTTTATAGAAATCACAGAAAGACAATGTATGATAAGGGTTATTTTAAACCCTTTTTCAAAATGGAACAATTTCTTGGTAACAAACACTATCATGACAAAAGTGATAAACATGAAGTTTATAACAAAAACACATTAAGTGGGTTCAAATATAAATTATAGGATCTGAGCACTAAATATATCACAATTTTTATGAAATAAACAGACTGTTTCTTATTTATAACAAAGTATAATACAACTGTTTTTCCAAGAAGAAAAAAGTTGGAATAGCATCAATTTACATCTCAAACTGTTCCCTCTATTTTTGTTTCCATTTGAAGTAATATATCCTTTTCCAGAAAGTATTTCATTTTAGTGACTAGAAATAAGATCAATAATGAAGAGAGGGAATTGTTTCATGAATATGTACATGTACATGACATATTCAAACAATATCAACTTTTTTTTCCAAAATTAATGCCATCATGACTTGCAACAACAAAAGCTCATATTCCAATTCAAAAAATATAGAAAAACAATAGGGCCAATATTTGCTCCTTATCATACATCCTTACAATCATACTATCAACACATGTACTACAAAAATAACTGTCATATAAAGATAGCAACTATAACATATACAATCAAATGATATCACAAAAATGTAGAAATAGATTTTACACAAAAATATATAAATATACTAGTATACAGCATACTCATGAGCATCATAAAAAACATAAGAATTTCATATTTTTATCACAGAAATACACATAGAAAATGAAATGAAATGAGTTGGGTTGTTTCCCTGTAAAAACAAAGAAACACGAATACAATCATTATGAGCACTGAGACATATTAAATAAATGGAAAGGAGCACTATAATTATCAAATAAAAATGCAATACTGTAGACAGGTGATTGAAAATATATGAAAATCACTTTTGTACAAGTTGGTTTATTTTATACTTTTACATATATATTAAAGTCTCGAGGACTACGGTGACTCCCTAAAAATATGAACACCCTTTTAAAAAAAACACCTATTAGTATTGTCAAAATTGAATTTGTTTATCAAACAATTTCTGTACTATTATGGGTTGAGTTTTTTTTTATATCAGGAAGCACTATATCTAACTAGATCTGCTCATGGCAAACATTCCTAAAGCTGTAATTCCACCAACTATATCTTACTAGATCTGCTCATGGCAAACATTCCTAGAGCTGTAATTCCACCAACTATATCTTACTAGATCTGCTCATGGCAAACATTCCTAGAGCTGTAATTCCACCAACTATATCTAACTAGATCTGCTCATGGCAAACATTCCTAGAGCTGTAATTCCACCAACTATACCAACCATAACAAGTGGATTAAGTTTGGCTGTATCTATAACTTTATCTTTCAAGGTTTTCTCTACGAATTTTGTATTGTTATTTTCAGAACCAATCCAAATGTCACAGTCATTTACAACTTGTACACGTCCTTTTGAACGATTTTCCCTGAAAACCTGTTTAGTATTGTCTTCTATAGAGAACATTTCATTTTCAGAGTTCTGACTGAATGATCTTATATCCTCAGTACCACAAAGGGTGGAGTTCTTAGCTGTACATGGTTCAGTGAAACATGTCACTGGTACCACAACAGGTCCCTCAAGCATGTCAATGTCTTGTTTGAGTTTGTCTGTGGACTCAACTTGGACAACTGGACTCTTACTCTCAGAGAAGCCATCAATGTCATGGTTAAGTTTGTGTGAAGATTCAGGTTGAGCCACAAGTCCACTGCTTTCTGAACTTGGGCTGTTTTGTATGGTCTCTCCATTCATTCCCTTACACTTATCACGTATGGACATAAATGGTTCATTTGAATCATCAATAAATGGTGTATAATGATTTGGTTTTAAGTATTTGAAATTCAGAACCTTTTCTAGTGTACAAATGATATCAATTCTTTCCATTCTTTCCAAGGCTTGAAACAGATTGATGACGTTAGCTTTAACCGGTCTATCACCGTTGGACCATTCTTCTATCAGCTTTTCACTGCAACTCTTTTGGTTGCTTAATGTTTTAATTTTCTGGACCTCCTCTAGCGTATATTCTGAAAAATAATAACGTTAATAATTTTTTGAAACTAACAAGAACCAAGCAAACGCACTTAAGAAATACTAATCTTCATATTGAATGCTGTACATAAGGGAAATAAAACTTCAATTATCTCCCCTGAATGATTTAAGAGAACCATGCATGTCATCATGTCTGTATGAAATCTCAGTTGGATGTACTTTAAACATGAAAATTCACTTACTGTAATTCCATTAATATTTGTGGGGTACCAATTTTTGAGGTTTTCGTGGGTAGCAGTCAACCATGAAAATAAGAAGTGACAACCCAACAAAGTTGTATTTTTACTTGATGTCTATTAGCAACATGAACACCCCACAAAATTCAGAATCCAACAAAATTTTTTTTATTTTTAAACCACAAAATTTGATACCAACAAATAAAAAGTATCTGTGATAACTAGATACCAGGGAGATGATAGCCATCTCCAAGGGCCCCGCTGGTTGTTATAGATAGACGGATTACTTGATTATTAAGTACTATACTGCAGGTGAAATTTTGAGGGAATAGTATTAAAAGTGACCTGTATGTATTGTTTATTTTTTTATTATTAATTTAAGAGAATGCATGCATGAAGATAATCAAATAATCTTACTAACAAGCATTCTGAGAGTATTTCAAAACAATGCATAGTCCCCTACCGGCCTCATATTTCAGTAACTGGTAAAAATTTGTCAAACAAATGAATACCTAAATTTGATCAGTTTATTATCTACAAGGAACAATAAAAAAGTGTAGCAAATAAAATTGCAAATAAAATTGCAATGGATTTTCTATCTTCAAAGTGCCATAGCTTCCATAAAATTTTGTGGACCGGCAGGAAACTTAAACCTAATCTGTAACTCATCATGGTAAACTCATATACCAAAAATCAGTCTATTATATATCTATAAGCGTTTAGAAAAAAAGTGTGGAAAACTAAAATTTTAATGAATTTTCAAAGTTCAAAGGGTATAACTCCCATAAAAATTTGTGGACCGGCACAAAAATCAAACTTGATCTGTAACTCATCAAGGTAAACTCACATACCAAAAAGTTGCAGGGCCCTAATTATCCCTAATGCAAACAGTTAATTGGGTTAATATATAATAGAAATAATCATGAAAAAAAACAACCATGAAATATCCCCCATGAAAGGTGAACTTATCAAAAACATTGGAGTATCACCTCACAAAAATTTGCAAATTAAGGCCATACAAAAATAAATTTTAGCTTCTCAAGCAATTTTTGTCAAAAACAAATGAGGCAGGGGGGCTTCTTTTTATTTCTTTAATTGGACCATTAAGTGGATGAGGCAGCTTTTTACATTGTAAATACACACAAAACAGTGATGAGGCAAGCGTTTTTTTTTCTTTTTATTTTATGAAAAAGCAATAAAGCGGGACAATAAGACTGCCTTAGAACAGACGAGACAGGGGCCTGAGAAGCTAAGTATTTTTTTTTTATTTTGCTTAACAGCACTTCATTCATGTTAAGTTTCAAACATTATTAAGTAGTTTAAGAGCTTATGCAATATCTTAGACAGATTTCTGTATCCAAACCAAACTTTTAGAACATGTACAAACCAAACTTTAAAAAAAAATTCTCTTTTACATCATGTATATGAGAAATTACTGTTCTCTAGATTAGCTTAATCTTCTTATGCACCTATGTCTACTTGATCCTAATATGATTTCATGTTGTGTAATCAGTGTCTCTGAGTTTTGTCTGCCTTTTTTGACTTAAAAAAAAGCTTGACTATTGTGTGTTGAGTACTTCTTAGAACAAAAATTGTATCAAAACGGTATGATCAAGTTTAAATGATGATATATGTGTGTTGGAGCTTCACATCTTGTTTGACACACCTGGGCTATCCAGTCTGCTCAGTTTTAATGGTGGAGGAAACAACCTATGGCAAATTAATGTCAAAACTAATTTAATACAGATGGAAAAGTCCTGTTTTTATGAAAAAACAAGTCCAGTTTGGATCCTCTACCTTGTCAAATGATAACATAGCACGGTAATTAGATTTCCCATATCCCAATCAAGATACCTAGATGAGCTGCCAGATCTTTCCATTTATCATCATAGTCCAGTCGATAGACTTCCCGTAGAGCTTTGTAGGGTAACTGACGTATAGGTGTCTGTCCATCAATATTCTGTCTCAGGCTGACTGATGGTGACATGTCGATGGTCCTTTCATGTCCCTCAATATTCTGTATGGGTCTAGGGTTGACTGATGTTAACATGTTGATGGTCCTTTCATGTCCAGTAATTCCTGGAGAGTTATCTTCTGTAGTTTGTCCTAAAAACAATTTTTATTTATAAATAAGGATAAGAATAAATTAAAAATATTTAATATGTACATACATGTGATTCTCCTGCGAGGAGACAAAATCTTGTGACTTTTTAACCCATCTCCCGTTCCCCCTACATTAAGTGGAATCTTCCACTTTATCAAGCTTTGACAAAATAGACATTTTTATTGTTTAGTCATCAAACATATATCTAAATTGAAAATCTCCCACTTTTTTGTCAAATCTCCAGGTAAAAATATCAAAATCTTCAGCTTTATCATGCCAGATCCGTCACGTGTATGTATGTATGTATCAATTCATTTTTTTTCTACCAATGGACTTTCCTTCTTTTTTTTTGCAGAGCATTATTTTTTGTGTTACAAACATTGCAAAGGATTCATGTAGATTTAATTTTGATTACACCAGTCAAAAGTCGCCTTCAATGTCTAGGGGAGTTAACCAGCAATATAAAGAGTTCATATGAAGACACAGAAGTTAGTTTTTTTTAAGCCAATAAACAAACAAGTTGGGGGAAATACTTTGTCCATCGGTCTTCTTTTTTTGGGGTTTAATTTTGTGAAAACATTATTAAACTTGTTAATATGAATGTTGAGAAAGTTCTAATTTAACTCATCAGGGGTGAACCCATTTTCTGACTCTCTCTTAACACCATTTGGGTGAATGGTCTCAAGAAATTAAAAAATAAATATGTGAAAACCAATTTATCTGTTGATTATACCTGTGTCATACACATGGTTAGGGTCCAGCAGATCGGCTAAATCATAGTGCTGGATATTACTGTTTCTCAAAGCTTTGATGAATTCTATTAAACACTTCTCTTTTTGTCTAATTCTTTTTAATAGAAGGGGTGTTGCTTTATATTCACCATAATTCCTCTGTTCTCTCTCTATTTCTTCCTGCAAAAGCAACAAAATATGCAAATATTTGTTTACATTTTAATTAGATTTAAATTAACATGAAATATAAGCATGATAAGCCATATTAGAACATTTCTTTCTATAAGATTTGAAAGATTTGGCATGTGCACTTATTCCAGTCATCTCTTTATCTTTTAATAAAACTGAACATTAACTGAAAAAAAGTTAAAAATCTTTCTTTTATATCTTTCTGTCAGATGAAAAATATCTTTTTGAGTTTACTGTGTTACATGTAGGATACTTACTCTGCTGGGAATATCCATACTTGGAAGATAAAGTAAAATATTCTCAGGATTTAACTTCTCACAGAACTGCAATTCTGACTCTTTTAAAACTTTTAATGCTTTCTCCTTGCATCCAATAGGCATGAACTATAAATGAAACAAAAAGGCCAAGTTAAAAAGAAAACAAATGTATTTTTATTATCATTGTGTGTGTGTTTACGGTTTAACACATCCATTTCAAGCTTTTCTCCCATTTGACCATGTTGACAGATCTGGGTTATAGTACAGGGCAGTTAGTTTTAATGGTGGAAGTCACCAGATTACCTGGAGGAAACCACTAGTCTTGGACAAAAAAAACAGGGGGGGGGGGGTTACAAACCAAGACGTGATTGACAAGTGATCAAAAGTTTGGTATTCAAACCATGACCTAAGACCAACTGGCCGACCAGGACTTATCTTTCATCTAAAAAAGGAATATAAAATAAAAAATATTGTATGAGTTAGGAAGTTTTTTTTCTGGCTTTATTATACATGTTAGTCATTTTAATAAGCAATGGGTTTTTTTCAACAAAATTAAAAGATTGATTTGCAATTTTTAATTTACCTTGAATTTTCGGTCCATATCGATAGATGAGTGCACTTATTTCAATTTATAGTATGTGAGACTATGTCATGAATGTTAATATGAAAATACATGTATGTCATTGTCAATGTCCACAGTGAGCAAGTAAAAATGTCAAAACCATGTTTTTGATTGCAGCAATCTAGTCTTTCTTTATTGTAGTAGGTATCCCCATGCATAAAAAACTTGGTAATCCCTGCTATAAAAGAAAACACGTAATAATTCTAAATATAGTTGAACTTTGACAGAATTGACAAGAATTCAGTCTACTTTCGTTTTCAAATTCAGTGTTTTGGTTTTACTTTCGTTTTGCGGAGTAGGCAAAATTAAAGAAGTGTAACCGTTCTCGTTAAATTTATCTTATACATTGAAATGTTTCCTTTAAAAAAACTATAGTAAAATTAATGGTACAAGTATGTGAATCAAATTTTAAATGTAAGTATTATTAAAAATTATTTAAAAATAAATAAATGTTAAATTATTGATAATCTTCAGGACAACTATGCATTTCAACACATTAAGAAAGAAACAAGATGGAGAGGACAGGATATACCCTCGATACTAGACCTGATTATAACAAACGAGGAGGGCATGGTATCCGATCTGGAATACTCTAGTCCATTGGGCAAAAGTGACCACTGTGTTATCACATTTAACTTTAATTGCTATGCCAACCTCAAAAATGAAACAAAAGAGAAGCGACAATTCAACAAGGGAAAATATAAAGAGTTCAACAAAGAAATTCAAGAGAAAGAGTGGAAAGACATAATCAAGTCTACCAAAAACATAGATGAAAATTGGAATTCATTCATAGAGGAATTAAAGAAGATGGAGGACACATATATACCCAAGAGAAAGGTAACTAGTAACGGCAAAAAACTGAATACCTTTCCTATTGATCAATCAACGAGAGAGAAAATTAGAAAGAAAAATAATCTAGCCAGGAGGATAACAAGAAACAAAGACCCTATGCTAAGACAAGAATACAACAGAATAAGGAATAAAGTCAAATCCGATGTAAACAAAGAAAGAAAGAAATATGAAAGGGATCTAAGTAGACAAGCCAAGCAAAATCCAAAGGTTATCTGGAGCTACATCAAGTCTAAACTAAAAACACGGGATGGAATAGGAGACCTACATATAGACCCTGAAAATACAAAGTCACCCAAAACGAGCTCAGATGAGGAGAAGGCAAATATACTAGCAAATTTCTTCACCAGTGTCTTTACTAATGAGCCAGATGGAGAAATACCCCAATTGCCTAATAAAATCCCAAAGCGGCCAATGCCAAACTTGTCTATAACTGAGGATATGATTGTAAAACTGTTAGAGAACCTTAAAATAGACAAATCCCCAGGACTTGACGAGCTACACCCTAGGCTACTTAAGGAACTAGCATCATCTATAGCTACTCCTTTAAAACTCATTTTTGAATGCTCACTGGATGGGAAAACCGTACCAAATGATTGGAAATTAGCAGGAGTCAGTGCCATATTGAAGAAAGGGAGCAAATCATTAGCTGGAAACTACCGTCCAGTTAGCCTGACCTCAGTAGTTTGCAAGTTACTAGAGAAAATTATAAGGAATCACATAATAGAACATATGAAGGAAAACCATTTCTTCTCTAGTCAACAATATGGATTTATCTCTGGGAGATCAACCTCCTTGCAACTACTAGAAGTACTGGACAAGTGGACAGAAGCTTTAGAAACTAAGGGAACAAATATAGACTGTATTTATATGGATTTTCAAAAAGCTTTTGATAAAGTCCCACATAACAGGCTAATTGGTAAACTCAAAAGCTATGGCATTAGTGAGAACTTAACAGAATGGGTCAAGAGCTTTCTAATTGAGAGAAAACAGAAAGTGATAGTAAATGGAAAAGAATCAGACTGGAAAGATGTGACATCAGGGATACCGCAAGGTTCTGTCTTAGGCCCTCTACTATTTGTGATCTATATTAATGACCTTCCAGACATTGTTGACTCACCAACGTATCTCTTTGCAGACGATACAAAAATATATAGAGAAATTCATAAAACATCAGATAGAGAAACCCTACAACAGGATTTAAATAAGTTAGAAGAGTGGAGTAATACCTGGCTTTTGAAGTTTCACCCTGACAAATGCAAACATATGGAAATTGGAAGAGCAAATACAGTACAGGAAAACTTTAACTATACACTAATGGAGAAGAATGTCAGCAAAACTCATGAAGAGAAAGATATAGGGGTAATAGTGGATGATAAGCTAACATTTGAGAAACACATCAGTGAGAAAGTCAACAAAGCAAATTCAATCTTTGCAATCATTAGAAGGTCTTTCAAAAATCTAACCATTGAAACTTTTATTCCACTATATAAAGCAATGGTAAGATCACAACTGGACTATGCCTGCGCAGTATGGTCACCACACCAAAAGAAACTGATAGACAAAATTGAGCAGGTCCAAAGAAGAGCTACGAAACAGCTCCCAGGCCTCGGAAATCTCTCTTACGCAGAAAGGCTCAAAAAGCTAAAACTACCAACGCTAAGCTACAGGAGAGTTAGAGGCGACATGATAGAGCTCTTTAAAATCACACACGGAATATACGACCCGGAGGTGTGTAACTGTGTCAAAATGCTAAAAACCACCAACATCCGTCACAGTACAAGAACAAACCAACATAAAATAATACAACAGAGACCAAGACTAGAAACCAGGAGAAACTTTTTCAGCATAAGGGCTTCAAAAATTTGGAACAAATTGCCAGAAAGCGTAGTTAATGCACCAACTATAAACACGTTTAAAAATAGATTGGATAAATACTGGAAAGATCAAGACATTGTATATGATTATAGAGCGGAAATAAAATATTGCGGAAGTCACACATCAAGAAACTTAGAGGAAATAGAAGAGCCTGTAGAAGAGGAGTCTGTGGGACACCTGTTACAGGTACGGAAAGCGATAGGTATCTTCTAACTTCAGACTTCTGATTTCAGAGTTCCGACTTCAGATTTCAGAGTTCTGACTTCTGATTTCGGAGTTCAGGGCTATAATTTCATTTTTCAGACTTCTTAGTTCAAAGTTCCGACTTGTGATTTCAGAGTTCATACTTCGGAGTTCACACAAATATATATATATTCTACCGGTTTTCCAAGTTTTCTACTCTTAGCGTGTCTGATGAAGGTTAATCCAGAAAAGCGCTACACACGCAGTGAAATTTTGCAGTTGTACAATTATCAAAATCATTTCAATATGTGGATCGTGTCTTTCTGGCACATATTCCATATTCTTTCGTTTTTAAAAATATATAATTTTGTAACACGATTCGTGCCATTTTTTGACGCTCCGCGGTTAACAATGGAAACCCAGATAGGAAACTTAATAGTACAATATTTTTTTTTCAAAACGAGGTTCTCAAAGAGAAATAAAGAATGTGCTTGTTCCTTTATATTTGTCAAACAGAGCTAGGTAATCTATCAATTACGAAGCTCACCTCGTTATGCATTATTGTCACTATGCAGGAATTGACTTTAAATTTTCAAAGTTTTAAGTGTTCATTCATACAGAAAAAAGCAGGTCACAATTAACCAGCATCTGAACCATGTATCTTGCTTAAAGCATCCCTAGATGCACCTTCCATACCACTTTGGTCAATTATGGCACTTGCATGTTAGCAGGAATAGACTTTAACCATTATTCTGTAAGTGGTCATTCATGCAGAAAATATAAGTCAAAGCCAGCATCTGAAGCATGCATTGTGCTTAGCATTACTAGGTGCACCTACCTACCAAAATAGTTTATTTGGCACTTGTCAGTAAACGGGAATGGACTTCAATCATTCTTTTGTAAGTGCTCATCCATGCGGAACATATAGTTCACATCCAGCATTCAAAGCATGCATTGTATTAAGCATCACTAGGTGCACCTACTATACAAATATGATTGATGTGGCAATTGTCATTAAGCAGGAATTAGGAATTTATGTATCTTTTGTTTTAGCTATGTATGATGTTTTCAATTGTATTCATGTATGTAAATACATGCCCAGTGATGGGCCCATAATTGGTTTAATAAACTATTCTATTTTACTTAAAACAATTTTGGTGTAGGTGATCAGCATATATCTGCTTCTATCTTTTTATGCCCCGCCTACGAAAGTAGAAAGACATATTTAACAAAAAAACAAAACAAAAAGTGATCAATGAAAATAAACACATTAATTATTATCTATTTTAGTTTTTTTCATATCAAAGCTATTATGAATAAATGAGGATACTTTATTACAAATTAACTTGTCTTCAAAGGATAGCAGCCATATGAATTTAAGGTCATTGTTAAGATATTTGAAGTTGAAACAATAATTATTAACTTGTTCGAAAAGGGTTGTTCTTCCTTTATCATAAGCTTTGCAATTTGTTAGAAAATGATATTCATCTTCTATAGCATCATTAGAGCATAGTTTACATAATCTTTTATCCTTATCAATATTTCTGTATCGACTACGTTCAATTGCCAGATCATGCGCGCTTATCCTAAAATTGGTAAGAGATTTCCTGGCCTGGGAGTTTGTAACAAATAAGTATGAGCTTAAACACATAATTATACTAGAAATTCCCGTGTTTCTTGGTGGCAAGTACACAAATATATCAAGTCTAATACTCTACACAAACCATGAATATATAATACATGAGCTGCAATTTGCACAAATTTTTCTTGAAAGGAAATGGGAAAATGTCTGACGGACCTAAAATCGATAAGGTAATTATGTGGGACCTCGCATACAAACTTTCTAGTCTGTGATTTTAGAAAATTATTATGAGCAAGTGTAATGGTCGTGACGACAACACACACAAAAGTCAAGTCATCCCTATATGTTGCTTCCCATTGACATACAGGCAATATCTATTACGAAGTCGCTCAAGCGGAAAATGTAGCCAAAATGAACCCTCTTGTACTACACAAGACCAATCCATGTGTTAGATCAAGGTGACTATATTCCGTATAGATTTTGGCTTATACTATAGACAAGCATCTAACCGAGAGGACACACATAGTACTGGTTAATTTTGTTAATCAGCTAACAAATCTGATAGTTTCATTAGTCAATTTCAAACTTTGGGCACATGGGATCGTTGATTAATTCCACCACCAACGGTCCGCGGTGTCCAAAAGCAATTGGCAAATGATAGGATGGGAAATTGTAAGCTGATAAACAACTTTAACCTGTGGTCTGTGTGCCCATCCTGTTCGTGTATCTTAATACGTATCCACAAACCAAATACCCCAACCAACACCAATTGTAATTGCTGATTAACCTTATTCAAAATTAAACCTAAGTCACTTATGCAGAATATATAGTTCATGGTAACCTAATTCCTGTAAAGGCCCTTTATAGCTCAAGGTGAGCTATTGTTATCGTTAGGCGTCCGTCGTCCGTCCGTTAACTTTCTTCAAACTTCTTTTTCTCTGAAACCACTGATGGGATTGCTTTGAAACTTTGTACACTTAATCTTTAGGATGTCCTCTACCAATTTTGCGAAATTTGTGAACGTTGACAAACCAACATGGCCGCCGTTACTAGAAATAGAACAGGGGGTCAGACCATAGTTTTTAGCTTATATAGCTCAAAAAGTATAAGAGATACAGAAAATCCGAAGCAACCTTCCTTCTTCAGCACCAAAAGCTGCACCAAACCCTCCATTGTGTCAAAGTTGTGAGACGACTCCTTATAGGAGTTATTTCCTCTTAATCGACAAATTGACAATTTACACAGTTTTTGGACTTTATCTTGAGAACTGTAAGTGCTAGAGGAAAAATAAGCATTGCAAAATTGTTAAGCTTATTGCTATCTACAGAAGTGATTTCAGGGTCAAAATTGTCAGATCAACCGTTTAAGAGTTATCCCCCTTAACTGGTTTTTCTATCAATTTTAACTGATTTTTAAATATCTTCTCTCTGAAACAACTGGTGGGATTGCTTTGAAACTTTGTACACTTGATCTTTAGGATGTCCTCTACCAAGTTTGTGAAAGTTGTAAACGTTGACCAACCAACATGACCACCGTTACTAAAATTGAACAGGGGGTCAGACCATAGTTTTTAGCTTATAGCTCAAAAAGTATAAGAGATACAGAAAATCCGAAGCATCCTACCTTCTTCAGCATCAAAAGCTGTACAAAACTCTTCATTGAGTCAAAGTTGTGGAACAACTCCTTATATGAGTTATTTCCCCTTAATCATCAAAATTGACCAAACTGTAAGTGCTAGAGGAAAAGTTAGCATTGCAAAATTGTTCAGCTCATTTAGATCTACAAAAATGATTTCAGGGTCAAAATTGTCAGATCATCCTTTTAAGTGTTTTCAATCAATTTTAACTTGTTTGCATTTTTTTCAAACGGAAAGCTTTGTAACTTTGTATTCTTAATCTAAAGAGTGTTTTCTAATCTAACTAAATTCTTTAATGTTGCCAAGTACATGTAAACCATGTTGCACACTAGGTTAGAGGCTATAGCATAAGAGATCAGGTGAGTGATTCAGGCTCCTGTGAGCCTCTTGTTTATATACTCATTATGTATTCATTGAAAAAATATCACTACCACTTAGTTGTAGACCTTTGTCAAACTTATCCATTTGATATGAAATCATTCTTACAACCATTTGGGTGCAAGATGCATGTGACAAGATGTAAACCACAAATCCGGGGCCATATAGAGTTTATTCCGACACCTAAGATGCTGTTGTTTGGTTGTTGGCTTAGGTAAATATATGAAGATTTTTAAGTTTTATATATATCTTTAATGTCTGGATCTGCACAGGAATTTTTTTTTCAAAATATAAACAAACAAACACCTAAAATAATACTGGCTTATTTGACACAACCACTATAAGCAAAGAAACCCTGACAGGTTAAGCAAATATACATATATACATGTAGTCAGTTGTAGTTGTAACTACTAGTGCAAAGTTTCACTTCCATATTGTGGTCTCTTAAATAATTCAATGACACAAAATTTGGTTTAAAGTTTTCTGGTATTAAAAAGGTAAACATTTTGTGCAGTTGCTATATTGAAGTCACAATATGTTATTTCTATTTGTGGCTTGCTATGCGTACATGCAACATTTATAAGTCTCATTAGTTTTAAATCAGTGACAGATTTGAAATATTTTAATGACATGACATTGGTTGACAAGGGCTCAATATTAGCATTTACATCAATAGCTGAGGTATGAGTATGTGTTTTGCTAGATACAAGAGAAATTTGAGTAGTAATCAATGATGACTTCTCGCCGTTGGTTGATGCAGTTGTTGTGATGTTCGAACCGTGGGTTGATGTAGTTCTTGTGATGTTCGAACCGTGGGTTGATGCAGTTGTTGTAATGTTCGAACCATGGGTTGATGCAGTTGTAGTGATGTTCGAACCGTGGGTTGATGCAGTTGTTGTGATGTTCGAAATCTAAATTCCATGTCATCCTGTACTCCTTTAAGTGATTTTCCACTGTGGAAAAAAATTGTTTTGCCTTTTCAATGACTAGTATATATTCCACTGTTACTTCATCCATATTATTGATTTCTATAAATCTTATCCCTTCCCCATTTCCAGCAGATTTAACTTGTTTTTGATTTTAAATCCAACCTAAATTCAATTTATGAATTGTTTTGGATTGGTTTTCACCTGGACTGTCTTTCTTTTAAGTCAACACTTTTGCTGGTTTCTACAAATAAAAAAAGTATTCAGTTATATATAGTATCACCGAACATTTGTACGCCTAATATATAATTATTAATCATACATTTAGCTTTGGTACATTTTAATTTGTCCGTGTGTAACAGACGGAAATTTACAAGCCATATCTTGATAAGGGACGGACCATTTAACTTGAAGGGGGGCTTGGTTTTTTGTTTTGATCAGAATTTTTTTTCCGCGCGGAGCGCGGACAAAATATTTATTTTTCATAGGCGTCGTGACAGAATATTTTTTCATTATCAGCATTATATTTTATAGAAGAAATCCCTCTTCAGAATATTTTTTAACTTACCCTCAGCTGCCAAAATATTTTTTTCATCAAAAATAATTTTCAGAATATTTTTCTAGGAAAAAACCAAGGCCCCCCTTCAAGTTAAATTGTCGGTCCCTAAGGGGCTTTTTTTGCCATATCAAACCATGGCGTGCACAAAAGTGGGCAAATATGGCCATATCAAGACCTCGCGTGCACAAAAGTGGGCAAATATGCCATATCAAGGTCTAGAGCCTCATTTTAAAATTTGAGGTCACAGTATATAATTAGTATAGTATATGTATGATAAAAAGATTATGACACAGGCTTTTCCATATTAGGTCCTATATCATTCCTCGACCCATATTAGGTATCGGCTTACGCCTCGACCTAATATGGGAGTCTCGGAATGATATGGGACTTGATATGGAAAACCCTGGGTAAAAATCTATATATATTGTCCCAAGTAGAATTTTATATTGCACGAGCTTGATTCCATTGTTTTCATCACTGAAGCCTTTATTTTAGAAAGCTGCATAATTTTGTGACTTCAGTTGCACACATAGACACACTGACGGGAAAATATGTACCCTAATAGTGGTCATTATTTTAATGGACACTCAATATAATATTTTTGTTTTTACACTTACTTAAACCACAGTCAACTTCATGATAACTTAGTAAGTTGTCATGCAAACATTGAAACCAATTTGTGATGGATGGATGGGATGATGTAAAGCTGAATTCCAGTCTCCAGATTTTAGGAAAGGAAGGGGACAAAAAAGTCACACAATGATCTTTAACTTTAAAGATGGACCTTAAAAACTTCTTGTTTCCACAAGAAAGCCAATGTCAACTAGTTAAATGGAACAAAAAACGTGGTACTATAAGGATAAAGCTATATGCAGACAGCAAAATGTCAGATCTATGTCAAGTAGTTGCTTGGAATACTGTGAGGTAAATTTTCAATTCATTGTACTAGTATACATCCAGTGTAAAAAAAGTAAGTATATTTGGTAAACAGGAAGTAGATGATCTACGGGCATAAAATTGTTATACACCATATGCACTATAGGATAAAGCTATATTCAAATTATCAGACTCCTATGCCAAGTAGTTGTTTAGAAAACTGCGATTAAAATTTCATTTCGAACAGATGCACAGACGAACAGAGGTTAAACAGTAAACCCTCCTCTTCTTCAAAGCGGGGGTATAGAAATGGGATTCGGAACTTAATGTGGAATAAATGTACACTATACAATTCCATCAACCAACAGTAATTTAAAAATCCTCAATGAAGTCTGAAGCATGTAATCAGCAGTATGAAGTATGAAATATGAAATCTGAAGTATGAAATATGTAATCAGAAGTCTGAAGTATGAAATCAGAAGACTGAAGTATGAAATCAGAAGTATGAAGTATGAAATATGAAATCAGAAGTCTGAAGTCTGAAATCAGAAATCTGAAGTATGAAATCAGAAATCTGAAGTATGAAATCAGAAATCTGAAGTATGAAATCAGAAATCTGAATCTAAAGTATGAAATCAGAAATCTGAAGTATGAAATCAGAAGTATGAAATATGAAATATGAAATCAGAAGTCTGAAGTCTGAAATCAGAAATCTGAAGTATGAAATCAGAAGTATGAAGTATGAAATCAGAAGAATGAAGCATGAAATATGAAATCAGAAGTCTGAAGTATGAAATCAGAAGCCTGAAGTATGAAATCAGAAATCTGAAGTACGAAATCAGAAATCTGAAATCCGAAATCTGAAGTATGAAATCAGAAATCTGAAGTATGAAATCAGAAGAAGTCTGAAGTATGAAATATGTAATCAGAAGTCTGAAGTATGAAAACAGAAACATGGACTGAAATTCTCCTCAATTGTCATTGTGCATGGGCTTTTAACTTGATTAATGACAAAGGTGTTTCCATCTTTAAAGAATCATCCGAAATCTTGACATTTTTTTAGTAACTTTGAGCTGTCATCATTAATATGAAATTATGTAGATACTGATTTATTTGATCATGTATATCAAGACTTCAACTTCCTATAAAAAATGTTGTTTCTAATCAGCCTTTACAGTTAAAGAGTTTCTAATACATTTTTGTGCATCTTTTTTATTCATAAAATTTAATATAAAATAAAGAAATAATTTGTCCATGGGGCATAGATGCCCCCCGCCTTATCAGGAATTTGAAGTCAGTTAGGCCTTAACCCAGATGCCTTTGAGGTGGGACAAAGCTAGAAAAGCTAGAAAGTCTCTATATTCAAATGATAATTCGTATTTTAGAAACAAACTCATACTTATTCAGCAAAATGCATATGGTATAAAGTAACCATAGGTGTAAGGCCTAAATTAAATAAGAAATGTGTGAGCTACTGCTCACTCAGTAAATTCCCGATATTTTATGTTGATATATCTTTAAATTAAGCACGGTGACATATGATTTTTATTAGCTTATTTCAATTCTCCAATATTCAAGATGCTATGTACAAGTTTTCAAGAATTTCCTAACGTCAGATTTGAATAGTGGGATTTGTCTTAAAATGCACGGTAAAGTCGGTAAACATGCAGTAATTAGTGATTCAACAATCCAGAAATTGATACTTGCGATAATTAAGTAAACCTCATAATAAAGTCACATATAAAATTTTAAAAAGCTAGGAGTAACTGTTGCTGAGTAAAGGTTACGACAATTTTGTTGCAGATGGACAGACATACAAAGATAAACCAGTCTACCCTCTTCTTTCCATGTCAAATAATTAGTATTTCCATAAGGAGTAACAATATATATTGTTATAAAGTGGGGTTATGAATGGTTTTTCAAATAAATACAAATTTTGTAATTTTAGGGGAAAGGGCGTTTCCCCAAGGGACCCATTGGTCTTCCATAAAAAGTAATACAAAATATATCGTTATATGGTGGTATTGTGAACTATTTTTGAACTATTAAAAAATATCAATTTTTATGGTATTTGGAGGGCGTTGCTGGATGACCACTACCCATGGAAAATCGGGAAAAGCACCTTCTCATGGGGTACTGGTACTATCATTGTGCAAAATTTGAATCCAAATGTATAAAGTACCAAAGTGAACCTGACAAAGTTAGCGGCGCAAGAAAGAAGAAGAAGAATTGTAAATATTTATGTTTGTGTTTGGATGTCAACACAGAAGTCACTCTAAATTGCTTTGATTAGTATTTCATTCAGGTCAGTGAATCAAAATATGCATGCCTTAATAACAAATTTCATAGAAATACAACAAAATTGACGTTTTTGAAGGGTGAGTGTAATAAATTGGTAGCCATTTCAACATGGCATAGTTAACGTCTATTTTTTCGTCAAGATTCGCACTGGATAGTGTGACGGACGAACAAATAGACAAAAAAACTATTATATCCCGCGACAAAGTAGGTGGGGCATATAAGGTAATTAAAAAAGAAGAAAAAGAAACGAAGCAAAAACAATAAGTCCCCAAACTTTGTTTTGGGCGACCTAATAATAGTAAAAAAACGGGACAAAAACAATAAGTATCAAAACTTCTTCAACCGGTAGTAGACTTATTTATAATATTTCACCAACACTTTTATAAGGACAGCATGTTCATGCCTTCAAGCATCCTCCCAATTCAGGGTTTTGAGTGCACGTTTCGCTCCCTCAAACGAGGCCAAGCGGATTTGGGCTCAAACATAGAGCTTTTAATAGAACATTATAGAGCACTATTCCACAAAAAGGCAAACTAGAAGTACTATGAGCCCCAATCATGCCAAATCGAGAAAATATGAAATAAATGAAAAAATTCTTTGTACCTGAGTTGCACTTTACTGTCCTTGTACTGTTGAGCAATGTCCTCTACTGCTTTTGATTTTTTTCTTTTTTTTCTGACTTAGTTTCTGAAACGATATGTAAATAAATTTATATTCAAAAGCTTTGAAAATAATCAAATAAAAGTAATCAATGATTACCAAGTTCAACCTAATTTTGATGTTTATATAAATTATTAGCAAGTAAGTTTATTAAATGGATTAAGACATATAGACTACTAAATACAAGATGAAGGTTCTTATAAAATGATTCGGGTAGAAAAGACATACACTATATTTATACTATATATCATGGACAATCTTGATAGTCAGTGAGTTTTTATGTCCATGTGAAGGTCCATGTGAGCTATTGCCATCACTTGGCGTCCGTCGTCGTCGTCGTTAACTTTTCTTCAAACTTCTTCTCCTCTGAAACGGCTGCAGGGATTCAAACCAAATTTGGTCTGGTGGTACTTTAGGGTATCTTCCACAGACCTGATGTAGGGATTTTTGATTCGACAAAAACATGGCCGCCATGGCTACAAATAGAACATGGGGGTCTGAGTACAGTTTTTGGCTTATATTTAATCAAGAGTTGACACTAAAGTATGTCTCGCATGTCCGCACCATCACAGAACCCATTGAAGGTCTAGCTGGGCCTTCAGAAAAGTTAAGGTCAAGGTCATGTGACAGGTGACAGAATTCCATTTAACCATCACAAAAATGTCTGAAGTGTGTTCTAGATACCATAGTTATTGAGAAACAATGAAAAAGACCAACATTCACTAAGTCATTCAACCATGAAAATTGGGTCAAGGTCACATTACATGGTGATGTCAGTTGTGTATACCATAATCCCCAAATATCAGATGCCTTGCTATAATATTATACTTTTCACTTAACTCATTTTCCACCCAAAAATCATCTACATTCACAAGTCATTGAACCATGAAAATGGGGTCAGGGTCACACAACATGGTGTCAGTTGTGTCGACCGAACCTCAAATGTCTGTATACCAAATATCAGATGCCTAGCTATTATACTTTTCTTGCAATTCATTTTCAACAAAAATCTTACATAGAATAGAAAATAATGAGATGTGGAATAAGTGTACGCGACACAGCCCACAATCAAACGGCAATTTAGAAAAACCACAACGGACAACCGCCAGCAGCCTTCAATGAGTTTTCGGTCAGAAAAAGACCTAAGTTCACAGAGTCACTGGAGCATGAAAATGGGGGTCAGGGACACATGGCATGGTGACAGTTTCATAGACCATAACCTGAACTGCCTGTATACTAAATATCAGATACCTAGCTAAACACTTTTTAAGTAATTTATTTTCCACAAAAGTCTTACAAAAAAGTTTACGACGCCGCCGCCGACGCCGGAAAATATCGCCTTTTGCGACTATTCGTCGCAGGCGAGACAAAAACTATAAGATATATTTGAAATCCGAAGCCACGCTTCCTCTTCAGCATCAAAAGATCTACGAACGTCTCCATTGCGTCGAAGTCGTCAGATGACTCCTTGTAGGTATTATGGCTCTTTGAAGGCCAAAAATGGTGGGTTTTTTTTTCATGTTTTTGGCTTATAGAATGAAAAGAATTCCAGATAGTGAAAAGCTGTTGCTTGGGTAAATGATGAGCTCATTAAGCTCTTCAAAAGTTTATATTGAGTCGAAGTTGTGAGATGAACCCTTGAAGGGGTTATGGCCCTTTAAATGCGAAAAATAGTGTTTTTTGCCCCTAGAATGAAAAGTATCGCAGATAGAGAAAGCTGTTGCTTGCTTAAATGCTCAGCTCATTGAGCTTTACAAAAGTGTCAATTGGGTCAAAGTTGTCAGATGACCCCTTAAAGAGGTTATGGCCCTTTAAACGCAAACAATTGTGTTTTGACCATGAATGAAAAGTAATGCAGATAGAGAAAGCTATTTCTTGCTTTAATGATCAGCTCATTGAGCTCTACAAAAGTCTTAATTGGGTAAAGTTGTCAGATGACCCCTTAAAGGGGTAATGGCCCTTTAAATGAAAAAATAGTGTTTTTTGTCCATAGAATGAAAAGTAATTGCAAGTACAGAAAAGCTGATGCAGCTCATTGAGCTCTACATTGTTTCCATTTTGTCAAAGTTGTAACTTTTGACAAAAGTCCCTTTTAAAGAGGGAATGGCCTTTTAAAACTAGAAAATAAAGTAAAAGTTATTAATAGCTTTTACCTACATATTGTACTTGTATATAGTGAAAACTATTGCAGGCAGAGAAAAGCAAAAGCTGTCTGAAGCCTTTAGAGTACTGTATACAGCTCTACTAATGCTTTCATTGATTTAGAATTTGATGCTCTTGTTAAACAACTTTGAACCAGGTTAGCGATTCGGGCTCCTTGGGAAATGTTTCATAATAAAACAAAGCGAGATAATTATCATTTTCAATGAGGCACTTGAATTTGTTAACATTCAAATGGGGAAAACTCCCGATTACAATGGTGCTATAACTCTGTGACGTTCACACATTTAGCAGACCATAGAGTGTTATACTATATAAAACATTATTTTTCTTTATAACTATTCTGTATAGTTTTCCAGAAACAAGCTGTATCACAGGGGCTTGGTACAATTTTTTTTTATATATTTACTTCTATAACCCTTCATTTTTTTTATATATTTACTTCTATAACCCTTCAGTGAAGGGTTATAGAAGTAAATATATAAAAAAATTGTACCAAGTCCCTGTGGCTGTATATAAATTACATAATGTTGTTAAAAAAAGGAGTTGACACTAAAGAACGTCTCCCTTGTCGGCACTGTCAGTATCAATGGTTCTGCATTATCCTGCCTGTAAGCTAACAAATACCGAAACCTTACTGGAAAAATCCTTCTTAGGTATTCTTAAAATATTTAATATAATTGTTACGTATTGACTAAATCTAGGTCAAAATCAAAAGATGGTTGTATGCAAATGTGTTAAGCTACTACTGGGGCATATGCATACCAAGTTTTATCCACCAAGGAATTATAGTTGTTAAGATATGGAGGTGATCATAAATTCTTACCCAAGATAGTTAACAAAGCCGCTAGTAAAGCCATACCTCTGTCTCGCCTAGCTTCGCAGGGGAGACGAAAAACCCTTTTTTTTAAATCCAGTAAGAGAACAATTACTCCTACATTCATAGTTTGATCTTCCAAAAAAACTTCAGGACAGGAAGATCAATTTTGCCTTAAATCTAAATTTTGTTATCGGTAACTGTATTCGAGTTACAAGGGAATTTACGCCTATATTCAATATTTAGCCACGGTGTTAACATTATACATCGAATCAAATTTTGTACAAAACATACACGACATACCATAGACAAATGTAACTACATTTAGTAACATATAGTCCAGCGATTTTGGAGGAGCAGATTTTTAAAATATAGGAAAAAAGCTCAAACTGTTACCACAAAGAGAAACATATAGGGAAAAAACTTAAGATTGACTTATAGGGGTGTAAAGATATACTTGTTTTGGCAATTGATATGTATATATTGTTCTATTACACTTGCACCACGATATGTATGACTATCACGATACAAATATTTAGTTTTGTCATCTATGAGCTAGACCAATTGCAGATGGTAATGTGTTTTATTTTGCCTTTTTTATCTGTTTTGTTGACAAAAAGGGGCCTACCCCAGCAGTATAAATACACAGGCTGCTAAAAATAAAATTGTCTTAATTTTACAAGTTAAAAATGCGGAACTTCTCTCTGACTGAATTCATCCTATAGGGAAAAAACTTACCAAATGAGTGTTGCGCCAATACGCGTCCGACGTTCTGTGGCTCTAAAATACAGACGGGGACATATAAATGCGCGAATCACGGTATATATAGTACAGTTAACTAAGAAGTCTGAAATATGAAATTATAGCCCTGAACTCCGAAATCAGAAGTCAGAACTCTGAAATCAGAAGTCGGAACTCTGAAATCAGAAGTCTGAAGTAAGAAGATACCTATCGCTTTCCGTATACAGGAATAATCACTATGTATGTATGTATGTATTAAAATTTCTGATTTACAAAACTCTTTAATTTAGCATGTTGCTATTTTTAGTTTCCGGTTTTCAAAGCGTGTTTACAAAATTCAAACCATGTTCTGTAGCAGAAAAAGACCATTTCCTTGTGAATCTTTTGGAGATGGTAATGAAAAAAGACAAAAGTATAATTATCAGGAGGTATATGAGCATACATTTATGAAGATATTTTAAATTTGACATTAAAAGTCGACACAGTCCCGAAGAACAGAATAAAATGTTAAGGTGCAAGATAATAAAGAAAGCGGTCTCCCTATTTAGCGACAAGAAGCGTCAAGAGCCGACAAGAAGCGTCAAGAACCTACAAGGAGAGTCAAGAAGCGACAAGAAAGTTTAATTACCGACAAGAATTATTAAAAAGTTTAATATTAAGTTGAGCATTAAAACAAAACAATTCAAATGCATAAAAAAAACAAAAAGTTTTTTTATGCGGGTTTCCTATAAACTGAGACAATATCTCAGCTATAAATAAAAACAATATTAAACACGAACAAATAAATAAATATTTTTTGGTAAAAAAACTTTCATTTTTTTTTTTCATTAAATAATCATAAATAACATCAAATTATGATTTAAGTAAGACATTTCTTTTTTAAAAAATTCCCAGCAACTGTTTAGTAGGTAGATGTACGCTAACTACTAATCAAGAAAGTGGTCATGTGATTGATTGGTTCCACGCGCCGTTAATGATCATTTATGATCCTGTAATCATATTAAATTATTTTACAAACAGCAATCAACATTATTAACTGCACGCTTATTGATTGTTTTGATTGTTCCTTTTTAAGAACCGCGAAGTATCATATCACGGTAAAACAACAAAGTTGAATATAAAAGGATGAAAAATGATTAGAAATGAAAAAAAATCTTTTGAAGATTGTTTCTGTTGTTTTTAAAAAGCGTTCAATGTTTTGCATGTTTTTATAACATTTCTCTAATTTTACTTTTATCTTGGATTAATCATTTGTATTTTCTTTGCATGATTTGAGTACTTATAAAGACGTTTCATTGGTTTAAGGAGAAAAACCAATGACGATAGACTTCGTTTTTCCAATTTTCTTTATAAGATTTGGTTTTAACAACTTTGAGGAATGTTGCATTTTTCGTGCTAGAATCTGTGTGTCTTGTCGTATTATCAATAATTCGTCAACATGTCAACAGCTCAGTTAATTGGTAAACACGACAGACCATCTTGACTCAAGAAGGATGTCAACCCTTACTGAAGACATCTTTACAATACTACATATCTTGGAGGACCAACCCGCAGAATGGACACTATCCGCTCGGCAAGGATCCTACCGGCTGGTGGTACAGTGGAGACCAAGTAAAGGGAAACACATTAACACTGAGACGAGACAGAAACGGCACACATCCAAGGCTAGGACAGAACGGAACAACCGCCGCCTAAAAGCCTTCATTGAGAAGAAGAGACAAGAAGCTGAGAATGGTAATACCGCTCCACAACAACAACAACAACAGCTGGTAGAAGCAGAGGATCATGCTGCTCTGTCGAATGACGAGGAGAGTTCGGGAACACCAGTCAACTCCGACATGGAGACAGAGAGGGCAGAGACTGCTTCATCTTCGGGGGGTACTTCTGAAAGGGAACAACCGTCGGAAATGTCAACCCAACAGACAGAAAATAGTACTCAGTCGTCTGCCACACCATCGCCTGAAGACGCCGCTGCTGTTATTGCAGACATACCCTGTGCAGCAAGTTTGGATAGTCAACAAAATGTCAAGACTGAGTACACAACCGTTAAAAGAAAAAGAAGAAAGATCACTGGTATTAGAAAAGTCACTTAAAGTCTTTGGATCTGCCAAAAAATACATATATTTTTGAAGAGAAAGACAAAGATAGATTTGTACTTGTTCAAAGTAACAGCTTACAACCATTTCAAGTAGTAGAAAAAGAAAAAGAAGAAGACCTGTACAAAATGGTGAAAAGAAGTCACGATCACTGGTACGACATCAGGAGTAAAACGAACTTTATATACAGCAAGAAAAGAGAAGAAGATGTAGCAACGATAGCTAAAAAAACTACATGAAGCTGGATGATGTAAGAGAACCGTCACCAGTGAAATCAGTAACAGAATTTAAATACTCTTGGTGACACTTAATTTAATAAAGGGCGAGAAAAGCCCCTGACCCTAACCCCCTTTCTTTTGTTATGTTTGTAGATTAAAGCCCCCGTACCCGAAATGCCTTAGGAAAAAAAATCTGTGTGTCTTTTTCAATAAAATTTCTCCTTGGGCAAGAGAAAGTGTTACGTTATTAGCAAAGTGTTTCTTGTATCGGCACATACTAGTTACACAAGCTATATTTTCTCCTTGGGCAAGAGAATATCAACAAATTTGATTCTCCTTGGGCAAGAGAAACAAAATCATATTCTCCTTGGGCAAGAGAATAAAAAATACCAGACATTAAATACAACTGATATTTTAAATCTTATTAACTATCATTATTTTTAAATTGAATAAAAAATATTTTTTTTTTGACTTTTTGTCTATAGAAATCTTTAATCTTTCTTGTTAAAAAAAATCTTTCTTGTCGGTTCTTGACGCTTCTTGTCGCTTCTTGACGCTTCTTGTCGCTAAATAGTGAGACCCTAAATAAGCAGCATACAACAAATAAATTATGTCCACATTGTTTATAGTGGTGCTCCAGATTAGAGGAGTAATTAATCAGCACATAATCTTCAATTTATTGATGTTCTCTGCGGAAAGTAAACTAAATAATAAGATTATACATGTAAGAAGTGAAGGTAGGAGAGGAAATGAGCAGAAAGCCACTGTTCTGTTCTGTTCTGTTATAGGAAATCCCGCCTTTAAAGGAGCACATCCACCGATGATGGATTTTATTTTTAAAAATTGTCAAGTTTAAAATCTAAAAAAATCAACTCTGTAATATAGTGTGACTTTATTTATTATTATTATTATTATTACAACACTTATTGAGCGCTTATCTAAAATGACATTACTCTAAGCGCTTTACAGAACATAAAATCAAATGGCGAACAATAAAATATAAACACAAATATACCTATTACAAACATACTTTAAAATATTAAGAATTAAACATATTGGCAATGTTAAAGTAACAATAATATTAAGAGTTAGATGTACAGTTATATTAGTATAAATGGTAAAATATATAAAATAGAAACTAGAATCATTGGAATTATCGCAAATAATAGTAACAATTATTTTTCGTATAGACAGTGATAAAAACAATATTAAAGAACTTAAAAAGGGAAAAAAATCTGCTAAAATATAAAAAAAAAATAAAATATAGTCAACTAAGAAGACCATCAAATATATCACAGTTTGGGTTTTTTTAATGACTTCAGTTTTTACCACATTTTGAAAGGTTGAATGAAAACAGTCGAGTAAAAAATAAATATATAAATAAAAAATAAAATGAATACGACTATTTAAAATACATTATCAAGTTATCACAGATCAAAATAGCACGAATAGATTTTTAAAAGATCGTCAGTATATCACAGTTCCCAGATAACACAGATTTTATATATATCACAGTCATTCTACATGTTCTATACACCAAAGTTTAAAATGCAAGTTTAAACAGGTATGTTTTAAGGTGTTTCTTGAATACATCAACAGTTTGTATATTACGAAGATCAAAAGGCAGTTTGTTCCATAAAACGGCAGCTACTCGATCAAATCGTCTTTCTCCATATGTCTTTGTTCTTACCGTTGGTGTTTCTAACAACATATTGTTTTCTGATCGTAATGTTCTCCTTGGTTGGTATAATGTCACAAGTTCCTGTAAGTAGACCGGTGCCTCACATTTTAAGGATTTGAATGTGTACAACAACAGTTTGTATTGGCAACGAAATGATATCGGCAGCCAGTGTAGTGATTTTAGGACGGGTGTGATATGTTCGTACTTCCGTGTCCTAGTTATCAGTCTTGCAGCTGAGTTCTGTACACGTTGAAGTCTTTGAATTTCTGCTGATGGTATGCCGTGCAAAAGGGCGTTTCCATAATCAAGACGAGATGTTACAAGCGAGCAAACTAGTGTTCTTGTTGCATCTTCAGTAATAAAAGGACGGATCCGGCCTATATTTCTAATGTGGAAATAACATGATTTAGAAATGGCTGTCACTTGCTGGTTCATGGATAGTGTTTTGTCGAAGAATACGCCAAGATTTTTGACAATTGATGAATTAGCCACAGTATTTCCACCAAACGTTAGACTGTAATTTGGCAAGTCTTTCGCTCGATGTTTGGGAGCAAACACAATGAGTTCTGTTTTATCTTCATTGAGCTTTAACATATTGGAGCACATCCAGGAACTTATGTCATTTAGGCAAATTTCAAGGCGTGTTGATATATTGTCCCAGTTGTCAAGAGGTTTAAAAACAAGATAAACCTGTGTGTCATCGGCGTAGCAGTGGTAGCACATGTTGTGACGTTTACATATCTCGCCAATAGGTTCTGCAAAAATACAGTACAGCTTGGGTCCAAGGACAGACCCTTGGGGAACACCACACTGAAGTGATATCTCATCAGAATGAACAGCACCGACTGCAATGCATTGTGTCCGATTTGTAAGATAAGACATAAACCAGGTAAGTGCATCACCCTGTATTCCGAACGAATAATCAAGTCGCTCCTTCATAATGGAATGATCAATAACATCAAAAGCAGTCGAAAGATCAAGCATCAACAAAACTGCACATGCATTTGTTGTCAAGAGCTGTGGTGATATCGTGATGAACACGGAGTAATGCCGTTTCCGTGGAATGGCAAGCACGGTAGGCCGACTGTACGTCGTCGTAGAGATGGTTTGCTTGAAGATGAGTTTCCAAACGGTGTTCAACTACTTTTTCGAGTACTTTCGATATGAACGGGAGATTTGACACAGGTCTATAGTTTTTCAGAACATTTTTGTCTAGGCCAGGCTTTTTTAGAAGAGGTCGTACAACTGCTGTCTTAAACGCCGATGGCACGCACGAATCCGCCAGAGATGAGTTAACAATATTTGTAATTATAGGTACTACAATGTCTAAGCACGGTTTTACCAATGTAGTTGGAACCAGGTCTAACTCGCAAGATTTCGAAGGTGCTTTCGAAATAATTTTCCGCACTTCTTCTATTGTAGCCGGTGCTAGGGTTGTTAGAGGCTGTCCGTCAAATTTAACATCTGCTCGAAAAACGTTACACACACTTGAATCATTAGCTGCTGCTAGATTTTGTCTGATGATTTCAATCTTATTATTAAAGAATTCGCCAAAACGGTTCGAAAGTTCCTTTTCTTCTTGATGTGATGGTAGAACAGTGTCATTGGAATTACCCAACAAATTATTTGTTAGCTTGAAAAGTTTCTTGTGGTCATTTCCGATTTCAACAATTTTATCAGAATAATATTCGGTCTTGCACTTTGTTAGCAGTTTGTTTTTGTTGATACACAGTTCCTTGTACATTTGTTTATGTACTTCAAGATTTGTTTTACGCATTCTACGTTCGGCTTTTCGAATATCAACTTTTGCATTACGAAGTTCGTCCGAGTACCACTCAGTATTTGGTCGTAGAGTTACAACTTTTGATTGCTCTGGAGCGTGTTTGTCAAGGAGAGATCTCAATACAGAATTATACGCTTCCACCGATCTCTGCAGTGGCATGTTGGGAAATTCTATCAGATGAGAGTCTCTTATGTCACTTTCAAAATCCTGCAAGTTGATATTCTTGATTTTTCGAAAGGTAAGCGATTTTCGTTGTTTGGGTGGTTTGGCCAAAAAAAAAAGTAGGTGAGTTTACTGTCACCCGACCCTACCTAATTATTACCCCCCTACCCTAAAGTTTTTTTGAGCATTTTCCATTAAGCACTGTTAAAGTCACAAAGCTGCCCCCATAGACTCAAGGTAAAAAAAAAATATATAAAAAAAATAATTTCCTACCTACCGACCCTAATTTTTTTCAGCATGTGACAGTAAACACACATACTTTTTTGTTTGGCCTTTCATTATGTTCAATGTACTCGTCACAGCAAAATGATCAACTGATGTTAGCTGAGAATCTTCAATCGACGGTTTGTCACTAAGAAGATGGCTACCTTCATTGGTTATAACAACATCAAGTGTGTGTCCATGAACATGTGTAGCGCCAACTACGTGCTGCACTAAACCCCGGTCGTTTATAGTCTCGATGAATTTACGAGCGTCTGAGTTATTTCTATCATCAAGATGGAAATTTAAATCTCCTGTAATGATAAGGTCCTCGGAAATGTCCAATGTGTAATCGAGGAGATCTATCCATTCTTCGAAGAATGTAGTAGTCTTCAGTTTGTTGCTGGTTGATATATAACAAACAATCGAAAATTTCTATTTCGAGAATTCACTTTGCATTCTAGTATTTCATAATGTGTTGGAGTTTTCTTTAATTTAACGGATTCCACTGACAGATTTTGTTTGTATATAAGAGCAACGCCGCCACCTCTCCGATCTGACCTAGGCGCGTGCTTTATGTCATACCCATCCGGAAGCAGTTCAGACAGGACGATTTTGTCTATTGTCGAACCGAGCCATGTTTCGGTCACTGCAACTAGATCTGCATCACGTGAAATTAAATAGTCTCTTAGTGAAAGTGTCTTGTTCTTCAATGATCTAACATTCATGACATTAAGCGTTATCATACAGAGACTCTTGTTATTAGTGATCTGGTTGTCTATTCTTTGAACATGAGCAAGGTTGGCACTGTTAGATACCTTTGATGATTTGCTAACTATTCGTGAGCTTACAACTGTTCTGATTGGTCTGTTCGATTGATTGCAGTTGTTTTGTAGAGATAGGACAAATGTCAGATTACTTTGATTAATACCTCGAAAGTTACTGTATTCTATCTTTCTGGTAGATGTTATAATAGGTTTTATACATCGAAGTACGTTTCTTCCTGCCTTTGTTCCACGTCTAGTCCGTTTCGATTGCACATTACATGGTCTATATTTTGCAAACAATGTACGTGTATCTTGGAATCCAAAAATGGGCACATTTATAAATAACTGTTTCATATACGATGGTCTCATGATAAATTCCTGACAGTAAGTATAGTATATAAATAATCAACACAAAGTGGGAGCAGCCTGTTAGCGCTAACCACGACAAAAAGTAGAAAAATCACATTTAATGAGTCATACTATTTAGAGGTTGTCTTTTGTTCTTATATCGAACGCAACTTTCAGTATCTTCCCGACAGGTCATAATCTAGGACGTTCTGAATATCGTACATCTTTGCCGAAATGTATAAACAGAGTTCAAATTAACATTTAAAGTTGACAGACCTGGTTCACAGAATATTTAAATCCCAACAAATCTATAATTCCATTCAAAACTGAAGTGTGAGATATGAAATTGGATGTTTTTACAACGTCGCTAGACACTGCGACTTTCTTCCGGTGCGTTCGGTCAATCAGACTTGTGGGTTGGGTCCAGGCCAAGTTAAAAAAAAACAGATAGCAATTCAATGGTTAAATGTCAGCTCATTGGCCTTTGCGTTTACCACTTGGTAAAGAGTTTATATAAGAGTCTCTATATGTGAAAAGAGCAAAGCAGAGTTTTCGAGTTATATATTCTGCTTTGTAACAAACATTAGCACAATCACATTTACAGTCACAAAGTACGCTACTAGGATCTATTACTAGGTTAGTGTCTATGCTGGTTGAAGCTTCTATAAGGCATTTTGTGCAGTTAGATACTTTTTTGCTATTTTCTATATGTAATTGCAGCTCCAGCAGATATTGACTGCGTATGTCCTCTAGTGTAATACACTCCATGATACAATGCTCTGTAGTTTCTGGTGCTTGTTGGCAAAGTAAGCAGGTTGGGTCAGTTGCAAATTGGTTGAAAGAGGCTCTATTACTTTGAAGATAGAATGTCCCAGTAATCAGTTTTAATTTGGTCGGAAGACGGCTGATGTCTTGCTGAGATGTTCCAACACTTGACAGGGATGGGTGCATCTGGTTGATAGCTAGGCTTTTTGCAGATAAGAATTTCAAGGAGCTTTATAACTGTAACGATGTTTCTAGCTGATTCTTCTATTTAAGGAAGGTAGCCTTCTTTACAGTATTTTTCCAGTGTGCTTTCGTAGATGGGTTGTCAAAGATTTCATGTGCTGAAGGTAGATCGTACAGGGCCAAGATATCTCTAATTTTACTGAACCAACTAGAATCTCCAGCACCATGGATTGCTAGTTGTCGGTTTGCAATTTTCTTTTCTGCAGTATTTTCCAAAGAGCATATTCTATTGAATGTCGTCAGTGCAGCCCGATGTACACTTATTCTGATTGGTAACACTCCAGCCAGCAAGTAAACTGCAGGGTCTGCTACATTGTTGGGCAGTGATAGAATCTGTTTTATAGTTCTTTTATAGAAAATTTCAAGTGGTTCTATTTGTTTATCTGATGGTAATAATATGTCCAAAGCATAAATTAATACTGGGAGAACATAAGTATGAAAGATGTGAAGACGAGTTGAGGGATTTAATCCATTTCTACCATGTAGGCCAGCCCCCATTAAGCTGTACATGGTCCTTCTGGCTTTGGATATGTTTTCTTCAATCTGTATTGGAATGGTTTTCTTAAAGTCTGAGCTATGTCTGATGCCTAGATGTACCGCCGTTTCTGCATGTTTCATTGGCTGACTATTGATGGTGAAAGGAGTGTCTGATTGTGGGATGTTGGAATTGCATAAAATCATACTTTTTGCTGGTTGTAAGTTGTATCTCTCTAGTTTACTGTAATTTTCTACTGTAGAAATCATGGTCAGTAGATCTGTCTGTGAGTTTGCTATAAGTGCAACGTCATCAGCACATGTTGGGGATCCGCAGTATATATTTCCAATGTATGTTCCAATTCTGCTGTTTTCCAGTTGGTCTAGGACATTGTTGATATACATCTTATAAAGGTCAGTGCTCAAAATTCCTCCTTGTCGTACACCTTGTTGGACTTTGAATGGCTCCGATATCATATTGCCCCATTTTACAGAAGTTATGGCATTTTTGTTTAGCTCCTGTACAAGAGCCCAGAGTTTTCCTTCCACTCCAGCAAGAAATAATTTTCTCAGCATGCTATCAGCATAATACATCAGCATAATACTTGAAATTGTAAGATGGTGATCCATTTGATATTTTAGTTTTACCTTTCCAATTTTATTTTTATTGTAAATCAACACACTTTTAACGGGTGTTTTAAATATCACAAAAGTAAGTACATGTACAATTTGTAAGTTAAATTGTAGAATGTGGAATAAGTGTAAGCAACATAGCAATAATTTAGAAAAAAAAAAACACAAATGAAAACCGCCACCAGTTTCAACAATGTCAGTTCATATGTTGGTGGTGCTCATTATTCTGTTATGTACATTGGAGATTCTCAGCATGGGTAGTTGTATGCTGAAAGTTGTACTGTATCAGCCCAAGGTCTCAATAAAATGCATTGAATCCAAAATCCAGTCCTGAAATAGTCAAAGATATATCATGTATATCATATACTCCTTCTTAAACAAGGGACAGAAAACATCAGAAAGACAAGTTCAGACAAAAACGTTGTCAAAGATTCCTGTATATACACAAACAAAACAAACAAACAAACAAATGTATATGTATCTTCTACAAAAAGTATTTGGGGTTTGAAGGCATCAATCTGCATGCTTATTTTGGACTTGTTGCCATCCTAACATTATTTTAATTTGTTTACAGACCATAAAACATACACAAAATACAGCTGGGTGTACAGTCAATATGGACTATTCAGCAGAACCAAATTTAAATGGTCGACTACAAATAGAAACTGATATTCATGTAAGTAACTCTATTTTATACAAATTATTAGCTCACCTGACCCAAAGGGTCATGTGAGCTATTGTCATCACTTGGCGTCCGTCGTCCGTCCGTCGTCCGTCGTCCGTAAACTTTTTAAAACGTTAACTCCTCTGACACCATAAGTCCAATTGCAACCAAACTTGGTATGGTTGTTCATTAGCATTCGGTGCTTAGAACTGATGTGGGGATTTTTGATTCGTCGTAAAACATGGCCGCCATGGCTAAAAATAGAACATAGGGGTAAAATGCAGTTTTTTGCAAATAACTCAAAAACGGCTACAGATATCAAAATTCTGGCAGGGTAAAAGTGATCAGCACCTCAAGATCTACCTACCCTGAAATTTTGAAGAAAATCCAACAACCCATGTAGGAGTTATTGCCCTTTTTGTGAATTTTTTGCAAATTTTGCACCTGTTTAGCTCAATATCTTGAAAACTATACTAGATATTTGAGAAATTTAAATTGCATATTGTTAAGCACATCAAGATCTACAAAATATGTAATAGGGTCAACGTTGTAGGACCTTTCCTTTTAGGAGTTATTGCCCTTAGAACGTCAAAATTTAGCATTTTAACAGCATTTCCTCATTACATTAAAAACGTTAACTCCTCTGACACTTTAAGTCCAAATGGAACCAAACTTGGTATAGTTGTTTATTAGCATTAGGTGTATAAAACTGATGTGGGGATTTTTGATTGGTCGTAAAACATGGCCGCTGTGGCTAAAAATAGAACATAGGGGTAAATGGCAGTTTTTTGCAAATAACTCTAAAACGGTGACAGATTTCAAAATTTTGATTGGGAACAAAAGTGATCAGCACCTCAAGATCTACCAGCTCTGAAATTTTGAAGAAAATCCAACAACCCATGTAGGAGTTATTGCCCTTTTTGTGGATTTTTTGCAAATTTTGCACCTGTTTAGCTCAATATCTTGAAAACTATACAAGATATTTGAGAAATTTAAATTGCATATTGTTAAGCGCATCAAGATCTACAAAATTTGTAACAGGGTCAACGTTGTAGGACCTTTACTTTGAGGAGTTATTGCCCTTGGAACGTCAAAATTGAGCATTTTAACTGCATTTCCTTATATTGAAAATGTTAACTCCTCTGACACTTTAAGTCCAAATGGAACCAAACTTGGTATTATTGTTTATTATTATTAGGTGTATAGAACTGTTGTGGGGATTTTTGATTGCTTGTAAAATATGGCCGCTGTGGCTAAAAATAGAACATTAGGTTAAACTGCATTTTTTTGCAAATAACTCAAAAAGGGTGACAGATTTTTAGATTTTGATTGAGAACAAAAGTGATCAGCACCTTTAGATCCACCATATTGTCAGATGACCCCCTTATTAATCTTATGACCCTTTCAACGTTAAATCGATTTTGGCTTATAACCTTTAATTCAGGCACATATGTCAGGTGAGCGATTCAGGCTCCTGGGAGCCTCTTGTTTCTAAACGCTTATAGATAGGTAATGAACTGATCTATGGTATGTGAGTTAACCTTGATGACTTACAGATCAAGTTTGAGTTTCGTGTCGATCCACAATTTTTTATGGGAGTTATGGCCCTTTGAACTTTGAAAATTCACTAAAATTTCAGTTTTCCGCACTTTTTTTCTAAATGCGTATAGATAATGAACTGATTTGTCGTATGTGAGTTTACCTTGATGAGTAACAGATCAAGTTTGAGTTTCCTGCCGGTCCACAATTTTTTATGGGAGTTATGGCCCTTTGAACTTTGAAAATTCACTAAAATTTCAGTTTTCCACACTTTTTTTCTAAACGCTTATAGATAATGAACTGATCTTTGGTATGTGAGTTAACCTTGATGAGTTACAGATCAAGTTTGAGTTTCGTGCCAATCCACAAATTTTTATGGGAGTTATGACCTTACTGATCAAGTTTAGGTACAGTGAAACTTCTCTAAACCAGACCCCCTGAAAACTGGCCACCCTTTTAAACTGGCCATTTCAAAAAGTCCCTGCTAAATTCTCTTAAAATTCTATGTAAATTTTCCTCACAATTCCGGCCACCCCTCCAAACCGTACACCGGCCACCTTTTTTAGCTCACCTGGCCAAAGGCCATGTGAGCTATTGCCATCACTTGGCGTCCGTCATCGTCGTCCGTCGTCGTCGTCCGTCGTCGTCGTTAACTTTTCTTCAAACTTCTTCTCCTCTGAAACGGCTGAACAGATTTGAACCAAATTTGGTCTGATGGTACCTTAGGGTATCCTTCACAGAACTGATGTGGGGATTTTTGATTCGTCGAAAAACATGGCTGCCGTTGCTAAAAATAGACCAGGGGGGTCAGACTACTGTTTTTGGCTTGTAAATCAAAAAGTATAAGAGATAGATGAAATCTGATGCCACCCCACTGCTTCAGCATTAAAAGCTCTACAAAAGTCTCCATTTGGTCCAAGTTGTCAGATGACCCCTTATAGGGGTTACAGCCCCTTAAAGGTGAAAAATAGCGTTTTTTCATGTTTTTGCCCTATAGTATGAAAACTATTGCAGATAGAGAAAAGCTGTTGCTTGCTTAAATGTTCAGCTCATTTAGCTCTACAAAAGTCTCCATAGGGTCGAAGTTGTCAGATGACCCCTTATAGGGGTTACGGCCCCTAAAATGATGTTTTTTCATGTTTTTGGCCTATAGAAAGAAAACTATTGCAGATAGAGAAAAGCTGTTGCTTGCTTAAATGTTTAGCTCATTTAGCTCTACAAAAGTCTCCATAGGGTTGAAGTTGTCAGATGACCCCTTATAGGGGTTATGGCTCCTAAAATGATGTTTTTCATGTTTTGGGCCTATTGAATGAAAACTATTGCAGATAGAAAGAAGCTGTTGCTTGCTTAAATGTTCAGCTCATTTAGCTCTATTAAAGTCTCAATAGGATTGAAGTTGTCAGATGACCCTTAATAGGGGTTACAGCCCCTAAAATAACCTTTTTTCATGTTTTTTGGCCTTTAGAATGAAAACTATAGCAGATAGAGAAAAGCTGTTGCTTGCTTAAATGTTCAGCGCATAAAGCTCTACAAAAGTCTCCATAGGGTTGAAGTTGTCAGGTGACCCCTTATAGGGGTAACGGCCCCTAAAATAACAGTTTTTTGTGTTTTTGGCATATAGAATGAAAACTATAGTAGATAAAGAAAAAACTGTTGCTTGCTTAAATGTTCAGCTCATTTAGCTCTACAAAATATAGGGTCGGCATCAAGACCAGGTGAGCGATTTAGGCTCCTGGGAGCCTCTTGTTATAAGTGATCATGGTTATCACAATTTCATTGTCATCCATAATTGCACTTTTCACAACAACCAAACAAATAAACGTATATGTGCAATCCAAACCTTGTTTCTGTGGATTAGGTGTGCATGCGAAGAAGATCAAAAGTTTCTAATTGTTGTAACACACCCCTCATGTAAACAAATATCTGTTTGATGTTGGTCTAAGGTGGTGAAAATCAACATTACAGGCTCTTAACTTACATCATCCTTAAAAATCAAAACACAAGCCAATTTTGTCTCCCACAATACTTCTCTAATGGTGACATCTACCTAGCTATAGGGCATCTTAGAACAACTTTGTTATCATTTTTTTATTCAGACACTCTACATCATGTACCAAGGAAATCACAATGTATCACATAGAATAACATTTCTGTTTTAAAACATTGTAAAATGTTAACTTGATAATCCAGAGCAGACAGATTTAGGATTATATTTACTAAAACCTTCATATCTTACATTTGGTATTGTTTTTGTAGATGTCTGAAGATGGTGGCTCGAACAATAATGAGCAAGCAGAATATGACAGAAATACTCTGAGTTTATCTAGACGGCAACACTGTAAACAATGTCTGGCAGGACAAGGGGTAAGATCATGTGACTTTGAATACATATTTGTTTAATAAAACTACAAATTACTGGGGATTCATTTAATTTTGTACATGTATGTTTATAACCCCGCCACATTTTAATGTGCCTGTCCTAAGCCAGGAATATTTATCAAAGCTTATGTTTGTATTTAGTCGAATTTTTGTTAATTGTTTTTTGTCAAGATGAGGGTCTTTCAATGCACTTTGGGATTGGGCTTGAATCATATGTATTTTATTTTCAATCCAGGGGCCAATTGAAAAACAGCGAGCAGCGACCGCTGGTCACATTGAAGGCTGCTGGCTGTTTTCCATTGTGGATATTTAAAATATACGTTTATAATGTAGGTTGTGTCGCGTACACTTATTCCACATCTCATTTTCTTCAATTATCAATGTTTATGAATTTTACAGGATGTCTCCCAAAACAACATTTTGTGGTTTCACATGCTCCTAGACTTATTAGAAGCAATCAATACACATTATCTTAAAACTTCATTGGAAAGGCTGATGCAGTTACCAACAAATACCTAAAATTGACACCGCACTTATAATGGTATTAAAAAGATAAAACTCAAATATTCCAAACCAACAAAACTGTAGGGAAATGCTAAGCTTATTATTAAGGATGAGATTTTTTTTTTATGGTTGTGAAAATCATGTACAAGTACATTTATGAATACATTTAAAACAAGCACCAGATGTGCTTGTTCAATAAAACAAAATATGAAAATAAAACACTACAATGCCAGACAATTATAAAATTTTTGAATTACTTTTCCTGAAATTAAATAAACAAACAAACAAACAAAAAATCCATTTTATAAAATGGTGGAGAACTATAAACCCATGTCCAGTGAAAAAGATTGTTTAAACTTTTTGTGATTTTCCCATCATTGTAAAACATTCTCATGTGTTGTTTTATACTTAATTTCCAGGGTCATTTTATGCACATCTACTCTGATAGCAGCAATAACAGATAACAGAGATGTCATCAAGTCAACGTCCTGACCTACTGCCAAGATCTCCCACCCAGCTGTCTCAGTTTTAATGTGTTCAGTTTGCTTTAAACTTACATGTATAGGCTCTTATAAGTAGTATTTAGTATATGTTTATGTTTATGAAAACATTACTGTACATGTACATTACTATTGATATTATTTATGTTTAAATGGCAGCCTTTTTGCAAAATGCAATATTCATACCCCGTACAAAAAGTTTTATCCTGTACGTGTGTCCACATATCTCCAAGTCTTCCTCCTCCTAAACCACTTGATGGAATGTGATGAAACTGTACATGAAGGAAAACATTTTGTGGAGATTGACATCAAAAGAATAATAAACTTGAATAATTCAAGTCCTTTCCGTCTTGGTATACTTTGAAAAAGGACTTAAACTGCTTAAGGTGTTAATCATGTGAAAGTTAACTTTATTTACATGGGTCTTAAGAAATTTTGGTTAACACAGTATGCTCAAATTACAAATTTTGATGAATAGTTATTGGATGAGCATTCAGGTGTTCATGTAGTGACTGCAGGGAGTGAAATATAACAATGGTATTATTCAGATTAGATTTCCTTGCTCTATGATATCATTCAGGGGAGATAATTTTCTTGTTTTGCAATAGAGAATCCAAAATGAATTTTGCTCTTCTTTTGTGAGCACACTCAGACTTGTTTTTTTTTTTTCTAATACAAAATAATATTTAATGTATACATTCATGACATTTATATTTGTTTTTCATTAATAAAAAGTTGTTTGCTGTTTCTTTGTCAGTATCATTATTAGTAAACCCCATTAATGTATCAGCACACACATCATGTATTTTATATTATATGCATGTATGTCTTGGGTGCTAACCTTGTGTTTTTCTGTTAAAATGCTAATCCAATTGTCCCACATTATGCATGGCATGAATTATTGATAATGATAAATATGAAATTAAGCTGAATGAAGGTCTCTGATATGGTTAAAATTATTTGCAATTATATAAAATGTATTCTTTTTTAATGAATAGCCTTTGAATGTTATGTTTTGAATATGTTAAAATCATGAGCAGTGATTGGGAAGGATTTTTTTACAATGGGACAATGGCCCCATCTTACAACAATCCAAAGGGCCATTTTTGATTTTATGGAGCCATTGACAAACTTCAAAGGGCCATTTTTTAAACATTGAAATATTGAAATTTTTTAGGCTTTAAATCACTAGGAAGTAAACTCTTCAATTTTAATTATTATCTTTCTCGGGTCAGAAAAGCAAAGAAATTACGGCAATAGTTAATTTTATGTTAAAACGGCCGTTACGGCCGGCAAAAGTATTCACGGACATTCTTTTACCTAAGTTACCTTCTTGATATTTTTATTCAAGATAAATTATTATTGATTTAATGATAAATTTGCAAAACAGATTTTTTTTTATTATTGATCTCGATCTCGCCAAAAGCACTCAACACGACCGGAGATTTTTAAAAATATATCGTACACGTACGGATACTTCTACTGTAATCTATTAGTATTTTATAGATTATTTTAAATTTTAAGCGTCGGAAACTTCAAATCTATTGGCAGTTTGGTTAATTTATAGTCCACTTCGATCAGATTCACATTTGAAAGAACTAAATACTAATTTTCTATTTTTATAACCAGTTCCGAGAATCGTATGTCAATAAGCCATTTGATTGGACGACTATTTAAAGCTTTATTTTCATAACAAATTTCGATTGGACGATAATTTAAAGTACTCTATTTTTAGATAAGGGGAATTCAAACTTTTATTCTAAAGTGTAGATAGACTTCGATATTTAGAATGCGCACTACGGCCCGTCCCTTTTGTACTTCAGTGCGCCATTTTAAGCACAAAAGCGCAAATTGCGCATGGCGCGTGGCCTTCCCAATCCCTGCATGAGAATGTTTAAAGTTAATGTTTGCTAGATTTCAGGAATTAAGAATCAGAGATATAAAATGGTGAATGTCAGGCTAATTTTTTGGTAACAACTTTCTTACTAACTACCTATCATAGCATCTCGATATTTGGTACACAATGTCAGCAAAATCTGGCCTTTAGAACATGTTGTATATGTTCCTAAATGTCAATTAAATCTCTGTAAGGAAGTGTTACAAAGTCATAGCGGGGAAGCAGAAAGTAGACATACATGTATAGTGTCATTCACATTATCTATGGGATAAATTGTGCCCGACAAGATTCAATCACATGTTTTATGATGTAGCTAGCTTTAAAACATTTTGTCCTGATGAATCAATGTATCCTTTATAAAACTTTTATGATAAAAGACATTTTAATGATAAATTAAAGTTTTATTTTATTCCATTAGATATTTTGCTGTTTTGAATTTAAATGCTAAGTGGTTATTTTAGAAAAATGTGTGCTTATACTCTAAAATATTTGTAAGTACAGGGTTGGTTCTTATTTATTTATCCAATTAGAAATTAATGGCTTATCAAGAAATATAATATACCTCTATTTTTGTTATATATCTTTTCTTTTTTATTCCTCTTGCATAATCATGTCTAGATATTGTCCCATGTTAGCTTGGAAATATCTGCAGTTTAATTTTACACATTTTTTTACGTTTTCATTTTTATCCAACAAATTGAATATTTTAGTTAAGTTTTAGTGAAATTATTGTAATAAACATTGTAGTTTTATGCCAAATACTTTTATATTGTATATGTAGCATTTATGTTTTGATGTATATATTAGTATTTGTTGTTTTTGTATAGAAAAGTGAAATAAACTTTATTTAAAAGCAATGTCATTGTTTACAATAACTTTCATAAATTTGCCTTCTGCAACTTTTTCAAACCCATTTGTTCTATGACTGGCGGATTGACCCCTTAAAGGAATGTATGTTGTTCTCTTCTTGATTACTCTTGCAGCAAAATTGATGGCAAGACAATATCTGATACTTTAAGTCTTATCTGATATAATAAGTATTTTATAGACAAAATGTGTGTCTGACCCATTTATAAATTGGTTCTTTTAACTTTGTTGTCTTATGTTTGAAACACCTGTATTTTTGTCTCTGCTAATGGACTTTTTGTACAAATTTGACTGCCCTGTATTTTGATATGTTTCATAATTTTTGGCCGGATTTCACGGAGTGAAAAATTCGGGTTATAAAATGGTGAATGTCGGGCGGGCGGGAAAGTAACAGTTTTTTCAGCAACTACTAATCACAGCCACTTGATATTTGGTATACAGAATTGGGGTGGGGTCCCATAACATGGGATACGATTTCAGGTCTGTCGCTCACCTTCTTCGTGTTTAACGAAATCCGGCCATTTTTTACTTTGACAGATTTTTTTGGTAGTTAAGTTCCATCAAATTGTCCTTAAAAGTTAAAGGAAGGTATAGGAAACCACTGGATTTACTTGCTTCACGTCTTTCTTTGATTTACATGTGGAATTTGTGGAATTTGACTCAGGTGGTCATCTCAGTTCACAAATAAAGGATAAAGGGGAGGACTTTTGGTATCAGCCACTGGTAGAACATTAAATATTATGAAATGATTCATGATTCTTTATCCCTCTTATGTTTTGTGACACTACCCGACACTTAGTTTGCAATGGAGGATTTGCGCCATAAAACCTGGTTTAAACCACCATTTCTTTTGAAATGCCTGTACCAAGTCAGGACCAGATCTTCAGTTTCTCTGTTATGTCTGGCATGTTTTGTCTTTTTCACAAACAATAGAGATTTAACCTCCAAGTTTTGTAGTTTTGTTATTTCCTTATTCAATATTTATAAATTACAGGGAGTATTCCACTCTTGGGCATAGGCTGGTCTTAGTTTTATATTTTGAACCATTCAGGCTTCACAAAATTTGTTCTTGGCTTGTTGGATCTTACACAAATACTGCTGGACCGACTTAAGATCTTACAGTACCATAGGTTAAAACCAAGAGCATACTACAACAAATCATATGACCATAAAGCTCAACTTAGTATAAAATGTTCAGTCCTCTAATGACCCCTACATGGGTCTTCTGCAACATAAAGGTAAAAAAAATAGATGAATTTCATGAGAGATATCTCACACGTCTTACAATATTCTATGAAGTTTGTTTGTTGTTTAAGTGTATAGAAATTGTGAAAAAGTTAAGAGTTTAAGAAATCAACGAATTGGCAACATAAAATGAAAAGTTATAAAAGGCTGATTTGAAATTTGAGAAAAATACATATAAAATATAAAATTTTATTCTGAGATATCAAGTTCTGATGAAATGTCAAGCTTTGGTCGTAGTGAAGACAAAGTAATAAGGATGGCCTCCTGAAAAAGAAAGAAATATCAGTCAATATGATATAAAATATATCTGTTTATATAAATTATATGAACACCATAAAAAGGCTGGCTGTTTTTTAGTCAATCTATACTTTAAAGAGGAAAAATGTTGTTGATGAATTTCCTTTTTTTGTTGCAACATCCACAGCCATCTTGAAATATTAACAAAAGATATAAGAATTTTTGACTAGTAGACCTTCCAAAAAGTTAAGGTGTGAAAATTACAAAGTCATTGATTTAAAATTGATGAGTTCATTATTTTGCTTTTAAAAGTTTTGCAGTAACTTTTGTGCACCAATGCTTTGGTTGTAGCTGAAAAAATGCCCATAGATGTGTTTATTTTCTGAAATGGCCATACAGCTGATAAGAATTGATTTGCAGTTGGAGTCAACTTATGTGTCTCAGGTTCATTTACTCCATATCCTTTCTTAAATTATTAGTTGTATTCTTAAGATAAGAATGGATTGTATGGGCTAAATTATGAACAATGGCTATCAAACTATGCAGTATTATCTCCCCTTTCATAGACAACAAAATGATCAATGACCAAAAAAAATATGCCCAAAATGCATGAGGTTTACATATGCAATTTGTCTTCACGTTAAATTAACGTTAAGCTCGATTAACACTAAATTAACGTTAATGTAACACTAATTAAATGTTAAATTAACGTTAGTTTAACGTTTATATTTTTAACATTAATTTCGTGTTAATCATTTACATGGATTTAGTGTTAAACTTTTTAACGATAATTTTCCTGTTGAATAATGTGACAATGGAAGCTCGATTAACACTAATATAACATTAATTTTTAACATTAAATTAACGTAAACAAAAATTGCCTGTGTAACCTAGCAACTTCAATCTGAAGGCAAACCTCATTTGGGAAGGACAGGCGAACAGACCAGAACACTATCTGTCCCTTCTCTTTTGTAGGTAAGCCAAAAAAAGTCTTAATCATGTAAATGCTAATAAAAAGCTACGCCGAGCGCAGCATGATACGACCGCAACATGTTGAACCCTGTACATTTGCAGCCCAATATGGATTGTCAAATACTTTGGACACATGCAGCCCATGGTGGACTCACAAAGCTTTTTGACACATGCATTCTTTGTGGGACTTTGAATCGCATATTTGAATTTTGTTTACACATTTATGTAGTCTATACCAACTTTCAAGGAAAACTCATAATGTGCTTTTGGTCCCTTTGATCCCTAATTTCCCCAGATTGGTAAGAGATATTGCTAACCTGAATGGAAAATGATGGCATGGATTTTACAAGGATTCCAATGAAAAAAAAAAGATTTTCAAAATTGGACCACAAATAAAAAAGTCGATTTTTTGGGAGTGGCCCCTTTTTGACCCCTGATAGCAATGTTACGGTACAAGATACTTAAAAACTGTTGTAACATTTTCCTGACAGAATTTATCATGTTTATTTAGGAAAACAATGAAAAAAATGACAAATTGTATGAAAGATAATGTTCTACAGAGTTTTGTCTTAACACCCAGTTTCCCCCTTTTGGTCCCTTTTTCTTTCAAATGGTAAGGGCCAAAATCCCCTAACACATGAGGAAACTTTCTCTAGTGGTTAGAAACATCATTTTAAAACAATGTTACAATTCGTCAGCCCACTACAATTAATTTTTTTTTAATAAACCATTTGCCAAGACAAACACTTATAATTGTCGTTTTTGGCCCCTTTGACCCCTAAATTATCGAAAACGGTATGAGATATGGCAAATCTGATTGAAAAACGCTGGCAGGGATTTTTACAAGGATTCCAATGAAAAAAAGATTTTGAAAATCGGACCACAAATAAAAAAGTCAATTTTTTGGGTGGGGCCCTTTTTTGACCCCTTATAGCAATGTAATGGAACAAGATACATCAAAACTGTTGTTACATTTTGTTGACAGAATTTATTGAGATATACAATGAAAAAAGAATGATCAAAATCGGATGAAAATTAAACATTCTACAGATGTTTTGTCAATATACCCATTTTTTCCCCTTTTGGCCATTTTTTCTTAAACAGTAGGGGCCAGAAACCCCAAATGCAATACCAAACTTCCTTTAGTGGTTATAAACATCATATCAAAATTTTATAACAATTGGTTAACTACAACTAAAGTTATTGACGGAAACCAAAGTGTCTACAGACGACGACGACAACAACAACGACAACGCCATAACATAATAAGATCCCAAAAATTTTGCGGTCGTATAAAAACTGAAAAATCAATTCTCTTTAAACTGTATCTGGCTACCTCTGTTCTGATAGTCCGACTTCCCTGTCCTGGACAAGTGTTGAGGTAATGTTGAAACAGGAGGCTAGGATCGTCCACATGTAATGCTTCATCAGCATCTAGACTGGCCTCTAAACCTTTCACTCCACCAAACACTACCAAGCTGTGACTGACAAAAAAAAAGAAGAAAAACTTAGTAAATAAAATAATGATTAATAATAGATCAAAAACTTGAAAACTAATAACAACCATAGAAGACCTTATTAAAGTACATTTGTAACTTATCTCAATAGATATGATGTCAAATGTGTTCTATCTGGTAAACAAGTCAGGAATCTTGATCAAAGCTGATGTTTGTATTCGTTGAATTAATATTATTTGTTTTTTGTTAAAAAGGGAGTCTTTCATCGATACTTTAGGATTAGGCTTGAATCATATGTCATTCCTTTTCAGTCAAGGGCCAATTGCAAAACAGTGAGCAGCAACAGCTGGTCACATTAAAAGTTGCTGGCTGTTTTCGTTGCGGATTTTTATAATTATCGTTAATATTGTAGGTCATGTCGCATACACTGATTCCACATCCATGACATCTCATTATGGGCGTGTTCGGTTTCACAACCCAGGGCTCCCTAGGTAGATTTTTGTCATAGGTGTAAAAATAAAACAGAACGGGGTTTTCATTAGAAATCATACATTCAGAACACTTTCTCCAACCCCGTTCTACCCCAAGTTTACGGTTTTTTCTTCACTACGGCACCCTAGGTTTGATAACCGAACGCAAGCTATCTTTTATATGAGACTCTCTATATTATTTTTCCTAGTTGAAAATTAAGAAAATTTGTATATTCAATGTAAGATTTCTAAATGAAATCATGAGGTTAGATTTGTTTTACAACAAAGCTGCCATACATAATTGTATTCCATCAATATAAGTTATAAAATGGGCAAAATGACAAAAAATATTTGGACTTAAGGATTTGTTAAAAAGTACTGCGTGGTAGATTCCAGATTTTCTAAACTTCAAATATTGCTTATTGAGTTATTCAAAGAATGAATGGGTCAGTCTACCAGCAAAACCCAAATCAAAATTGGTATCAAATGAATAATAATACTTTACAGTATGCACAAAATGTTTCACATTAAAGCCTTGCACTTTTATAATAGAATAAACATACTGGTAATTCTTTGGTGGTGTAAATGTGTTGATATCTGAGCCTCTTTCTGATGTTCCTATGGTGACATCATATCCTGTTTTATAGGGACATTCTGTAAACACGGCCCCTAAACTACTGGCTAGTCGTACATTATACCCCCAGTATAAACCTGCTTCTTTCTGTGGTGTGGAAGGAGATACTACTTGTCCATGAAGTTTCTTTTTCTCTAAATGATAAAAAAGCATAAATTTTATTTAAACATTACATGATAACTACTTCTGTTTTTTAAAACAATTTACCATTTCTAGGATCTAGCTACATATCAACTGCATCATGTTATTATCAGGGGCTTAATCAGAAGATACCAAGAGGCACCATAGTCCCCACCAATGGCTAAACAACATTTTTCCATTGCAGATTATCAAATGACTGCGGGTTAAAGGTGGTATTGTCACATGTCTTAATCTAAATTATGGAAGCACCCTTATTTCATTGGACTGAAAGCTCCACAATCAGCCGTCTTAATAATACCTGAATCTGGATCTAATAATTTCACAGTAACTCGAACGCCGGCTTGTAGGTGTTTATCTATTTGAACTTCTTTCTGCAAAATAAGAATTCATGAAAGTTGTATTAAAATGAGGGTTTTAAAACAGAGTAAAGGAAAATATCAAAACCAGAGCATCTCTTTTACTTAAATTTTCAGGTTTTTTTCTTGGAGGGAATTTATCTTTTATTTTTAACTTTTGTATTTTGTTTAAAAAACAATTATAATTCTTTTTTTCTAAATGTTCTTTTGCTAGCTACTTTCCAACAAACCCTAATGCTCATGAATTGTAAAATTATAGCTGCCATAATTCTTTAAAAAATATCATTCAAATATTTCTACAATCTCTTAAGTTAATTTTTAAATTCAAAATCCTAACAATGACTGCCAAAAATCTTACTCCCATACATAATGGTAGAAATATGATAAAAAAACAGGTTACAAAGTAAGACTCTATTTATCAGGTTTTCACTTACATATAAAAGACCAACATTAACAAAGGATCCCTTCCCTGGTTTGACTGGTTTATCTAACACCACACCTTCTCTGTATTGGCACGGGTCATCAGCTCTCATATGATGGGGGCAATCCAGGGGGTTAAGTATACCTAAAATAAATAAATAAAATGTTAAGGTCAAAACAGGGTCAACAGCTCTCATATGGTGGGGGCAATCCAGGGGGTTAAGTATACCTAAAATAAATAAATAAAATGTTAAGGTCAAAACAGGGTCATCAACTCTCATATGGTGTGAAATATACAGATGATAAAATATACTGTAACGTAAAATTTTCACTGGTTGATATTTTTGTGCTTTTGTACGCATTTGTAAGTGGACTTAGCCTGGTGAACAAATTTGCCTTTCTTCTGATTATTTATACTCTTTACTTAAATATTGTAAAAGATTGACAACTTTCAACCAGAAATAAAATTCAAATACCGGTAATTCATATTTGTTTAAAAATAATAGATGTAATGCATTTTTAAAAGTATAATATTTCATATTTAGCAATTTATTTGAAAAGAATGTGTGTTCTTTTATTTAAATTAATACTTTTCATTTGATTGATATCTAGGTCAAAATGGTGTTATGAACCACCTTAAAGCATGAACCATTTGTGGTGAGGATAGTTTTGCAGATATTTTTATGCCCCATCTACGAAAGTAGAAGGGCATATAGTGTTTGGGTCTGTTCGTCTGTCCGTTTGTCCCTCCGTTCGTCCTTCTGTCCGTTCCTCCGTCTGTTCGGATGTCCGTCCCAAATCCCATATTTCCAAATTTGCACTTACTGACATATGCCACATCAATCATATTGGTTTGGTAGGTGCATCTAGTGATGATAAGAACATTGCATGCTCGGATGCTGGATGTGACCTATATTTTCTGCATGAATGATCATGTACAGAAAAATTGTTAAAGTCTATTCCCTCTAACTGACAAGTGCTACATCAACCATATAGGTATGGTATGTGCACCTAGTGATACTAAGCACAATGAATGCTTCAGATGCTGGCAGTGACCTATATTTTCCGCATGAATGACCACTTATAGAGGAATGGTTAAAGTCCATTCCTTCTTACTGACAAATGCCATAGTAACCAAATTGGTTTGGTAGGTGCACCTAGTGATACCTAGCACAATGCATGCTTCGGATGCTGGATGTGACCTATATTTTCTGCACGAATGACCACTTATAGAAGAATGGTTCAAGTCCATTCCTCCTTACTGACAAGTGCCATACCAACCAAATAGGTATGGTTGATGCACCTAGTGATGCTCAGCACAATGCATGCTTTGGATGCTGGATGTGACCTATATTTTCCACATGGATGGCCTCTTAAAGAAGACTGGTTAAAGTCCATTCCCACTTACTGACATGTGCCACATCTACTCTATTGTCATGATAGGTGCACTTAGTGATGCTTAGCACAATGCATGCTTCGGATGCTGACTGTGACCTATATTTTCCGCATGAATGATCACTTATAGAAGAATGGATAAAGATCATTCCTTTTTTACTGACATGTGCCACATCAACTATATTGGTATGGTAGGTGCACCTAGTGATGCTTAGCACAATGCTTGCTTCGGATGCTGGCAGTGACCTATATTTTCCGTATAAATGACCACTTATAGAAGAATGGCAACGTTTAAGTCCATTCCTTCTCACTGACACGTGCTTTAATAGCAACCATGTTGATGCTTTAGTGATTGTGGAAAAAAATAAATGTTGCGAGATGGGGCATTATGTCTTTTGGACATATTCTTGTTGTTCATGAATTAAGGAGGTTGGAGGTCTTAAATTTGACATAGGATCTTTTTCAAACTTTTAAGTAAATTGACATTAGTTTGAGCATTGAAAATATACAATAAAAACAATAGGGCACGGTGCTTATTTTTGAAATAATTGGGTTTTAATCTTTAAGAAAAGTGTATAGTTAGTATAAGAAAAATTCTCAAAATGCATATATTTTTAAAACCCGACATAGAAATTTCTATAAATTTGTGTAAAATAACAAAAAGGGGGGTATACTTATGATTTCCGTGATAAAAACTTTGGGTCACAATACTCCTTTTCCAGTTGTTCAAGGAAAACTACATTTTTTATTGCATTTCTTTGAAAAATCTCCTGTCAATTATCTCCCCTTAAATAAGACTTTTTTAGGGAAAGCTTTAATAATATGTTTTGAAGTGTTTATCTTGAAATAGTTTTTAAATAAAATATAATAAAGAAATAAATTTAACATCATTTATGATGTAACAAGTCTGTAAAAGTGAAATACATGTAGGCTAAAAATTTGCAAGATGACTGAAAAAGATGCTTTGTTTTAGAACCCCCAGCCTCATTAAACAAAAATACCCTCACACGAAAATTTCCACATTTACAGTACCACCCTCAACTGAAATGTTGAAACCAAGATAGAGCACCTATATCATAAATATGTACAAGTTAAAGTAACTTTTTTTAGAAAATACCAATAAACAGGCTTTTGCTCAAGTTTTTATTCTGTTTGAAATTTTACCAAACTTCTATGAGAAGTCTAAATTATCTCCCCCTTGTAAAACAACCAAGACAATTCATCTTTAGATGCTAATCAGTTTCTTGGTGGTTTAGTCAAACATCAAGTGCCCACTACCCATTATGGTTTTGTCAAATCTAATTTGTGTGCCCACTACCCATTATTGTTTTATTAAATTTGTGAGAATAAATTGGTGAGCTTTATTCATGTTACCTGCATATTGTAAATCTTTATGCTGAGGAAAGAATGATTTTCTGAGATACTGTGGACACTCTAGATACTGTAATATTCTTGCCATCTGTACATTAGCATGTCCTCTCTTCCCTACACCATCATAATCCCCCTCAACTGTCCTGAAATATATCAAGCAATTAGAAATTTTAAAGTACTATCATAATGGCTATTAATTCATAAATATCTTTCTTCTCATAAACCAAATAGGTACAGATAAAATAATTTGCATTGCACAGTATCATTCAGGTCTATTATTGGTCTTAGATTAAACAAGCAAGAATGCCAAAAGGACACCCAAGATTAATATTACAATGTAATTGAAAAGTCACTTATTTGAAGCCTAAAAATAAACCTTCTTTAGGATGAACAGACATACAGATTGGGACCTTATGAAACATTGGTCAAAAGATTCACTTTTTACCGTATTTTACCTTTTTTTGACAACTGACCCTTTCCTCAATGTACTTTAAAAATAATAATGCACTATTTTACCTTCTTTCGATGTTTAATTCAATCATTCTTTCAAGTTGTAATTCTTTTATTTTTGTATGTTATGCTCTTAAAGATTCTCATGTAGTTGCTGTAAAAACTGTGACTTAAGTTTTATAACAGATAAACAGACAGACATACACAAGAAAAACAGTATACCCCTCTTCTTCTTAGCAGGGGTATAGTCATTGGATTATTATTATAAGAAACATCAGATTGACACTTGAAACAATAATGTCTGCCTTGTTTTGTCTTTTCTGTAGTACACTTGAGATAGATCCACCGATTTCAGTAGTTTTGTTATTACCGTACCTTTATTCTTTAAAGATGCTGGGGTTTTTTCCGCAAGTATCTGAATGGTTGAAAAATCATGTGAAAATTAGACGAATATTAATTAAACAACATGTAACATACCTATCTAATGAACCCGTCTCATCAAAAATTATGATTTCATTAACATTAAATATAACAGCAGCTCTAGCAATCTAAAATATAAACAGCAAGTATTCTTTAGTATGCTAATTATGTAAAAGAATCCAATAAAAATTCAGGAAAGTCTTAGCATTAGATAAAACAGAAAAGAGAAAAAAAATGGATACATTAAACTTCTCTGTAATTCCATTAAAACATTTACCATGTTAACTGTATTTTAGTATGTCTTGCCTGCCGGCACCATCAAAAACAATCATTCTTTCTTACTTCCACTATATTTTGAATTTATATGGATTTTCAATTTCAGATATCAAAAGGTGTTTATAGAACTTAAATATTACTAATATATGCAATAAAAATAATCAAAGTCACTCAACCAGAAAATCAAGGTCTGGGTCAAAAGATGGGATGTAATTGTGCTAAGCTACTACTGGGGCTTATGCATGTCAAGTTTCATCAACCTAGGATTTATAGTTCTTGAGATATAGAGGTGCAAGCAAAACCTTAGCTTTGCTCTTGAAAATTGTCAAAGTCACTCAACCAGAAAATCAAGGTCAAGGTCATAAGATGGGGGTGCATCTGTGATAAGCTACTACTGTCCAGCATTTGCAAACCAAGTTTCATCAACCTAGGACATAGTTCTTGAGATATGGAGGTGCTCGCAAAACCTTACCATTGCTATTATATGTATTGAAAATATTGTCAAAGTCACTCTCCCGAAAAATCAAGGTCAAGGTCAATACATGTAGATGGAGATGCAGCTTTGCTAAGCTACTACTGGGGCTTATGTATACCAAGTTCCACCAACCTAGGACCTATAGTTCTTGAGATATGGAGGTGCTAATAAAACCTTACCCAAAAAGTTAACGCGGCCCCCGGTAAAGTAAAACCTATGTCCCGCTCTGCTTTGCAGGCAAGACAAATTTCTTTTTTTAAGAGTGAGTGTTTTCTGGGTGCACCCCCGTCTGGATCTGTGCTTGCCTACCTGTCCTGCTAGATATGTCCTCAATTCTGGTGATTGAGCATTGTCTAAAATAGACCCTGGTAAAGCTATGGATAACGTGGGTGGTCCTGAAATAAAATAGACCTTGGTAAAGCTATGGATAACGTGGGTGGTCCTGAAATAAAATAGACCCTGGTTAAGCTATGGATAATGTGGGTGGTCCTGAAATAAAATAGACCCTGGTAAAGCTATGGATAACGTGGGTGGTCCTGAAATAAAATAGACCCTGGTAAAGCTATGGATAATGTGGGTGGTCCTGAAATAAAATAGACCTTGGTAAAGCTATGGATAACGTGGGTGGTCCTGTAACAGACATGTTATTAAGCCTGATCAACATCATTGTTGTTTTTGTTACATCTATTTTACATATATTTACATATTAGATATTAATTGATAAAACAACTCTAGTCTCATTTTCTGTAAAAGATTGTTATTGTCATGATTGTGCAATGCTAATATATTATATATATTAACAAGAGTTTACACTAAAGTATGTCTCGCCTGTCGGCACCATCACAGAACTCATTGAAGGTCTAGCTGGGCCTTTAGAAAAGTTAAGGTCAAGGTCATGTGACAGATGACAGAATTCCATTTAAAAATCACAAACATGTCTGAAGTTTGTTCTAGATACCATAGTTATTGAGAAACAATGAAAAAAAAAACAACATTCACTAAGTCATTCAACCATGAAAATGGAGTCAAGGTCACATTACATAGTGACGTCAGTTGTGTATTCCATAATCCCCAAATATCAGATGCCTAGCTATAACATTACACTTTTCACTTAACTCATTTCCCACCAAAAATCATCTACATTCACACAGTCATTGAACCGTGAGAATGGGGTCAGGGTCACAAAACATGGTGTCAGTTGTGTAGACCCAAACCCCAAATGTCTGTATTCCAAATATCAGATGCCTAGCTATTATACTTTTAACTAAATTTATTTTCCACAAAAGTTTAAATTATCACAAAATCATCTAAGTCGACAGAGTATTTAACCATGAAAATTGTGTCAAGGTCACAGGACATGGTGTCAGTTGCATAAACCATAACTCCAGGTGTCTGTATACCAGATATCAGATGCCTAGTTATAATCCTTTTCACATAATTCATTTTCCACAAAAGTCTTATATAGAGGTTTTTTGGTCCCAAAAATCATCCAAGTCCACAGAGTCACTGAACCATGAAAATGGGGTCAGGGTCAATGGCATGACAGCAGTTGCATAGACCATAACCCAAAGTGTCTGCATACCAGATATCAGATGCCTAGCTATTATACTTTTCACTTTATTCATTTTCCACAAAAGTCTTACAAAGGTTTTTTTTGGCCAAAAAAACCATCTAAGTTCACAGAGTCACTGAACTATGAAATTGGGGTCAGGGTCAAATGGCATGGTGCCAGTTCCGTAGACCATAACCCCAACTGTCCATATACCAAATATCAGATGCCTAGCTTTTATACTTTTCTTGTAATTCATTTTCCACAAAAGTCTTACAAAGGTGTTTTTGGCCTGAAAAAACATCTAAGTTCACAGAGTAACTGAACCATGAAATTGGGGTCAGGGTCAAACGCCATGGTACCAGTTGCGTAGACCATAACCCCAACTGTCTGTATAACAAATATCAGATGCCTAGCTATTATACTTTTTCTGTAAATCATTTTTCACAAAAGTCTTACAAAAAAGTTTACGTCGTAGCCGTCGCCGCAGCCGCTGCCGTCGCTGGAAAGTAATACCTATGTCTCGCCTTCAGCGACTAAAGTTGCAGGCGAGACAAAAAATGTTGTAAAATTTCTATTTTCTCAAATTTCATTTTATAGTTTGCCAGAAAAAGAAAAAGCTATAAAAACTTTTTTCTTAGTTTCTTTATTGCATGTTTTTGAAAACAAGCTGTGAGCTGTTTCCATTGTCAATTTTAGAATGTGGCTGCTTTATGTGGGTTGTGTTGTGTACATCTATTTCCAATTATCTATTATTTATACATTTTTACCTCTTTTAATTTCAGTTTTCATTTGTTTGGCCTTTACATTATTTTCTTCCTTCAATTTGTCATCCTGTAATTTCTCCAGCTTCTTAATTAATTTTTCTTCTTTCCATTTTCTTTTTTCTGCTTTTCCTATAACATGTATAAAAGTACATTTAGCTTTTCATGTACAATGTATGAGATGTGCATGATGCATCAAACCTATTGCACCTCATTTCAAAATCTGAATATTGGTGGCATGTATATTGATTAACAGAGTTTTCATTTTCAACAAACCTTCCAAGATTACATTTATTTCAGTGAACAAACAAGTAAACTTTAAAATGAATACTGTGGATTCATTTATTTTCGTGTGTATCAATTTTCTTGGTTTGATGAAAATTGATAGGTTCTTGGGTTCTTAAATTTGTGGTTCTGTAGTCTGTAGCAAAAAGATCAATGTTATATTTTCCTTTTTGTGGGGCATCAAATTTCGTGGGTCCGGGCCATCCACGAAAATGGATTCACCACGAATAATAATGAAACAACAGTAACTACCACAACATGACAATTTAAGGTTAGGTTTTTTAAAGTAACAAGACATTTTGCAACTGCCAATGGAAAATGATTAAAATGTTTAACATTTATTATTAATAAGCTCAAAGTTTATTGATAGAACATGTAAATTGTATGGTTTAATGAAAACAGAGAAATTAAAAAGGTCTTACTTTCTTTTTTCCATTTCTTCCATTCTTTTGGCTGTAAATAAAAAAAAAATAAAAAAAATGTATTTATTAACATGATCATAGTGTGAAATACTGTGAAGGCTGCTGGCTGTTTTCCATTGTGGATATTTAAAATATACGTTTATAATGTAGGTTGTGATGCGTACACTTATTCCACATCTCATTTTCTTCTATGATTTTTCATAACAGATTTGTTTGTCACTTGGGCTTTTTCTTGCGCTAATACCCATCAAATTGATTTAAACACATTAAAGATTTTTTTTCTCAAAAAATGATGATGACTTTAAGTAATAATAAAAATTAAAATAGTACATGTATTGCAAAAAACAATAATATCTCGTTAAATACTATGAAGTAATTTATTAAAGACATTTTAAAGACATCCCTAGAATTTAAACAGATTTTCATAAAAATTCTGAAAGAAATAAGATGAAACAGGTTTTCGTTTTTCCAGTCTTCAACGGTTCATTTGCAAGCTTTTACTTATATTTTTCATATCTTTTATTAGATTACCTTTTCCTTTGTAATTTTATGCACTTGTAAAGCATTTTAGAGTATTGTATTTTATAAAATGTGCTATATAAATTGCATCATGATATTAATTATTGATGGTTACTATCAAGTGATCTATAATTTTCATGAAGTAAAAAAAAAAATTCTATGTTATGAGCAATATTTTTTGTAAAAGAAAATTGTCTGAAATATTTATGATTTTCCTGATGGATACTACAAAAATTTTCAAATTTCCATGACTAAGGACAAGAAAAATCATTTGAAATAACTCTACCTCCCTTCTTGAAATATTAGGCTAACCTGAGATAATTAAACTAAAGAGATATGTCTCTCCTGATAAGTCCAAAAGAACAAGGTCTATGCATTGTTTTGTATTCTGGTGATATTGTCTACAGATTGTCTGATGAAACATGGTATACCGGTAATTGTTCTAGGGTAAGCACTTTTATTACAGATTGGACATGTAAAAGTTTCATATCGTTGGAAAGAGAAAATCCTGCTTAAAAGTACTATTTAAAGTCGTCAGTTAAGCATAAATTAATTGTTTATCTATACATTCTTTAAAAAGTGCCTCTGGGAAATCATACAAATTCTATTTTAATATCAGTAAATAATTTCATAATTTGCCTTTTGGTACTGTTAAATAGCAGAAAAACAGCAGAATAAACAAGTGAAATTTTATGATAATTGGGAGAATCTGATATGATTATATATCAGTTAAAGGTTATGCAATATCCTGTTTAAATTTCACAGCGGCTGTCGATAATTGCCAATAAGAAAATTTGATTATTATGACCGATTTCAATCAGATTGCAAGGAATTTGCATTTTTCATCCCTCACCACGGTCAAGTTTCTATTTCATTGAAATAAAAATAAAAAGAAAAGGTTTTAAAAAATAACACCATCCCATTCCTGAAAGACTCAGCTTTCCAACAATATCAATTTATTTACATTTTTTTTTCACGCCTGAGTTTACTTGCGTTTACTTGCGTTTTTCTCAGCAACGACACTGTAATTTTAGACAATTTCCTAAGTTTAACAGTACAATTTAGATTTAATTTCTCAGGCCTAGGGCTAACAGTATGGTTCTTTACAAAATATGACCAGTAAGACAAACATTTATGTGACAATCAAACAAAAAAATTTAAATCTCAAATTTATGTTTTCACTTTAAAAGAAAAATTTAGTCCATTTGATGCCAAATACATTGTACCATCAAATGAGCAGCTATATGCAGTTAATTTATTGGTATTGGGTCTTTTCGTATCGAAACCTGTTCGTACCTAGGGTCGTTTTTTACCAAAACCTGTTTGTACCAGTTCGTTTCGTACCAATAGTGTGAATAAGTGGTTTGTTTCGTACCTATCTTTTAGAGTAAATCGATTCAGTCAAAGACCTGTATATCAGAATATATTCTAATATCAGTTAACTATGTTGCATTTTTTTCCTAAAACATAGGTTAATGCTTATATTTTTCAGTATTTTGCATTTTTTTTAAAACTATATACATGCAACAAAATAAAATAAGATCAGTTTTTAAATTCCCATATCGATCAAAGCAATTGAATAATCGTCGAAAGTTTCTACAAACAAACAAAACAAACAACAAACAAAATATTTTATTGTCAATCAAAGACGCCCGTTAAGGCAGAATAATTAACATTAATTTCATACATTGATTACATTGATTGAAATGATTAATAAAATAAGTTGAAAAATACATGAAAATATGTATAATCTACATGTATAATATGTAAAATTAACTTTGATGAAATTTTGCCTGCTATACCCAATTTGTATTTTGGGTGCTTTTTAATTAATTTGATTAATAATTGCTAAAATGTTTTTATTTACTATTATCCTGCACTGTCTTTTAAACAACAAAATGTTATGTAATAGATTATACATGTTTATGTAATTTAGTATGTCTGCTAATTGTTATTCTATCAATCATGTTCTTTACTTCTTGATGTTTTGTGTTCTCTATTTGCTCCTTGTGGGCTCCTGATTTGGTCAACATGGTCAATAAAATATTGTCTATTGTCTATTTACTGACTTTTTGATATGCAAATAATGTTTAGTTCAGTCTAAGGCCATGAAAAAATGATAGTTGGTTTCCCCTAACATGTGCAAAATTTTTAGACCCGTCAGGCAGGGAAATAATTTTATTTTTATTATTATTTTTTTTTTTTTATCAAACCAATTATTATAAATTTTGTATTTAAGTATCATAAATGCACAAAGAATCAATTGAAAAAATCACAAGACAGATGACAAAAGAGAGTCAGAAATTGATATGGATAAAGTGGTCTAAGGCCAGCGTCCATTATAGACCTATCCTATCCTATGATCCTATTAATGATAGAATCAAGTAAGAAAATACTTTGATTTGTATGATTCAAAATTTTCATGAATTTTTTTTTTATCAAATCTCAATATCCAAGACCCAGCAGGCCAGTATGTAATTTTAATTTTTTTTGAAAGTGGCAATACATGTAATATCTATTGACCATGCACATGATGCAGACCCGGCAGGGTTAGGGGAAACCAACAATTATTTTTTTTGGCCTAACTAAAATATGGTTGAAAGGACTAATTTATCGGTATGAAACAACAACAACCAAACGACCCGGTACAAACGGGAATGGTACAAAATGACCTGGATTCTGATTTAGTACATCAAACCTGTAAATGACTACATGTAATAGAAAATAAAGAGATGTGGAATAAGTGTACGCGACACAGCCCACAATTAAACGGCAATTTAGAAAAACCACAATGGACATCCGCCAGCAGCCTTCAAAGAGGCCATTTGGAACTGCTCGCGGTTCTGCAATTGGCCCATGGTCTAAATAAGATGCATATAATTCAAATCCAGCCCTGAAATAGTAACAGATAGACCCCCTTCTTAAACAAGGAACAGAAAACATCAAAAAGACAAGTACAAACGAAAGCTTTGTCAAAGATTCCTGGCTTAGGACAGGCACATGTAATATGTGGCGGGGTTAAACAGGTTGGGTGTAATAGCTCATTTGCACTATAATAGCTCATTTGATGGTATTTAGTGTCAAATGAGCTATAATTTTCATGAAGTAAAAAAATATTTTTTTAGATTTGAATTTTTTGTTGCATTGTCGCATATGACCATGTTATGAGCAACATTTTTTGTAAAAGAAGATGACCTGAGATATTTATGGTTTTCCTTAATGATACTACGAAAATTTGCAAATTTCCATGGCTATGTCCAAGAAAATAACTACCATGTTTCTTCACAGAAAATGATCAGCAATATATACATTTATGCGACAATCAAACAAAAAATTGAAAATCTAAAATTATTTTTTTTACTTCATGAAAAAAATAGTCCATTTGATACTAAATACCATCAAATGAGCTATATAGCGCAAATGAGCTATTACACCCAACCTGTTAAACTACAGTCATGTGCCAAAAGTATTCGCTGATTTTTATTTTTCCCATTAGTTTCTATATAAAATCACGAATTTTCAAAAATAAATATTGAAGCTGTTTATGGGTGGATTTTCATTCTTATTTTTTCTGAAATTTGAGAAATATTTGAATTTTATATTGGTTATTGAACATAATTTTTACATGCGTTGTTTCAAAATGACAATGACTTTAAAATAAGTAAATTTTATAACATCATAATTTCCTTATATGAGCAACTAAAATTTTGACGTCTAATTTTTACTCTGTGCACAGGGACTTGCTCCCCTCTATCAATATTTTGTTAGAGTCAATGTGCGGTAGGAAAAAAACACAAGGGAGATACTTCTTTCACCACCCCCCTTTTCTTTAATTCGATTTTCTTTTAATATATCATTGATCTCGTACCTTTTCTTATATAATTCGTTTCACAGATGATTTTCCTTTCCAAAACACCCAAATATATTTTCATTCATTGCATTTCGGCCTCAAAATCGGGCTTTGTTCGGGCGATTTTGTAAAATTTGGCAATCGCTTGGACATGAAAATGAAAGTACATTCTCGGGACTTTACCAATAAATGTAACGTAAAACGAAAGTAAAAACGTCATTAAAATTCATTCGGATTTCTTTCGAGTTTCGAGACTTTTCCTTGACGTAATGCTTTTCATGTCCAAGCGATTGCCAAATTTTACAAAATTGTCCGAACAAAGCCCGTTTTTGAGGCTGAAACGCAATGAATGAAGATATATTTGGGTGTTTTGGAAAGGAAAATCATCTGTGAAACGAATTATATAAGAAAAGGTACGAGATCAATGATATATTAAAAGAAAATCGAATTAAAGAAAAGGGGGGTGGTGAAAGTAGTATCTCCCTTGTGTTTTTTTCCTACCGCACATTGACTCTAACAAAATATTGATAGAGGGGAGCAAGTCCCTGTGCTCTGTGATTAAAATTATATCATTGAAAAATTAATAACCTTCAAATTATATAAGAATAAACAGACAAACTTGAAATATCTTACAAATTTATAGTGAAAAAATCAACAAAATCGGCCAAGAGATTATTTCAGAATATTTTTTTGAAATTTTGTCATTTAACATAGAAAGTAATGGAGAAAATGAAAAATAGTGAATACTTTTGGCACGAGACTGTAGTCACATGTGATTGGGTCCCTATTTATGCTTTTGTGAACTTTATTGCATATTTGTTAATAGTAAAGAGAAAAGAATAGATACATTGCTTGGCATTTCTTTTTTCTCATATGATAGTTCCATGTTTAAATGTTCAAATCTTCTCTCAAAATTAAAATTTCAGTTTTGTTGATTTCAGGGGATATATAGTAAGGGGGAAGGAAACAATTCAGCATGCTGTACAAATCCATTCGGAATCATTATAGTTTTTCCATCAAAATAAAAGAAAAGATTAAAGAAAGTTATGACGTACTTTGGGGGATATTCCCAGGTAAAAATATTTAAATCTATGCTAATGAGGTCGTTTGACCTTTTCTTTTGAGGTTATGTTTTGGTATTTTATTGACTATGTCGGCGCAGTGATTGAGGGAAAACATACACAGTTAGAACAAATAAAACACACACACACAACGATGATGGTCTGCTCGAACTGTTTGACGATTTTTTTATGTCCAGACACAAATTGGGTAGCTATGATTAGTGTATTGCATTTCAATGTACTTTTGTAGGTTAAAAGCACATTAGTGCTTACTGTTTCTTGTTAAGTATATATATACATGTCAACTCTAAATAAAAGATATTTATATAATTATTTTAATTTCATGATTTATTTGTGTGCATGTCATGATTTACTTTAAAGTACCATTATTGCATGCAGTTTTATTAAACTTCATACATACACAAGCAGACAGATAGTGACAACAGGGTAGGACATCAACAGATATTCAGTTAACAGTTACACTATTATATTCATACGAGGTATCAAAATGGCATATAAACATGTATTTAATATACCTCAAAGTCTTTGATTCTATATTTTTTATAAAGGCTAGAGTATAACAATGACAATTTTTGTTACTTGCACTGATCTGCATGTATAGTCAGTAATAGTGTAGAGCCTAATAATTCAACATACATGGATGTATTTGATAAAATGATCATTAATATTATTCAAAAATGCACTTTCTATATGTTAGGAGTAATGATGATGTTTATTTTAAGTGCACTGATTAAAACATTTGTTTGTTATCACCTCTTTTAAATTCAGCCATCTTTCTGTTTTGTAGGTGCAGGTATATTTCCAAGGTGCCAACTGTAACAGCCGATGGTGTCATAATTAATAGGACAAAACGGACCGACAGAACTGTTATTATTTTAAAATAAAACTAAAAAGTAAAAAAGACTTAAAAGTTGTGGTCAATTTATAAATTTCGGTGGGCCATTCAATGTTCAATATGAAGAGAATCACTGGAGAGTGAAAAGGACCAAACCCCTTTTAAGAAGTCAATGGGGTTCCACAAGAAAAATGTCTTGCATTCAAGTTTAACATGTAGTTTAATACAACTAGCGAATGTGGTTCAACCTAAAATATTTTGAATTTGCTTTTTAATGAAAGTAAAAATATTTTGACAGCAGAGCTGAAGAAATATTCTGGAGAAGGATTTCCGTCGTACAAAATAACGCATGTAATGAAAAAATATCTTGTGGTGACGCCTTATTAAAAAAGATATTTTAGAGAAAAAAATCTTGACAAGAGCCAAAAATCACTGAAGCCCCTTCAAGTCAAATGGCCAGTCTCTTACATATAAAAACTCTAGAATTTAAAAGTCAACCCACGGGATATGTACGGCATGGGTTGTAGCTGCATTTAGAACTTGGTCAGGATTGAATTGAAAAAAAAAAACCAGCAAATCCAAAATACAGGTGGGTGAGTGAAGTGATGCTTTACATCCTTGCAACACTTTGGGTATATATATCAATGCAATTTTGACGTTGTCAGAACAGGGTATGACATTCATTTCCTGGTTTAACAAGTTGTTTTTCGTGGTTCTAATAGGGTGCGGTTCAGAACAGGCCAACGGCAAATATATACCCTAAATCATAGATAGTAGCCCACCAGGTTCAAAATAATACAGGAAATGACAATTCATTTTTCCAAGTCTCGTATATCGGTATCTGTATATTTAACAAAATTAGCCAAGAGGAGAAGCTGGCCAGGTTCAAATCACAGGGGCTTGAATTATGGTCATTTATATCGATTTAAAAAAAGTTGTCACGCACTCTATGAATAAATGCAAATGAAACAATGTTCGTGAAAACAAAAACAAAAAAAATAGAAATGTGCAAAATGGATGTACAAAGTGTATTATATTTGTTCCTATTAACCTTTGTATTAGCAATATTAAAATTTGTAGAAAATGATGAATAAGAGTTATAGCAAACAGGAATAACTTACTCTTCCTGCGCACCTGAGTTCACTCTTGTTACGACTTAAGTTCGCGTTGTTAATTTCTGTTGGGTTGATTTTGTGTTTTGTGTTTCCTTGTGCTGTTCTTGTTCGTGTCTACCAGTTTTGTCGAACGTTGCTCTTTCGGACTTTTGAAACTCGAATGTTCCAATTTTTGCTTCTGACACAGTTAACTAAAATACGTCTCGCCTAATGGCACCATTGGAATAAAATTCCTTGTTGATTTTAGATAACATTATTAAATTTATAAACTATTTAAAAAATATATACAACTTGAACTCTATCATTGCTAAAAGTACCATTATAAAAAACTATTTACATGTCGTCCAGCTGAAAATCGTAAAGCTCAAATGATGAGGATGATGCATAACCAAGCAAAGTCTAATTAACATAAAACTTATAGTTACTTAAAATGTGAAGGTGTCCATAGTTCTCCAATTATCGTTTCTATTTTGCCAGTCACTTAACAGGAAATCAAGCTCTGGACCACTGGACCAAGACCCCCGCCTAGAAAAAAAACTTGGGTTTTTAACTTTTGACTTTTCATCCCAAATGTTTTGCCTCATAATTTGAATGTTATGAAATTTCATTGACGTATTAAACTAGAGACTTCTAGGAGCCTGAATTGCTTACCTCTAATGCAAAAGCTTCTTACCTAATGTGCAACATAGACTTCATGCATCTGATAAGCACCATTTAAGAATCTAGTTATATTAGGATCATGAGGACAACACTAAAAATCCTGAACAACTTCAACCCTATGGAGACTTTAGAAGAGCTCAATTAGCCAAACATTGAAGCAAGCAAAACCTTTTCTCTATCTACTAATGTTCCCAATACATAAGGCTATAACCACTTTTTTGGCGTTTAAGGGGCCACAACCCCTATAAGGAGTCATTTAAAATTTTCTACCTAATGTACGATGTATTTATCAATAACTTCATGCAAATTTTTTGAAGGATCATGTTTTTGTACATGTACAGTATATTTTGTAACCAAATCAGACCCTCTTTTGCACTGAAACATGGTTCACAATGTTTTTGACTAACACTTAATTGACTATCATGGTGTTTAATGTCAGATTTAATATCAGCATTTTTACTAGTGTTGACTAGATTTTGACAATAATCAATTCATAACCATAAAAATAAATAAACAAATACATGCACACAATGTGCAATGTAGATTCGACTTCATGGGGAAAACAGACACAAGTTGCTGGGCCATTGTTTGCTTTAATTTCACACCTCCAATTTAATTTCAATGGAGTTTCATGTACTTAGATATGGTAAATACCATTATAAAGTACATACTTAATCCCCTACCATATGTAGCAAGGGTGTTATTCTAATGTACTATGGGACCAACAGACTGTGGAAATGAATATATATACCAGTACAAATGTACATGTACATCTTTGAATAGAAAAACTGTAGTTTGTTTTTATTTTCGAACCCCCAAAAAATGATTAATTTTAACTTCGGGAGCATCACAGGTTTAACCTGCTTCATATTAAAAAGCACAATAAAAAAAGAACCAGCAGCCTCCAACAAGACAAGTGGGCTGTTTTTATATCAAGTCAAGTCAAGTAAACTTTATTTAAAGTCGGTACATTTACAAACAATAAACATAAGCTCTATTGAGCTTTTAAAACCGACATACATTATACATGACATAAATATAAACACAAAAGCACATAAATACAGAAACAGACATACACAGACTTGCAGGCTAAACTAAAGCAAAAAAAAAAACATGCAGATACAATTAAAATAAAGCACAAAGGACAGCACATAAAAGCATGTAAATCATATAAAAGCATAGCTATTAGCATGGACATGTAGCATTAAAATTGCTAGCAAGCAGATGTTAAAACACAGAAAAACAAAACAAAAAATAAATAGATAGATACATGCAAGCTAAGCAGTTAAATACAAATATTGCAAATTGAAATTTACACTATCTGAGGTATTACCAGTCGTAGTGGAAATTTAATGACAGAATGAACAAGAACACCCACTTCCCTCCCATTTACTTATCATATTTTTGAAAAGATCTAAATTAGTTCCCTCCCGCAGATCATTTGGCAGTTCATTCCACATTTTTGCTGCCCCATACCTCAAAGAGTGTAAACCATACCTAGTACTGTTGACTCTAGGGATGTCAGCTGTGTTTGTATACCTAAAAGAATAATGTTGGTCTTTAACTGTAATTAAATCATGTAAGTACATTGGAGTCTGTTTATTAACAATTTTAAAAACTTCTATTGCCATAAAACGTAATCTTCGTAAGCGTAGTGAAGGCAACATAGACTTTTGAAGTAAAATTTCATAAGAACAATCATAATCATTATATATAAACCTCAGTGCTCTTTCTTGGATTTTTTCCAACTTTTTCGTATTTCCTTCACCACAAAAATGCCAGACTAAAGGGCAATAACTGAAATTTGATAATATAAAAGAATAATAAATAGTTAGTTTGCCCAATTTACTAAGGTGATGACCAATTCTCTTTAAAATATTCAATTGCTGAGAAGCTTTCTTACAAATACTAGATATATGAGAGTTAAAAGTAAGTTTAAAATCAAAAGTTACACCCAAAAGTTTAACCTCTTCTTCACAAACAATCTTATTTCCCTGAAGATCAAAAACTATGTTATTTTCATGAGTCCTTTTACCAATAGATATGGCCTGAAATTTATCAGGGTTTGCTTGCATGTGATTATCTGTAAACCACTTTATAAGGACACTACTTTCTTTTTCTAAAGTTTCTATAACATCACTAACTTTATCACTACCATAAGACAAAGTGTTGTCGTCTGCATAGTTATACAACTTTCCCTTGTTCACAAAATCAAAAATATCATTTATAAATATGTTAAACATAACTGGTCCTAATATCGACCCCTGAGGTACACCTTTGTATATGTCTAAAAAAGAACTACAGATAGATCCTAATTTCACACACTGTTTTCTACCAGTAAGATAACTTTCCAGTAATTTAATTGCACTGTTGGATAAACCATAACTTTCTAATTTCATTAACAATAAATGATGTGGTAAGCAATCAAATGCCTTTGATAGGTCCATTAAAATAGCAGCTACATATTGATTATTTGTCTAATAACATTTTCCAATCTTCTAAAATTCTGATAAGGGTATCCTGACAACTGTACCCAGATCTAAATGCTGATAAAAATATATTAAAGTGTGAATCAAAAAAATTTACTAGCTGTTCATCAATTGCTCTTTCAAAAAATTTGGAAATGGAAGGCAAAACACTAACTGGTCTGTAGTTGCCTTTAACAAGTGTGCTGTTCTTTTTATGAATAGGTACTACCTGAGCTATTTTCAGCTTATCTGGAAAAGTACAAGTTTCTATAGATAGGTTTATAAGTTGAGTAATAGGTTTAACAATAGCACATTTTGCAAACTTAAGTATTTTTGGTGATATCTCATCAATACCTGTTGCTTTCTTGACATTCAATCTATTTATTTGCTTTTCTACAAAGTTTTCAGATACAGATGTAAAATGTAACATAGTGGTGTTCTGAGGATCACAACCTTCTTTTATTTTAACAATACTAGGATGGTTATCATCAATAGGTATAGAGTCTTTACCTATGTCTTTAGCAACATTCACAAAAAACTGATTAAATACATTTGATATTTCAGACTGATCACATAAAAGCTTATCATGCTTATTGTCTTCATTTAAAATAATATCAGATTTAAAGTTACTACCCTTGTTGGTCAAAAAAGGTTTTATGGTTGGCCAAAACTCTTTGTTCTTAGGGCCTCCAACACATCTTTCTAAAAAGTAGTTTTTTATAGATCCTTTCTTGATTTTTGTTACTAAGTTTCGCTGCTGTCTGTACAATTCCCAAGATTTTGATGACCTATGCATTTTGTATGCATTATGAAGTTGTCTTTTTTTGTAGACAGCTTTCCTGAGTTTTGAATTCATATAAGGTACAGGGTTTTTTACCTGTGATCTTCTCTTAAGAGGGACATGTTTGTTAAACACTTCTGTAAATTTATCATTAAAAGTATTATATGCAGTGTTTACATCTGAGTATTCTGAAAAATCTAAATTTACATTTTGAAGGTCTCTAGTAAAATTTTCACTGTCAAAATTTCTATAACTTCTATAAAAACTTTTAACCATTTGTTTTTGTGGCATTTCACATCTAAATTGTACGGATACAAGGTGGTGCACATCACTGATGCCACAGTCAAAATTACAAATTTTACCACATAGATTTGGACTATTTGTTAAGATTACATCTACAAGACTTGGGTTTGCATCTTTACAAAAACATGTTGGATCTTTAACCAAGTTTGTTAAATCAAATATGTCACAAACATTTCTTAAAGCTTGTCCTTTTTCTCCATGTAAAAAATCAAAATTTAGATCTCCAAGAACAATAAAGTTATCATATTTGCATGTGGCTTTGTCTAAGGTTTTAATAAAATCATTACTAAAGTTTGTTTCTGACATTGATGGTGGCTTATATGAGCCTATAAATAACCACTTCTTGTTATTCATTATGATTTCTATACTTATAGATTCTATTAAATCAAATTCAAGATTACTTTTCCTGTCACCAGCTATATCTGATCTTAGATAAACTGCTATACCACCACCTTTACTAGTTCTGTCTTTTCTCCAAAAAATATAATTATCAACTTTAAATTGACAATCAACAAAAGATTTGTCAAGTTTAGTTTCAGCTAAAAATAAAATATCTACAGTACCCTTTTGTAATAGTTCTTTAATATAACTAACTTTATATCTGAGACTGTTTATGTTAAGATATGCACATATGAGTCTTTTAGGGTTGCTTTGTTTTGTAATATAACTGCACACTGATTCAAATCCAGTCCTGTAATTAACATAATCTAGCTAGAAAGTTCTCTTAGTCTGTATGATATCCAAATGTAATACATGTACAAATGTACAAATATATATGCTTATAAGTGCCAAATAAAAATTACATGAACAGTGCAAGCCCAGTACAAAATTTACACCCCATTTTTTAAGTAGATTTTACCTAAAGGTTTTGGAGAATAAAAGATAAGCATAGGAACTACATTCTTATTAAATACTGCATATTCATATACAATAGATCTAACTTGAGTAAATGGGCAAATCATTTACATATCAATGTGGAATTCCCAAGTATTAGAAATGTGTTGCAAAGTCATTATTTTCAAGTTTTTGTGTGATTATAAGCATATGATGGGACCAAGGAATGTCAATAAGTTCTAAATATGTAAAAAATATCATGATCACCCAAAAGATTTAAGTTTAATAGAGTTTTTTCACAAAAACTTGAATACGCACTTACCTTGCGTAATCAAATTTGATATTTTCAATAGCACACCTCAGGAGAACCTTGATTTTCGTGTTTCTTTACATGCTATTCATTTGAATAATAGATAACCCAGAAGAAATCGGTTTAAGCTATCTAAAAAACTTACTTTTGTGAAAATTGTCCAAGATCGGAAAGCCAAATCAGATCTTAAATCCAAGTGTTTTGGATTAGTTTAGGATAGTTTTCGGCCATTCTGTTCTGTTCTGTTTTCGGAATTCCCTCCTTTATAGGAGCACATCCGTATAGTTCGGATTTAGTAAAAGTCAATGTAGTTTATGGATTAAAAACTAAAAAATATAATGACTAGGTGCGACCTGCGGGATGAGTTCATAGTTTAAATGTTATTGACCCTTACGTTTATTTGAGGGTAAAATGTTAATCCGGGAGTCTCTATGTTTGTATAGAGCAAAGCAGAGCTTGCGACTTATATATTCAGCTCTATAGCAAATGTCAGTACATACACATCCACATGCACAAAGCCTGCTACTAGCATCTAAGATAAATGATGTATCTATAGAGGTGTTAAAGTTAGTACAACATCTAGGGCAATCTATAGGTTCATCTAAAAGAAGTTGAAGCTCAAGTAGATAAGGATAGCGTGTGGTTTGAAGAGCACTACAATCCATAATGAAATGTTCTGTAATTTCAGGTGCACATTTACAGAGAAGACATGTTGGATCTACTGCATTCTGGTTGAATGATGCTCTGTTGCTTTGTAAATAGAATGTACCTGTGAGTAGCTTGAGTTTAACTGGTAGGCGATTGATGTCAAATTGTGATGTTCCCACACTTGATAGAACAGGGTGCATTCTGTTTGGAAGTAGACTGCCTGGGGTTATAAACTTGAGTGATTTGTATGTGGCTAATGCACTTTGGTGTTGAGTAAACCACTTTTTTTCCACAGACTTCCGGACAAGGTTCTTCCATCTTGATTTCAACATTGGGTTGTCCAGGATATCATGTGCTGAAGGGAGGTCATAGATAGCCAATATCCGTCTGATTTTACTGAACCAACTGGAGTCCGAAAATCCACACATTGCCAGTTGTCTTGTGGCTAAGTCTTTTTCTATTGAGTTGTCACTACTACATATTTTATGAAAAGCGGTGAGAGCTGCTGTATGAATTTTTCCTTTCATTGGGAAAACACCTGCTAATATATATGTAGCAATGTCTGCTGTATTATTTGGTAAAGACAATATTTGCTTTATGGATTTTCTGTAAAAGCACTCTATGGGCACCATTTGGGCATCAGTGGGCAACAGAATTTCTAAACCATATATCAAAATTGGTAAGACATATGTGTTGAAGATATGTAGACAGGTAATTGGATTTAGTCCGTTCTTTCCGTGTAGGCCTGCTCCCATAAGACTGTACATTGTTCTTCTGGCTTTAGAAATATTCTCCTCAATGTGAATTGGAATGGTTTTCTTGAATTCATTATGATGTTTAATTCCAAGATGAACAGCAGTGTCCGGGTTGTTCATAGGTTGGTCGCTGATGGTAAATGTAAATTGGTCGTCACTTTTTTTTGTACTTGCGAGAATCATGCTTTTGGTAGGTTGTAATTTATATTTTTCAGATGTACTGTAGTTTTCTACTGTTGTTATCATGGTCTGCAGTTCAATTGGGTCATTAGCTATTAATGCTACATCGTCAGCACATGTTGGGGCACCACAGAAGATTGATCCGATAGTTGCGCCTAGCCCGCTTTCCTCAAGTTGGTTGAGTACATTATTTATGTAGAGTTTGTAGAGGTCTGTACTCTTTACCATTAGATAAGATAAGATAAGATAAGATAATTTTATTAAACTAATCACAGTGCCCAAGATTTGAGCAGAATAATCAAACAGTTATAACACAAAACATATATGATTTGATTGATTGGAGTACATATAAAAAGACATACAATATACCTAATAACATCAACAAATAGTTCACTAATTATTTAACAAGACAAATCAAATTAATAACACACATTTTAAGCATGGAGGGAAACAGCCCCCTCCCTAGAAAGGATAACCTCTCTTTCTTTAAATAATTTATTTATAAGTTTGGCAACTGATGATATAATAAAATTATCCTCAGAAACCAAGAGCCAAGTTAGTTTTTGTTCATTATTCAATGTTTTAAAGTTCTTATATTTATCTATTATTTGTTTAAAATTATCATTTCTTATTGTATTTAATTTTGAACACTTGAGTAAAAAGTGTTCCTCATCCTCAACTTCCTGTTTGCACATTCTGCAGATTCTGTCCTCTGCTTTAATATTTATATAGCGGCCTCGCTCAATGTCTAAGTTATGGGCACTTATTCTGAATTTAGTTAGTATTTGTCTGTCCTGTTTATTGACATGTAGTAAGTATGGTTCAAATTTAAATATATTTTTAAATTTTCTATATGTGCGCAGCTTATTGCCTTGCTCAGATTTCCTTTTATCATTAAATAAATTATTTTTCCAAATTTGTTGAAACTTTTCCTTTAGCTTCTTTTTAACTTTATTTATAATAGCAGTTTCTTTTAAATTATTAGCATTCTTATATAAATGTGACAATTTTAGATAGTTGAATAATTCTTTTATGCATCCCAGCCATGATTCTTGACTCTGGTTCTCAGTATTTTTATAATATGTATATGCATCTTGAAGTAAAGATATTTGATTATTGGAGTTGATAATATATAACCAGTACTTAATCATGTTAAGTAAAACATCATATAGAATAGGATAACTTCCTAGTTCTCCTCTACATGCCTCATCTGAGGACTTAGATCTAACACCTAAAGAAAATTTACAAAATTTAGTGTGTATTTTTTCAACTGAGATTTTATTTATTTGTTTACTTATAAAGTCATCATAATTTTTTAAAAATTTATTTTGAGAAAATATTCCCCAAATCTCTGATCCATAAAGTAGGACTGGCTTCACAGTATGATTAAATACATGTAATAATGTTTTTATGTTAGGGGAATTAGCTGTAAATGTTTTTCTTAATTTAAACAGTGCCTTCCTTCCTTTATTACTTATTTCTTGTCTGGCAATTCCAAAGTTGCCAGATGCTGTAAACACAATACCAAGATATGTGTATTGTTTTACATTTTCTATTAAAGTGTCATTATATTTAATTTTAATGTTTTTTAGTCTGCCACTTTTATTGAAGACCATTATTTTGGTCTTTTTTGTATTAATATTCATTTTCCACTCAGTGGCAAAGTTTGATAATCTTCTCACACAGTTTTGTATTCCTTTTTCAGATGATGATAATAAGACCACATCATCAGCATACATAAGACAGTTTATTTGATATTGAGATAGACACACTGGATCGCATGTGTCATCAAAATAATTTGGAAGGTCATTTACATACAAATTAAACAAAGTGGGGCTTAAACTATCCCCTTGGCGTACACCTAAATCTGATTTGAAAAAGTCAGATCTAAAGTTATTTGATTTTACACAAATAAAAGTAGTATTATATAAACTTTTTATGATGTTATAAAACTTATGTCCAACTCCTGTCTTCTTCAATTTATATAACAATCCGACATGGAGCACAGAATCAAAAGCCCGTTTGAAATCAACAAAACAAACATATAAAGGTTTAGAGTTTGTTTTAACATATTTTTGTATAAGTGCTTTAAGCACAAACATATGATCTGATGTACGGCATTTCTTCATGAAGCCTATTTGCTCTTTATTAATTACTTTTTGCTTCTCTAAAAAGGTTGCTAATCTTAGATTTAGTATTTTGTTAAACAATTTTCCAATGGAGTCACTTAAAGTGATTCCTCTATAATTAGTAGGTTCATAGACTGAACCAGATTTGTGTAACGGGGTAATGCATCCTTGAGACCATATAGTTGGGTACACCCCGTGCGATAAAGCTAAATTAAATAATTTATTTAATAATGGTGTTAATACTACTTGACCATGTTTTAACATCTCATTCAATACTAGAGATAGACCCCCTGATTTAGAATTTTTTAGAGATCTAATGGCTTTAGATATTTCTGTGAAATCAAGTTCATTAAATATTACCTCATTTTCAATTTCATTAAGTTTTGTTTCTATTAATATATCTACCGGCTCTTTATTGTTAGTATTTAATTCTTTAAAGTAGTCTTTCCAATCTTTCAAAGAGATATTGGTGTCTTTACTTATTTTATCAGGGGAGATCATAGATAGGGGAGCCTAGGTCGCTTCAGAAATGTGTAAGAAAATGGCGGATAAAACATCAGCACGATCAAGATTAGACAGAGTGCGCAAACTCAATCGAACTAAAAATAAATTTTATATTTACACAACCTCATGAATAATTCACATTTGTATAATGAATAATTCATTTTTTATTCTAAGTTCCAATTGAAATTTAAATGAATCGAGTAAATAGGGTCGTTCTTTATACATTGCATGGATAAATTCCCGCCACGAAATCTTGTCCGTGCTCCTCGACAACGATAAACTGCCAATTAATTACGTGACCGACCATGCATTTCACTTAAAAATGTGGGGGGGGGTGACTTTTCCTAAATATAACAATCTGTTATATTGTGATGAAAAAACATATGGCTATCGAGTTAAAGAAAAATAGACTGCAAGGCATGATAAGATAAGATAAGAAAGATTTATTTGAATTCGGATTTGTAAATAACAATAAACCAGGGATTAAATAAAACTGTTAGTTTGTATTGGAAGTTGCTCATCCCTTGTTTTGGACATCCCTGAATAAACACAAGCCCTCGAGAGTTTTTTTTCCGAATAAGAAAATTTCATGGCATGATTTCTGCCATGCAAAATAATCGGTTAATACATTTTTTTTTCAAAAATTGCGATGACGCCTTTAGAAACTTTTCCGCTCCGTCGGGCGCTCCGTAGAGAAAGTGCGCCAAAATATTTTCTGCTCAGTAAAAAAAAAAGGCCTCAAAGTTAAATGGTCGGTCAAATACATACAATAAAGCGGCAGCCTCAGTAGATCAAATAGAATAAGAGATAAAACTGTCACTTTGACCGACTCAATTAAAGAAACTGAGTAATTTTCAGAAAAAAAGTAATTTTGCGCATATTCAGATTTCTAACTGGGTGCCAGCATGATAAGCCATGTTCTATTATTCAGGGGGGTGGTATTGAGGAAGGATTTGTGGATTTTCGATTGATAATAAAAACACCAAAACGAATCAACGGTCTTAGAAGTAACACGAGTTTTAAGACTGATATGCGTAATATTTCATGACGTTAATCGTACTGGCTGTTTATTCATTGAGGGACCGACGATTTAACTTGAACGGGGGGGGGGGGGGGGGGTAGGTCTTCGGTTTTTTTACGAGAAAATTAATTCCGCGCAAAGCTAGGGAAAATATGTATTTTCTATTTAAAATGTGTCACGACAAACTATTTTTTTCTTATATTAGCATTAATTTAATCAGTGGGGCAGAAATCCTTTCAAGTTATGAATATTTGCTGCCAATATATCTTTCCATCAAAATATCCAGAATAATTTTAAGGAAGAAACAACCCCTATTTCATGTTAAATGGTCGGTCCCTTAATAGTTTTTGCGCAAATTTAGAGCCTGAATACTTTTCGCACTGGCTAAGGCGCGCAATTTTTCTTTTATTTCTTTTTTTTTGCACATCAAAAACGCCATATCGAAGTACAGTGCCGCTGTGTTTTATTTCCTGATTTTTGGCACACTGCCTTTTCATTCTTAATTTCACCATATCCCATTTTAAAACTATTAGGTGCTTTTGACCGGCAAAAATTCGAAGTTGACTTATCATGCTTATATATAAAATTAAATTGGGAAAGTAGAAAAAGCGACAAACCTGAAAACGCTTCCCACCATACGAGACCAATACTTGAAGTTGCATATCAAATGATTTCGAATAGTACTAGCTGAAAATCTGTTACGATTTTTTTTTTTCATGGACCAACCTCTTGACACCATTTGCGAGGATGGTCTCAAGAAACCATTCTAATACTTCATCTGGGACAAAAAAGGCTGTTTCGTGTATGTGTAAAAGCAATACCCAATGTACCAAGTCTGAATAGATTAGCCTCTACCATTTTTTTTTCTGAACGAAAAAAAAAAATAGTAGGGGCTGATTTTTAGTCGGACTACCCATGTACCATGATGTACGTTAAAGGCACCTCTATAAGTGCTTACTTCTTACCTCAAGCAAGGTCCTCTGTGTCGATTTGTTTTCATATAGTGTCTGAGGTTCTTTCTCGCTGAATTGCATCGATTTGATTTTAGTGTGTAATTTTGTGCATTGTATGATTATGGATATAGGGAGGTTGGGCACCGATAAACTTGTTTCCTCCCCGCCACACTTTATATGTGCCTGATCTAATCCAGGAATCTTTGTCAAAACTTTTGTTGGTCACTGATATCTTTGTTATAAATCCAGAAGGGGTCTTTCGATGATATTTTGGGGATTAGTATTGGATCTTGTGCACTGCTGTTTTAGTGTTGGATCAACGCAAGACGGCGAGGACCAACCTCTGGTCATGTTGATATTCCTTTGTTAATTGCCGTTGGTTCATGTTTGTTGTGCCACGTACACTTATTCTACATCTCATGGGAGATTTCGATAAGGGAAAGCTCGATGAAGGCTGATACAAAGGCAACACATGTCTTTACTCGAATAAGTCAAGCCCTTTCGGTCTTTGTGTACTTTGGCGGAGCAGGTTAATGTAGCGACTACAAGGAGTGAAATATAACGACTATATTATTCGGGTTACACTTGCAGACTGCATCTGATACTGGAGATGGTTTCACATAAGCACAAAACTTTTTTCCCAGCCCAGAATAAATAACTATGTTTAACCGTAAAAAGAAGCTTTTCTTGCTTATTGCAACCATATATGTAGTTTATTTTCAATCCAGGACCAATTGCAAAAAAGCGAGCAGCGACCGCTGTTCAAATTAGTTGGTCTAATGGAGGCTGCTGGCTGTTTTTCGTTGTAGATTTTTTAAATTGTTGTCAGTGGTGTAGGTAATGTTGCTTACACTACATTCCACATCTCATTATCTTATATTCAGTAAAGGAGGACAAACAAATTGATAAAACCAACTTAGAACTGTACTCGTTTGAGAGAAAACTTTCACTTCATGTGCCAATGTTTGAAAATGATTTAGAAATCAGAGGGAGTTTGATATTCATAGTATTCTCAATGATTAATGAGCTTTTCTGAACATATTGAGAATAGCAAAAGGATAATACTTGAGTAGAAGTTGACTTGGAAACTTCATTTACAATACAAATCGACAAGGTCATGTAACACTACAAACATCAGTGTTATGGAGATATTTAACAACACATCTTTATACATTTTTTCAGGATAAATAAAGCTTTGTTATGTATGCTTAAAAATTTGAGCAACAGAAAAAAAAACCATTTATTGTGTCCCATATATATCTGTCCTTTATGTTCACAGTCTTCATCACCTAAAAAAACCACAAGATTTGAATTAAAAGAAACACTAATTTTATATTGTGAATACTATGAAGATGTGTCAACTTAAATTGCTGATAGTGTCATTACAAGTCTTTTACATTTAATCTGACTAAATGCATGTTGTGTGTATGATTTCATGGTATGACAATGCTGTTTGATCCTATGTGGACTCAGTTTTGGTCTTATTATACTTTGTTGTTATTGAACAGCTGGCATAAGAGCTAGACAGACTTATATCTTTCTTTCTGTCTGTCTACATATCTTGCAACTATTTTTAAAAATATTTCTCAAATCTTGCTTTGCTTGGTGACCTATATAAGGGACATATAACTCATTTCAATGTATAGAATCTATACCAGTAACAAATTGAAAATTATTTTAGTGCATGGTTATCACATATAATATAATATATATATATATATCAGCCAAGCCATGTCTCCTTTTTTTATGAAATTATGTACAAATTAAAGGAAAATAACATGCTAGCTAGTACATGTGTATATTTAAGATGACCGTAATAAACGACAAGTTAAGAAAACAGGGAGCAAAATATTTTACTTACTTCAAATACAATGTACGATGGTGTACACATTCTCCTACGTGTCCTTGATGTTCACCTGTTAAATAATGTAAACAAATATGGATGATTATTAGCATAACAAAAGAACAGATAGCACGTGCAAGTCGTGTGGAATTACTGCTTTACAAAATGTTTTTCTGATAAATAGCATAGAAATATGTAATAAAACAGTATTCTTAAACTTTTCATATAAAAAATTCCGAAATCCTATGTTGAGAACATTGATTTTCAAAAAAATTCATATTGCCAAGTCTTGGCAATATGAACACAAAAGAAAACATGTCAACATTGTGACTGAAACCCTGATTTGCTTTAAATGCCTCTCCCATTTATTTCAAAAACTATATAACTTTTTTCCTGAGACCGTTTCCTAAAGGGCTATATGGTTTTTATTAATAAAAACATAGAAGATCAAATCAAAATCAGCGATATAAAAAAGTCTGACTTACCTCTGACATCAAGGGGGTAAATTTTAAACAATGGCGGCACGGGAAGCTGTTCCGGCCTGATTTTATATTCCTCTGATTTTTTTCAACTGGTAAACTGGTTTCCAGTCTCTGTTGATTTCTGTTCTAATTTCAAGGGACGTAACTCCATCCAAGCACCTGCTAAATTAAAGAAAAGTTTAATTCGAATAACATGAGTGTTAATTAACAAATAAAACAACGTTAATAATAATTTTTAAAAAGATAATTATTTAATTTGCATTTTTGGTTTAAGTAAAATTTAATTCAAATTTGAAGAAATATTGTTTTCCCTTTTTTGGTTTCTGTCTTTTAGCTTTTTCATTGACTGAACTAGCTGTCAGTGCAAAAAACCCAGAAAACGACGCAAATCAAATTCTTTGTAACAATTTGAAAGAGTAAAACATTATAGTGAGTTCATATACATTAATGTGTTGACCTTTGGCTCAAAGCTATCCATCTATTAATAGAAATTATTAATAAAAAAAAAATTAATAGTTTATACACAAAGTGACAAAGTACCATGTAAAACCAATTCAAAGCCAAAATTTAAGATAGGGCTAAACTTACTCAGTCGCTGCACTGTAGCCACATTATTTTAAATATACTGGAATTATACTGTGGAGGATCGCCAAACAGCATCAACACACAGCTTCCACCTAAGGTCGTTAAAATTCCATATAAATTAAAACTATTTACATAACCTCTCTCATCTTGTCTTCTATGACACTATGTAAGGTGGTCTTAAATGCCTCCACAGTGTCCTGGTTGACGTCCCTCTCAAGTAAGTTGTTCCAGTTATGTTATTGGGAAAAAAGCTGTACTTGTAGTTGTCGTAGTTGTAGCTGATAGGTCTAAATTAAAGCTGTTGCTGCTCTGTCCTCTTGTGGGTCTGGTTATGTTTGGTGTAAGTCTCAGAGTCGTGATGTGATTCATGCATTTTTAAAGGTTCACCAGTCGCTGTTCTTTTCTCCCCTGCTGACAGGATGTCCATTTCAAATCCCGGAGCATGGCAGTGACACTTTTGTGGTGACTGTACATGTAATGACCGGTTACAAAGTGAGCAGCTCTACGTTGCGTTTCACTGATGGAGATTATCTGGTATTGGTGATAGGGGTCCCACACTGATGATGCTTATTCAAGTGATCAGTGTCACATATGACTTTTGCTTAGCTTCTTGGCTACACTTGTTTAGGTTTCTTCTGAGAAAAGCTTAGATTCCAGTAGCATGAGTAGCTTTGGTTTTAATTTGGTCAATGTGGTGGTTCCAATTTAGATCATTTCCCAGTTCCACTCCGAGTTATGGATGGTCTTCCTCTATGAGTGCTCTGTCATTGATGTTGCAGATGATGTTGGACATTTAGCATGTTTAGTTTCATGACGTAACATTTCTTGGGGTTGAATCTCTGAAGCCATTTCTTCGACCATTCCGTCATTCTGCTGAGGTCTTCCTGCAGTTGGTGGGTATCTCTCTCTGAGTCAATGATGGGATAAAGAAGACAATCATCTGCAAATAGTTTCACCTCTGATTTTACGCAATCACCAATATCGTTCACATAAAGTAGGAACCTCAAGGGTCCAAAGACTGTGCCTTTGGAAACTCCTGAGTCAATGTGTACTTCTGGAGAGGCTTCACCATTGAGAACAACTGTCTGCCTTTGTGTTGTTAGCCATTGTTCAATCCATTCATTGGTGTAGTCTCTGATTCCATAATATTCTAGCATCATGATAAAAAAATAATGAGATGTGGAATACATGTAAGTGTATGCGGCACAACTCACATAACAAGCGGTAGAAAAACCACAATGGACAACTGCCAGTAGGCGCTGCTCACCGTTCTGCAATTGTCCAATGGTCTAAATGAAATGCATATAATTCAAATCCAGTCATGAAATAGTCACATATAGACCCCCTTCTTAAACAATGAACAGATAACATCAAAAAGACAAGTACAAACAAAAGCTTTGTCAAAGATTCCTGGCTTAGAACAGGCACATATAAAATGTGGCAGGGTTAAACTAGTTTTTTGGGCTCAACCTTCCCCCTATCAATATTCCCAGACAAAACACAAAAACTGAACACACAATAAAAATTAAATCGATCAAAGAGCAGCACATCAAGGAATGAGATAGGGTAGAGATTTATGCCTTGAGTCCAGTACATCTGGAACGACATCATATTATCTGATAGCCTTCAAGGTTTCCCGAAATGAAGGTTCTGTGAAAGCCAGCTGATTACAAAAATTCAGGACCTAGCAAAAGGCCTGAACGACAATGGACAGTGGACAGGTCGAGACAGACAGTCTTCTTGGACTTAATCATTCAACAAACTGCCTCACCACCCCCTTCAATGAAACTGCAGCACACCATCATATCTTGTCCTAAATTGAGTGCTTCCTTACCACAAAAGTGGAAAAGTCAACCCCTGCACCACTAATCTCCAGTGTGCCTCTAAGAACTGTGTTAGGTACACAACTCTTCTTTTTCTATATCATTGACCTACCATTTTCAGTAGATTCCACAGCTAGATTTTTGCTGATGAATGTTTATTGCATTGCTCCGTCAAGACACCAGATGACAAAAACAAACTGCAGAATGACCTTGACATACATGTACTACAACAGTAGGAGAAAGATTGGGTAATCAATGGACTTTAATCCAGACAAGTGTGAAGTAATAAATATCACAAACAAAATGCAAGACTTTTAAGTGGTGCATACTTCATACATGTATGTAAGCATTTCAACAACTCAAAGAAAAGGATAAAACAAAGTATCTGGACATCACCATCAACAGTAAACTTAACTGGAACCTTGATATAAACACCAACATTGTATACCAAAAAGGCAAACAACACCACAGCCTACCTCAGGAGGAACTTATCATCATTTTCTTGTAACATCAAGTTGCAGATGTATAAAAGTTTTACTCTAACAAAGAAAAAAGACAAACAAAAAACTGTCAATGCTGTGGGGTAAGTACAGAGGACGACTGGAGATACATAACAAATGATAACAACCAGACTAGCTGTGTAACATTCATGCGAGGAACTGCAGTTTGTGCATTCCAAGATAACATACAAGTCATGTACAAACTTGTTTACATTCAATCAGCCCAAATCCTATATCACACTGGTGCAACAAGAGGCCACACTTAGATGAGATTCATGTACTTACCATCAATTCATTCTGACCACCATTCTGTCAAGTAAACAGATTTAGAGACACATTCTTTCCAGAAACCATCAGTTGAATGAACTACTTACTAAAATTACATGAACAAATTTATTAAATATTTTCAAAAAAGATCTTTTTGTATATGGATTATGAATAATGATAACCCACTTAACTGTGATTTTTATCTTTCCTGTGTGATCACCTCTCAGCTGGTGTTGGAATTCCGTTTGTATTTAACAAAAAAGGACTGTACATGTATGTGATTAGGTTTGTCAGTTACCTTCCCAAGGTCGGTGGTTTCCTCCAGATACTCCGGTTTCCTCCACCATTAGAACTGACTGCCCTACATGGCCTAGGTGCGTTGTTAAAGGGCGTTAAACACCAACACATACACACACACTTTACTGTGTGACTACATTGAGAAGGCTTTGAAATTAAGAAAACTTAACCAATATTATGTATTATCTCCCTTTGACCACTGATGTTTTCATTGAAATATATTTGTTCCACTTAATAATTCTGTAATGTTTTGTCTTATGTAATTATGCCCCCCCCCCCTTTTGAAGAAGTGAGGGGTATACTGGATTAACTCTGTCCATCCGTCTGCCAGATATCTTCTTCCTGTTTACCGACTAAGTAATTTTCAACATGTTGAAAATTTTCGTAACATTTTTCTCAGCAACTACATACATGTATGACAGTGACTTGAAATTTGGTATTTGGCTTCAGTATGCGGGCCTCTATTGCAATATGGAAATTTGGTCTGTCAGATATCTACTCCTATTAACCGACTTTGTCAATTATCAACATTACCAATAAATTGTTGAAAATTTTCATAACATATTTTCCAGCAACTACATATCACAGTGATTTGAAATCTGGTTTATACATGTAGCTTCAAAGATGGTGGTTTTGCTGAAAAAATTATAGTGAATTTAGAAGTAATAAAAAATTGTGCATAAATGTGAAAACAAATTTCCAGGCTCCAACTTTTCTGAATATAAAAAGGCAGGATGAAAATAATATCCATAGCCTAGCCATAGAAATCAAATCGTCACTCCCTTAGAGACTGAATTAATATATTTATACGACTGCAAAATTTTTGCGATCCTATAATGTTATGGCGTTGTGTTGTCGGCAGCGGCGGGGTAGTTGTCTGGAGACATTGACCAATTGTTATGAAATTTTTATATGATGTTTGTAACCACTAGAGGAAGGTTCTGTAACGTGGTAACGTGTTGACTAGGTTCGTATCAAGACTTTGAGGTATCTTGAATAGGGATGTATTTGTGTGATGAAGTTTACTGACTTGTAATCTATAGACGAATCCGCAGTTGTACTATGATAATGCGCATCCGCTATCGGCGGATCCGCTCCTGGTCAAACTAACCTCGGTAATGCGCAATCTCAATATAGCGCATCCGCTTGTGAACGTTATACTTTAATTATACCAAGCTAATCCTAAGCCTTATTCAGGCTGGGCGATTGCGCTCAGTATTTCTCTTATACGTATTTACCCGTATTTATTATTACCTATTTAACCGTTCACGATCAACAACAGAATGACCAAGAATAACCAGTGTTTCGCGTTTATATATGACATGATGACGTAGGCTTTGGACGATACCAAGTTTGATGGGCGATACCAAAAATCTTAATCATTAATGCGTTTTGAAGTAATAGAAAATATGGTTATCGTCTCAACTAAGGAAAACTCTAGATAATTTAGTTCCAAACGTGTGCATTACAAATGTATATAAATAGAATTATATAAACAATGTAAACAGGGAAGTTATTTACTTAGCGATTAACGTAATTAAAACAATGCGCACTTTCCTTATGATTCCTTCTTAATGCAACTATAAATAAGACTTTAATAAACAGAACCGTCATAGTTTAAAACCCTTAATTATGTTAATAAAGATATAATATTAACGTATCGATAAATTGCGTTTTGTTTATGTTCCGAGGTAAGAATTGTGGAGGGGAATGAAACAGTTTTGGCGTGCAATTCATCTATTAAAATTTCGTTACATTACCCACGCCTCCGAAGAATGCGTCCTCGCATTCACTTATCTGTTCTGATGCCAATGAATAAAGGTAACACAATAACAATAGAGAACCCACTACTATTCTCATTCATGGACTTTCACAATATAATACCGCTACCTGTACTGTAGCATTTTCCTCAGTCACTATTTGCTGGGAAACAAAGCTTCCAAAGTCCAAAACCTTCATAAACATCAAAAACAAACTTGTGAAATTGAAAACATGAAGCTTGAGGGAACGGTGCATCTACATTAAAACTTCAGAATTGCATGTCAAACATTTTGCGAGTGCGTGTGGAATGAGATCGGGAAATTAGATTTGAATTTTGACCATGTAAACCTTACTCAAAAATTTAATTTAAAAGCCACTTTAAATAGTAATTTGCCAAAAAATCCGGTATTGAAAAATTTTGCCTTCCAACCGGTCACATACGGACCACTAACAAGTTAGCTTGTTATAAGGGTTCTTTAACGTGCGGTAGCCGTGGGATCTGCTACAACACGGGGCATCGGTTTTACGTCTCATCCGAAGGACACATGAAATATTTAGAGACACACCGGGCAGATTTTACAACAGGAAATAACGAACAGCATATCATTTTAATTTCCTCTTTGGAATTGAACAAAGTAAAAATGTAACAAAGTTTAAACACAATAATGTTCTATTTACAGTCTCTCCCTGAGATCAACAACAATGAAACAATGTTAAGTTATCAGTCCCTAAAAATGTTTTCAACATCTAATTATAATACATAGTCTGCATATCTTGCAGGCATCTTTCTAACGCGTCCGCGTCGCGAACCGTTATTACTGTCGAGTGCGTATGGCGGCGTAGCCGTGGCGTTGTCAGATATTTCTACTGAATCAAAACTTTCAGTTTCGTTCATATTTTCTGAGACCGTTTCTTCTGCTTTGCTTTCTAGTTCTCCAACTAGCTGTTGCGAATGGTATTGTTTCATTCGGTCTACATGAACAACTTGCGACTTTTTATCGGACTCTCTTCTTACTTCATAAGTCACACTCGTAATTTTTGAAACAACAATAAATGGTCCTTGCCAAAAACACATTAGCTTTGGAGATTTTCCAATGATTTTCTGTGGAAAATATACCAGAACTTTGTCACCTACTTTGAAATCTTCCCATGACAATTTGCTATCATGGTATTTCTTCTGGCGTTTCATTTCTCCCTCTGTGTGATCTCTTGCATATCTATGCGCCTTTTCCATTTCATCACGCATCTCCCATGCCCACATTGTAGCTGGCATATTTGTCATGGCACGCGGAATTGCATATTGTATGTGAAGAGGTGTGGTAACCTCGCGACCAAGCATTAGCATATTAGGAGTGAGGCCTGTGGTCGCATGCTCTGTTGATCTATAGGCCATGCCCACGAAATCTAAATATTCGTCCCAATCATCTAAATGATCTGAGAGATACGCACTAACCATGTTCATGATAGTTTGATTTGATCTCTCTACCATTCCATCAGATTTTGGATGGAAAGCCGTTGTTCTTGTTTTGTGTATGTCAAGAACTTGACAAAGTTCTTGAAACAAATTTGCTTCGAACTGGCGACCCTGGTCTGAATGTATTGTCGCTGGCACGCCGAATCTTGATATGACTTCCCTAACTAGTAAATTTGCTACTGTCGCGGCTTCCATATTCTCCATCGGGAAAATTTCTACCCATTTGGTAAAATAATCCTGTATGACAAGGATGTATTTGTTTCCACTTCTTGACTCTTGTATTGGTCCCATGATATCCAGAGCTATCCTCTCCATTGGGTAACCAGAACCCTCAATTTGCATTGGCGCTCTTTTAGTTTGTCCTGGACGCTTTCGTTTCATGCAATAGTCACATCCAAGAACATACTGGCGGACATCTCTTTGTAATCCGGGCCAGTAAAATGTTTGTCGTATCTTAGACAATGTCTTGTGGATTCCTAAATGACCGGACGTTTTAGACTCGTGGCTCATGTTTAAGACATTTCGTCGTTCTTTCCATGGCAGGATTGCTTGATTTACTGTTCTCGTACCATCGTTCCACTTACGAAAAACTATGTCTTGCTCAACAAATAGCATCTCGAACATACTCCATAGTGCTTTTACAACAGAACTTTGAAACTTAATTTTGGAGTGATTTGGTTTCTTTCCATCGATCAACCATTGTTTTACTATTTGAATGTCTTGATCGCCAGACTGGAGTTCCTTGATATCAACGCAAGTATTTACAACATTAACAGTTGCTTTGCCATCACTTTGGTTTTCAGTTGGAATACGACTCAGAGCATCCGCGTTGTTATGACGTGCACCTGGTCGATGTTGTATTTCAAAATTATACCCGCTCAATAGCTCTATCCACCTGGCTACTTGTCCTTCAGGGTCTTTAAAATTGTACAACCATTTCAGTGCGCTGTGGTCAGTGCGAATGATAAACTTCTGTCCATACAGATAGTGGCGGAAATATTTCACAAAGGAAACAACTGCCAAAAGTTCTTTTCTGGTAACGCAGTACTTTCTTTCTGTTTTTGATAATGCACGGCTGGCGTAAGCAACGACTCTTTCTTTTCCATCGTGTATTTGACTTAGAACAGCACCAATTCCATCTCCAGAAGCATCTGTGTCCAGTATAAACTGCTTCTTCATATCTGGATGAACAAGGACAGGTGAAGTCGTGAGACGATGTTTCAACTCGACAAACGCTTCTTCGCATTCTTTTGACCATTTAAACTCTCTTCCCTTTTCTGTCAATTTATGTAGCGGTCTCGCTATCATTGCAAATTTTGGAATGAATTTCCTGTAATAACTACACAGCCCAAGAAAAGATCTGACTTCGGTTGCATTGGTCGGCGTTCGCCATTCTTGGACAGATTTTACTTTGCTGTCCTCTGTCATAACACCTTCGCTAGTAATGCGGTAGCCAAGAAACAGAACTTCTTTCCTAAATAATTCGCATTTCTTCGCTTTTAACTTGAGTCCTGCATTTCTTAGTCTCTCTAAAACGATCCGAAGATTCTCTAACGCTTCGTCAAACGTTTTACCCATTACAATAACATCATCCATGTATACTAGACAGACGTCCCAGTGAAGACCAGAGAGAACTGTTTCCATTAACCTCTCGAAAGTTGCTCCGCTATTACATAGACCAAATGGCATTACGTTGAACTCGAATAGACCTTTACGTGTTGAGAATGCGGTCTTACTTTTGTCACCTTCCTCCATTTCAACTTGCCAATATCCTGCGAATAGATCTAGTGTTGAAAACCATTTAGCGCCTGCCAGAGTATCAATTGAGTCGTCCACTCGTGGCAATGGATATGCATCTTTTACTGTGACTTGGTTCAAGCGTCGATAGTCCACGCAAAACCTAAGTGAACCATCTTTCTTGCGTACGAGTACGACTCCTGATGACCATGGTCCTTTCGAGGGACGGACTATATCTCTTTCTATCATAGAATCCACTTCTTTATCAATAATATCGGCCATTTGTGGCGGAAATCGTCTTGGTGGTTGTTTAATCGGGGTTCCTTCATTTGTTGTAATGTTGTGTTTTACGACGTTCGTCCTACCTAAATCATTGTCATCTTTGGCAAACACATCTTCAAAATCGATTAGGAGTTCGCGCATTTTCTCCTTTTGTTCTTTGTTAAGTCCATTTACGGACCGTTCAAATAGTTGTTGCAAATGCTTTGGCAGTTTCCTGCTTTTAATCTTGCGCTCGTCTACATGAGCGGTGCTTAGAGCTTCAACAGGGCAGAGATTGCCAATAACTGTCTTTTCATTAATTTTCTTCACTTCATCTGATGCGTTCAATAGCCTAACTGGAACACTGTCTGCGATCTTAACGAGTGTTCGTGCCACGAAAGCAACTCCCTTTCCAACAAATTTTGCATTAGGCTCAACTAAAGCATCAGTCAAAACTGAAGTCTTATCACATGCGATTCCATTCACCTTTCCTTCGCATATTATCTCAGATCTCGGCGGAATGAAAATGTTATGCGCTGTTGTTACACGATAACATCCAAGCTTTCCCTCTAATTTCAATGGTAAGGATCGATTTCTCAGTGTAATCTCCTTCTTATTTATATCAACGATTCCTTCATGAGCCCGAAGGAAATCGAGCCCTATGATTCCGTCAAGGCCTATGTTTGCTACAACTGCTTCGGTTGAGAAATGCATGTCCCCTATTGTTATTATACAATCCATCATTCCACTTGTTTTTAACGGTGTTCCTTCTGCTGCCAGGATTTCTTGATAGACTTTTCTCAATTTTGGTCTGCGCGCAGCCTCTATGCTTGCGTAGGCTTCCTCTGAAATAAGTGTCACAGTAGCGCCTGTATCAATTAACATTTTCTGGGGCGACCCATTTATCTTCGCCTGCATATAGAGTCCAGCCTCTTTATTTGACCATACTCTGACGGAAGGATGTACACTGTCTGACTTGGCCTGGTCTGTTTTTCTACTTTCTGACTGGTCGCTCTTGTCTTTTGGTGGCTGTCTGCATTCTCGGCGGAAATGACCCTTTTTCCCACAATTATAGCAAGTAGATGTTTTTCTGAATTGAAACTTGCGCTTAGCTCGGGCGGTTGCATCTTGCATAGCTTTTATTTCCACATGAAAATTTTCTAATGATTTTGTTACTTTTTCCATGAACTCTTTCATGTTGCTTTCAACCTCATTTTCTGGTTTTACCGCATCTACCCTGTCTACTGCTTGACTGGTTCGAGCAAATCCTCTGTCATGCGATTTTTGTTTCTCAGCTCTAGTAAATGCTTCAATTTCAACAGCTAGTCTTATAGCATCATTTAGATATGTTGGTCTTGACTGCTGTATCCTAAGTCTCATGTCAAAATCAGGCAATGCGTCAATGAAATAATCTTTAGCCAGAGTTTCAGTTACATCTCTAGGTGCCGACGGATATGCTAAGTGTGTAAGACGACGAATGCTCTCACCCAACTCTGGTATTGTTTCTGACGCTTTCAATCTTCTGTCTCGTAACGTTGCCCGATATAACTCTGTTTGATTAACAGGTGAAAAACGACTTTCGAGCGCTTTGACAAGCTTTGTGTAATCATTCTTATCTACACCTTCTAAATTACCGAGCACGCCCTGAGCAGCTCCTCTTAACGTTGCCGCTAAGTACAATCCCTTTTGCCTTCGGGACCAGTTATTGATCTCAGAAACTGCTTCAAAGTGAGCCTTGAAGTCTATCCATGGTGTACTTCCATCATAGGTTGCAGATTTCATTGACATTTCTTTCCCTTCCTTGTCAGGTCTCTTGCTCATTGTAGTCTGTCTCGTTTCTCTACTAGATGCGGAAGCGCTTCTATCTTGTTCATCAGAAAAGCGTAATTCTTTCTGAATAGGATCTCTATCTTCAGATGGATTTCTATACTCTGTACTTGGCGTGGATGTTGTTCGCCTGCCTCTTGTGTCACTTTCTCTCTCCTGTTTGATGGTAGAAAAGTCGTACAGTCGACTGTTCTGTGGCGCATGCTTTGGTGTAGTTTGCTGTGCTTCCTCTGTATAATTTTGATCTGCCTCATGCTCAGCAATTTCATTAACAGTGGCACGTAACGAATTTACTCCATCGAGCAGTCTTTGAAAATCTTCGTCCATGCGCAAATATTCGACTCCATCCATGAGTCTTTGTAGATCTTCATCAAATCGACTTTGCATTGTGAATCCCTATCCCGACGCTGCCACCAAATTGTGTAACGTGGTAACGTGTTGACTAGGTTCGTATCAAGACTTTGAGGTATCTTGAATAGGGATGTATTTGTGTGATGAAGTTTACTGACTTGTAATCTATAGACGAATCCGCAGTTGTACTATGATAATGCGCATCCGCTATCGGCGGATCCGCTCCTGGTCAAACTAACCTCGGTAATGCGCAATCTCAATATAGCGCATCCGCTTGTGAACGTTATACTTTAATTATACCAAGCTAATCCTAAGCCTTATTCAGGCTGGGCGATTGCGCTCAGTATTTCTCTTATACGTATTTACCCGTATTTATTATTACCTATTTAACCGTTCACGATCAACAACAGAATGACCAAGAATAACCAGTGTTTCGCGTTTATATATGACATGATGACGTAGGCTTTGGACGATACCAAGTTTGATGGGCGATACCAAAAATCTTAATCATTAATGCGTTTTGAAGTAATAGAAAATATGGTTATCGTCTCAACTAAGGAAAACTCTAGATAATTTAGTTCCAAACGTGTGCATTACAAATGTATATAAATAGAATTATATAAACAATGTAAACAGGGAAGTTATTTACTTAGCGATTAACGTAATTAAAACAATGCGCACTTTCCTTATGATTCCTTCTTAATGCAACTATAAATAAGACTTTAATAAACAGAACCGTCATAGTTTAAAACCCTTAATTATGTTAATAAAGATATAATATTAACGTATCGATAAATTGCGTTTTGTTTATGTTCCGAGGTAAGAATTGTGGAGGGGAATGAAACAGTTTTGGCGTGCAATTCATCTATTAAAATTTCGTTACAGTTCCTATTGTATTTGGGGTTGGTGGCCTTTTCCTTTTCGGAAAAAGGGCCTAAAGGGGCTATACGGGTGTATTGACAAAACTGTTGTAGAATGTTTATTATTCAATTGATTTTGAAAATTCTTTTTTTATTATATTCCTCATTAAATTCTGTCAACAAAATGTGTCAATGGTTATGATGTTTATTGAACTGTTACCTTGCTACAGGGGGCAAAATAAGGGCCACACTAAAAAAATCAACTTTTTTTATTTGTGGTCCGATTTTCAAAATCTTTTTTTCATTCGAATCCTTGTGACAATCCTTGCCTGCCTTGTTCAATCAGATTTGCAATATCTCCTACTGTTTTTGAGATAAAAGGGGTCCAAGGGGCAAAAACCGCCATTTTTAAAAGTTGGTCAAGGCAAATGGTTTTACACAAGAAATTTAGCTGTAGTGGGCCAGCCAATTCTTTGAAGTTTAAACATGATGATTATATACACTGAAGGAAGCTTTTTATTGCATTTGGAGTTTGTGGTCCTAACCTTTTTTTTTAAAAAAGGGACCAAAAGGGGCTTAATTGTGTCAAAAATGTCAATGAATTTAGAAATAAGATTTTTTTCTATTAAATGTTATTGTAAATATATATGTGTCAAATATGCATTTTAAAGTCCACCATAGGATGCATGTGTAAAAAAGCTTTGTAAGTCCACCATGGGCTGCATGTGACCAAAGCAATAGACTATCCATATTGGGCCTCCAATGTATAGGGTTCAACTTGTTGCAGTCGTATCATGCTGCGCTCGGCGTAGCTTTTTATTGAGTTTATTTTAAAAGTGGGTGGACAAATATAGATTTACAATTTTGGTTAAGGATCAAATTAGTTTTAAATTAGATTTAAGCAATATTTAAGATTTATCATCCTAAATCTTTGATCATGATCAGTAAATCCTGAGGTAATAAATTATTGCAAAGTCTAGATCTGATTTGCTTCAGTTACTGTGAATGCAAAAAGTGCATTTTATGTAAAATCTACTTATTCAATTAAATTTTGATTATGGATTGCCACATTAAACATATCAGATGAAGTTGATAGACAAAAAAAAATACATAAATAAATAAAGGGGGGTTATACTTTTTATTTTCTGAAGGGAGTTCTGTTAGTAGATTGGTGATTTTCTCCAGGTTCACTATAACATAAACATGATAAAATGGAACCTTTTTTATCCTGATTCTGAATTTCTGAATTGAAATCAAATACATATTTTTGTTTCATGTTAATATTCAGATAATAATAAATAACAAGTACAAGTATAAATCATTGTAAGTTTACTGATAAAAAGTTATTTACAACTTCAAACTTGATCATTTCGCTTTCAATTTAAACCCTTTAAAACAACCTATAAACATATGATAAATACTGCAGAGGAGATAGAGGATTGATCTAGATCAAGTTGGAAGTCTGTTACATGGAGGTTAGATACTGTAGATATAGGGAATGATATTTAATGACCTGTAACATTTTAATTTATTAATTAGACAGTAATTATTGACATGCCAGAGGTACAAACCATTGCTGAAATATTAATGTTAATCTATTTATTTTGTTTCACCATGCAACTTGATGTAATTATAAATCAATAAACATATGTGTTGGGTATTTAAGTACAAATTTGATGTAATAGTGGATTATAGACATTTCCTTGTTGTTTACATTTTAGGCAAACAATGACTGAAGCTACTGCACCCCTGACTAAACGCCCAAGAGATAGTATGAATGGTTCGACTGAGGGAACTTTCAAGATGTACAAAAGAGATCCAGCACATAGGTCAGTTACTTAAATGGAACTTATTAGATTTAGTAATTAGAGAGAAATATGTAGTACATGTAACTTGCATGAAATATAAAACATTATACACATGCTATTATAGTAATGCTTTAAGTAAAAAAATAAATACATGAGATAGTATGAATGGTTTGGCTGATGGCCTTTTTAAGATGTACAAAAGAGACCAAGCACATAGGTCAGTTTCTTTAATGGAACTTATCAGATTTAGTTAAGTAATTAGAAAGAAGTATATAACTTATGTAACATGTTAAAATGTAGATAGATGTTTAAGGTTAAGGATCCTAAACATGTTGATATGATAATGGGTATTTTCAATAAAAACATGTCCTTTTTAACTTGTTAACTGATTTCTTTTAAGTACATTACATGTATATTCTTTAAGATTGTAAGTGATCTTAGGATTGTTATTAGAAAATATTATAACAGGCTGAAACTTTTATCCCAAAAATATGATTTTTTCAGAGTTTTTGTGAACAGAAGTTTGAACATGGCCAAGATTAAGATATTTGGATTTGATATGGATTACACTCTAGCAGGTAAAAAAAACCAATGTTATATTAAAGAATGTAAACAATACTAGGGTTGCACAATATATCCGTTCCGGATTTGACTTGTACATTTAGACGAGGTCATCAGAGGTCACGGGGAGGAAAAACGACGTCATTCAACATGGGACAAAGGGAACAGCATTTTCTATCAACGATTCTTCTGTATTTATTCAACATATAGGGTAAAAATCATTTGCAACTGACAAATAAACCAACCATCAACATTTCCAACCAATAAAAAATCAATCTTGAAAGGAAATAAAGAAATTACTATCTTCGTCCATTAGCATGTTTGAACCAGTTTTTTTTACCAGTTCCTCCTCTTTTGGCTAAATAAGTGACCAATCCCGCAAATGCCCAACGCATGTATACCAGATTATATGCTCACATAATATTCAGATGACCTTTTCTTAGTTCTAACATTTTCACTCTTACACAAACATTTACATTTAATCCCAACATATAGTTTGTTTTTAAATGGTTTGTTTGTTACATAATTAATATGAATACAGAACAAACATACAAGTATTTTGATATGTTTATAAACCATCAGCTAAATGTCCTGACATTTTACCAAAATGCTTTTAGCTATAATTTTTTCTATCAAACCATGATTATACCAATTAATACAAAACTCTTCTTTAGAATTGTAATTATGCCAATGTATGTACATGGAGAAGTTCATTATTTCTATTTCTTAAAGATTATAAAGTACATATCAGTCTTGATTCTTTCTCTTCTGTTGTATATTATTTATTATATTTTTTAGTTTACAAATCACCAGTATATGAGATTATGGGTTTTGAGAATTCTGTTGTATATTATTTATTGTGTTTTTCAGTTTACAAATCACCAGTATATGAGGATATGGGTTTTGAGAAGTTGAAAGAAAGGTTGTTACATATTGGTTATCCAGAGGATATCAAAGCTTTTAAGTATGATCCAGCATTTCCCTGCAGGTAAAACTTATTAAAATAAATTGGTAAAACAAGAGTGTAAAATATGGACTTTTGCATTTTTTTGTGTTAACAGTAGGTATGAAGGTTTTATTCACACTGTAGATAGATACAGAAATGTGGAATAACGGTAAGTGTACGCAACACAACCAACATTAAAGAAACTGCAATTTAAAAAATCACAATGAAAAACAGCCAGCAGTCTTCAACATGACCAGAGGTCACTGCTCGCTGTCTTACATTAAAAAATACAATACATAAGATTCAAACAAATCCCTAGATTATCAACGAAAGACCCATTTCTGGACATAAAACAAAAAACAGATAGTTGACAGGGACAAACAAAAGCTTTGACAAGGATTCCTGGCTTAGGACAGGCACATATAAAATGACTTTAACATTAAGAAAAGTAAGTAAAAGTGGTAATTTTTCATATTTTGGGTCATTGATTTATTTACAAAAATATAATCACAAAAAAAAGACTTGAAATCCATCATTTATGCCATTATAGATTTGATACTTTAGAATTACGAACTCTAACACACAAGAGAAAAATATAAAATAAAAACCTCTTCCAAATGCATTTGACATTTTCATTGTTATGTCATCCTCGGAAACCCGGGGGTTCTTCATTCGAACACTCATTCATCACCCCTGGGTCCATTCGTATCAATTCCTTCGTTTTACACAGTTCTGAGTCGAGCCTTCTGATTGGTCGCTTAACAATTTTGTTAAGGAACGATTTATATTTGTTTTTTATTACAACTTAGTAAAGTTCAAGATCAGTGGAAAAGAACGCACAAATATGTGGCCAATCAGAATGCTTGATAGGAAAATTTGTAAAGCTGTCTAAAACGAAGGAATTGATACGAATGGACCCAGGGGTGATGAATGAGTGTGCGAATGAAGAACCCCTGGGTTTCCGAGGATGTGTTATGTTTGAAACACACAAAATGAACTTTAAAAGCTTTCACAGATATAATATAATTGTTGGTCAAAAGATGAATGTTATTGTTTATTTTTGCAGAGGTCTGTGGTTTGATAGATTATATGGTAACTTGTTGAAGGTAGATTGTTATGGCAACATCTTGGTAGCTATCCATGGATTTAAATTCATGAAAAGGTTTGTGTTATTTATGATTACCAGATACAGCTTATAAAACATTAACTATGCAACCATCTATGGAACCTTTGACAAAGGAGAATAACCTCTCTAATTCTTCACAGGTTAAGCTGCTTCTGCTTGCTGTAGGACACCCATTACATTGCCTTAGTACATAGTTATGTAAACTTTAATCCTGTAAAAACACCAACAATCTCAATGACAAGCATATAGCTTAAAACAGAGACAAACTGAAAAGGAAAAAAATAGATGTCTTGTTGTTATAAAAAAAAATCTTTGCAGTACATTAATATAAAGTGTTGCATTTCAAGCTCTAATTAAGAAAGTATCTTTACATGGAAATTAGACTGTAGCTTGTTATGGTGACAAGTGATTCAGTACAGGACATATAAACGAACAAAAGGCTGCAATGCTGGTCTTTAGTAAGTTTCTTGAACATGCTCTACTTAAAGCAGTATTTTTCAAATATGATTTAACCAGGCATATTTATTATTTTCAGTTGGGAAATAGCTAAGCTCTATCCAAACAAATATATACAGTTAGATGAAAATAGAGTGTATGTTCTCAACACACTTTTCAATATCCCAGGTAAGTAGTTATTTATTGTTAATCTGAGACTATCTTACTTTATACATGTACTAGAACACTTTTGTATAATGGTGGTGCAATGCTGTTCAGCCTTAAGATTCCAATGAGTGTTTCAGATGTAGTTAAAAATGTTTTAAGTCATGAAGACCTTTTCAACAAATCTGATCTTTTCTTTTTAACCAAAAAGCCAATAACAGATTCTCAAAGCCTCAAAGATTCTCAAAGATACACCACTCACATGTTAAATTTGTTTGTACAGATAATTTTATTCTTATTAGCTCTGATAAGTTTGTTGTGGACAAGTTTTCTCAACATGATGAATGAAACAAAGGGAATAAAAAATGGTTCAGTACATGTATTCGGTTTGTACAGTATTTGGTTTTAACAGGTCAAATTACTATATGTTTTATTAAAGATTATATGGGACTTGGGAATTTGTTTGGTTTGATGTGAAATTCGGTTTTGTCAGGGATTCGGTTTGAACAGTTTTCACTGTAGTTTGATTTCAGGTCTGTTGATCACATACTTCCTATTATTAAACAAAATCCAAATCCAGCCATTTTTGACACTGACATATTTTCTTCATATTTTTTGGCAGAAACCTACATGATAGCTTGTATGATAGACTACTTTACCTCAAAGAAGGACTGTGTTAAGTAAGTATAGGTCATGATAGAGGAATGTCAGCTTGGCTAGTTTGATATGGTTAATAGTGTAGAAGGAATGAAATCATGGTCACAAAATTGAAATTATCATATAAAGCATGTAAAAAGTTTGTAAAACAACTTGGAAAATTAGTTAAAGTAGTTTGTACTAAGGGACAGACCCAAATAATTTGGGTTACAAAAATCAAAAATGAAATATTGAACATTTTTTTCACAAGATAAAGCAGTGGTATTTCTTTATTCCATTGGACATTTTACCTATGTCGCTGAATGTGTCTGTTTGTCAGGCTATAGGAATTCCAGTCTTGTGTCATCTCAATCTCAAAAACCAGACACTAGATCTTTCTGAAATTTTACACAGTGGTTTAAGATATATTGAAAATGTGCACCTCCCCTTTTGGAATCATTATTGTTCCATTTTGAAATAAGGGGCCAAAGGGGACCAAAAAAGCAATTTTTTATCTTTGCACCAACACTAACTTTTGTTCTTGTTTATCAAATGCTGTGAAACTTTAAAGTAATGTAACTTACTATAAAAGACTAGATTGGATTGATTTTGGGTGCCCCTTCTTTTTTCATTTAAAAAACATAAGGGGCCAAAAAGGGGCAGAAGAATATTTTTTTGGCGGGTTTTCTCTATTAAATTTTAGTTATGGTTGACTGATTGTTGTAAAATTTTACAATTATGTTTCTTACCAATAAAAAAATGATTTTCCTGATTTTTTATGTCACCCCTTTTTTGTGGGAAATGAGGGATCCAAAAAGGGCAAAAATACATGTACATACTTATTTATTTATGGTCTGATTTTGAAAAAAAAATTGAGAGTTAATTTTGTCATATATCTGATACAAAATAGAGGAAAAATTTCTTTCTGGCCTCATCTTTTCAGTTTAGCAATTAGGGGGTCAAAGGGGAGGGGAATTGATTTTTATAGATATAAGGAACCTTGAATATTTGTATTTTCAAACATTCATTGTCAGTCTAAAATGGGTTGCATGTAACTGCTTTGTCAGTTCACCATAGGATGCAAGTGTCAAAAACTATTGTCTGTCCATATTGGGCCTAGAAAGTACAGAGACAGACATAAAGTGGTCTTGTTTCATGGCACAAAATAAGTTATATATATTTTTTTTTTTTCATTTTAACCTCTTTATTTTCTTTCTTTTACATTGCAACATAAGAACATTACAATTTTCATGGATAAAAAATCTTATACTTTAGTAGAGGGGCATTAAGTGTTCATGGTCCATTTTTTCATCCATCTCAACTCTTCCATGATGCAAGGTGGGGCATCATTCCTTTTGGACATACCTGTTTCAAACTGCAATGCCAAATTGTAAAAAAAAATCTATTCGGCCCTGTCATATAAAACCCCAAACCAACAAAGTTACAGTACATTTCACAATACCGTACTTTTATAGGACATTTACAAACAACAATCAATCACTGCTTACATACATGTTTATAGATTTGATCACTGCGTTGGACTCTCGTAGCTTTCTTTTGTCTCAAAAAGACTCATCAGTGTGGCTCTAGTCAACAATTAAAGATTGAAACAAACAAGAAAAAGAAAAATCACAAAATATTTGCCAAAATCAGTCTTAGTCTATGATCACCTACATGAGACATTGCATCATATGTTTAACATATGTTCCTCATATGTTTAAATATGTTTTCAAACATATGTTCACCTTATTTTTGGTGCCCCCATGATAAACATTTGTTTTCAAGTGTTGCGTTTAACATATGGTAACAGAATCCATACAATTTAAAATGTGGGTTATGAATTGGCAAATCATTTAAAATGATTTTTCTTAATTATTTTTTTAAATATATATAACATTAAACATATGGTGAACATATGTTTATCATATGGGCATCAAACATAAGTTTAACATATGTTTAACATAATGATAACATTATTTTTTTGCAATTTTTTCTAATGTAGAATCTCAGTAAATATTAAATGATTTGTTTCATTATACTTTTTATTGTAAGTCTTGAAATAATGAAGAACCATGGACATAATGTTGTATATGCAACTTTACTTATATAAAGTATTCTATTTAAAAGAAGTGCATGATACATTTATTTTAATAATTCTTTAAGGTCAGTCATGGGTTCTTTCAATTTTTAGGATTTCCACATCTTTTAAGCTCTGGAGAAATTTCTATATCAATTTTAAGGAAACTCTCAGATTTGAAGAAATACTAAAGTTAAAATATGTTATGAAACCCAAGCCATGTTAATGTTTCTTATTAAAGGTTTATATCATAATATCCACTTTTTACACCCCCCTCCCAAGAAAAAGACAGTTTTACCTGTGTCTTTCTAATTATATCAAACTTTAGGGGGGACTCAAAATTTAGCTACTATTCCTTTCAGTTTGCTGATATTTCGTAACGAGTTTCATATGTAAGATATCCAATCCAACTGACATATACTTCTTGTTTGCCAAAAACTCTATTTACGCAAGGCATATAGTTGTTTAACCGGTAACCTGAGGTATCTCTAATAAGCATTGGCTCACAGATTTACTTGTTTGTTCACTAAATGAATAAGAATGTCATAGCCATTTCATTGCTAGTTATCTTTATGAGAAGTGACATATGGCAATAAATTAATGCATGTCATCAAGAATGAGATGTAAAATCAGAACAATCTACCATTGAGGTGGTGAGTATAGGGTCATGGAATCACTCAAGAATATTTTTGAATTCAATTTCAAGAAGTCATCACAGATGCATAGGGGATCACTATAAAATTATTGAAATGAAATGAAATTATTAAACAAATGTTAATTCTCCATTAATTTCTTTCCTAAATAAATGATCAAATACAGTTTAGAATCGATAAGGTTGTTTCCAAATTTCACAGTGTCACAATGAAAAAATAACAAATTTGATGGTATCAAAAAGAAAACTGAAATTAGCTTTCAAATCATCGTTTTTTTAGTACATTTGAATAGAAATATTAACATCTTAAAGTTTGTTTATATTTGAAATTCAAATGCTTGGCAAGCCTTGATATTTGAAGAATGAAAAATGCTTTAACTTGGTGTTAGCAATTTCACAATCCGTTGGATTACATTATGGAAGCTATCCATTATCTTTTGATTACAACACTAGATGGGCACTACAGTGACACATGTTTTTCCTAGATTATTTATTTTGTTTTATTATTTGATTTTGGGAGTTGATTGTGATGCTATTGACAGGTGAAGTTTCCATGGCTACCTGTCATCAGCCTCAGTTTGGAACTACCGTATTAGGTAATCCTAATATCAACCTAGAATAGTTTCCTAAAAATTTGCAATAGTATCATGTTAATATGATAGTGAATTATAAGAATAGTATCTACAATGGTACCAGCAAAGAAATATCACTAAACTTTTTCTTTTTTTCTTTTACGTTTTTTTTTTATAATGGTCATAACAACATAGAATGCCTATATTGTAGATGTGAGGTACAAGTGCTTTGAATCTGCTTTTTCCGCTGTCCGTAAATTCAATTTAACATTCTTGTCTATTGTTTTTTAAATTATTTAAGATATTTCTTTTTTCAAAAGAAAGCTATCATCACGACGTAGAAAGCCAATATATGACGAAGTTGAAGAAGATCTCTTGCCAAAACATTTTAAAGACATGAATATCTTTTGAACAATTTATTAAGTAATGTATTTTCTGCATTAATTTTTGAAAAAAGAATTCATAATAAAAGCAGAGCGGGATGCCTGAGCCTACACGAGCCACCTTTTAATTCCTGTTTATGGTGTTGTTTTTCAGATCAGAGAAGGGTGTACGATGTGGTGATCTGTTTATGTCATTTAAATCTATCTTCCAAGATATCAGAAACTCTGTGGATTGGGTTCACTTTCACGTAAGTCATTTAAATCTATCTTCAAAGATGACAGAAACTCTGTGGATTGAGTTCACTTCCATGTAAGTCACCTTGTGTAGAAAACAGAAATTTTAAAATCCTATTTAATTCTATTAAATCTTATTTGATTCTTAAATAATTCAATTCAATAAAACTACATGTACTTATACTTTAGTACAAATGTATACTCAGGATTGTATATTTACATCTCTTTTGAACAGCATTAAATCTACAATTGTTTGAGGCAAAAAACCTTGATTACACAACAGAATGAACTTTGACTTGAAGAAAAATATAAAAGGCTATGATGTAAAGCAAGCAACTTTTCAAAAAAAATTCTTAATTCCAAACAATTTTTGAATTTAAAACTATGTCACATTAATAGCAGAATCTTTGAAAAGAGAATGTATTTGTCAGTTTTGACTTGTTTTAAGGGTGATATGAAAGACATAACAGTTCGGAACCTAGAGAAATATGTCCACAAAGACAGAAGACTTCCACTGTTTCTTGAAAGGTAATGGTGTATTGTAGATTATAATGAGATGTTGAAAATGTTTACTTTGGCTTTTGCAGATGGCGGTTAACCATGAAAATGTAAATCAAACAAAATGTTAATTTTATATTTTCTTCTCATGGCAACATGTTCAATCCACAAAATTGAATACGTACAAAAACAAGAACAAAATTCCTGGGTCCCCCGCCGAGTGGAAAAAATTCTAAGTCAGCCTGCTGAACAGGAAGTAGATAAGCAACAGACCTGAAAACGCATCCCACCATATTGGACCCCTAACTGAAGCTGCATACCAAATATGGAAAGCCTACGAATAGTAATACATGTAGCTGAGAAATCTGAAATCTGAAAATTTTTCCACTTTTGACTCTTATAAAATTCTAAGTCGGCTTGTTAAACAGGAAGTAGGTAAGCGACAGACCTGGAAACGCATCCCACCATATGGGACCCCTACCTGGAGCTGCTTACCAAATATCAAAAGCCTACGAATAGTAATAGCTGGAAATCTGTTACGAAAAAAAGTGTGATGTAAGGACGCACAGACGTTCACTGGCATTTCTATGTCCCCCCCTCCTTGTTGCAGCAGGGCAGTGGGGGACAATAAATGAGTTAACAGTACATGACGCAATATCCATAAAACACAATGGGAACAAACTTCAATGACCCAGGTGCGTTGATAAATGGCGTTAAACACCAACACAGACACAAAACAAACTTCAATGACCAAGTTGCGTTGATAAAGGGCGTAAGACACCAACACACGCACACAACAAACTTCAATGACCAAGTTGCGTTGATAAAGGGCGTTAAACACAAACCCACACACACAACAAACTTCAATGACCCAGGTACAACAATAAAGGGCGTTAAACACCAACACACACACACACAACAAACTTCAATGACCTAGGTTCATTGATAAAGGGCGTTAAACACCAACACACACACTCAACAAACTTCAATGACCCAGGTACGTCAATAAAGGGTGTTAAACACCAACACACACACACAACAAACTTCAATGACCTAGGTACGTCAATAAAGGGCGTTAAACACCAACACACACACTCAACAAACTTCAATGACCCAGGTACGTCAATAAAGGGCGTTAAACACCAACACACACACTCAACAAACTTCAATGACCCAGGTACATCAATAAAGGGCGTTAAACACCAACCCACACGACACACACAACAAACTGCAATGACTCAGGTACAACGATAAAGGGCGTTAAACACCAACACACACACACACAACAAACTTCAATGACCCAGGTGCGTTGATAAAGGGTGTTAAACACCAACACACACACACACAACAAACTTCAATGACCCAGGTGCGTTGATAAAGGGCATTAAACACCAACACACACACACAACAAACTTCAATGACCAAGTTGCGTTGATAAAGGGCGTTAAACACCAACACACGCACACAACAAACTTCATTGACCCAGGTACAACGATAAAGGGCGTTAAACACCAACACACACACACACAACAAACTTCAATGACCCAGGTGCGTTGATAAAGGGTGTTAAACACCAACAATCAAATAGACAACAAACTTCAATGACCCAGGTACAACGATAAAGGGCGTTAAACACCAACACACACACACACAACAAACTTCAATGACCTAGGTTCATTGATAAAGGGCGTTAAACACCAACACACACACTCAACAAACTTCAATGACCCAGGTACGTCAATAAAGGGTGTTAAACACCAACACACACACACAACAAACTTCAATGACCCAGGTACGTCAATAAAGGGTGTTAAACACCAACACACACACACAACAAACTTCAATGACCTAGGTTCATTGATAAAGGGTGTTAAACACCAACACACACACACACAACAAACTTCAATGACCCAGGTGCGTTGATAAAGGGCATTAAACACCAACACACACACACAACAAACTTCAATGACCAAGTTGCGTTGATAAAGGGCGTTAAACACCAACCCACACACACAACAAACTTCAATGACCCAGGTGCGTTGATAAAGGGCATTAAACACCAACACACACACACAACAAACTTCAATGACCAAGTTGCTTTGATAAAGGGCGTTAGACACCAACACACGCACACAACAAACTTCAATGACCAAGTTGCGTTGATAAAAGGCATTAAACACCAACCCACACACACAACAAACTTCAATGACCCAGGTACAACGATAAAGGGCGTTAAACACCAACACACACACACACAACAAACTTCAATGACCTAGGTTCATTGATAAAGGGTGTTAAACACCAACACACACACACACAACAAACTTCAATGACCAAGTTGCGTTGATAAAGGGCGTTAAACACCAACACACACACACAACAAACTTCAATGACCAAGTTGCGTTGATAAAGGGTGTTAAACACCAACACACAAACACAACAAACTTCAATGACCCAGGTACGTCAATAAAGGGTGTTAAACACCAACACACACACACAACAAACTTCAATGACCAAGTTGCATTGATAAAGGGCGTTAAACACCAACACACACACACAACAAACTTCAATGACCCAGGTACGTCAATAAAGGGTGTTAAACACCAACACACACACACAACAAACTTCAATGACCCAGGTACAACGATAAAGGGTGTTAAACACCAACACACAAATAGACAACAAACTTCAATGACCCAGGTACGTCAATAAAGGGTGTTAAACACCAACACACACACACAACAAACTTGAATTGTTTCTTGAAGTTCTGTATTTCTACAGTCACATAGTGTTCCAAAACTACAGAAGTAAAGTCCTGCTATTTTACATTTTGAAGATTTTAAAAATTTTAGCAACAAAACTTGTTTATGTGTAAAAGAGCAAGCAAGCACATTCTTATGCTATATATGTATGAAAGAAGCAAAGGTGTACCAAAGGGGTAATCAATATCATAAAACCGTGAAGACAAAGACAAAAACCATCACAACGAAACAAAGCACACAACAACATAAAACATACACACACACATAACAACAAAACGGCATTCAGCAACGTGAACTCAAGTTGAAACGAGAGTGAACTCAGGTGCTCCGGAAGAGTAAGCAGTTCCTGCTTGCTATAGCACACCCGTCACGTTGCCAAAGATCGTTTCAGTGTTCGTCAAATCCGGAAAGGATGACATTACCAAACTCTATGTCAAACCAACATCTATGCTCATCTGAGAGATAGAAATCCCGTATTTGTATACAAGCACATGATGTCTTCCGTAAAATTTCTTGAGTGATGACAACAACCTGGGAGCAACGTACCCCTGTGTTAATAATTTAGTAATATGTAGTATTAAGTTATGCACTAAAGACTCTTTTTTTTATTTCCAGACTTCGTGAACATGGGGCTAAAACTATGATTATTACAAACAGTGACTACAAATATTCAAATGTAAGTAAAAAATTAAAAATAAGCGTTCAATATAATGTTTATATGAAATAGTATTTTTTTCCCCAATTTCTTACAAAAATATAAATGAGTTGGTAAGTTATCATGCTGATATAGCTTATTAGAACAGAAAATGTTTTCCTCAGTTGATTTGTTGAGAACAAAAGTTTTTATTTGTCTAAACTGAGAAGTATAATCTATATTTTATATGTTATAAGGGTTCACATTCCATTGGGAGAAAAATGACTATTTCACCCTATTCACATTGATAATTATAACAATAAAAGTTAAATAAAAAATTAGGCAAGAAATGTTTTGAAGGGAACTTTAAACATGTCCTTGGATAATGATCAAATGTCCCCAACACAATCTATGATCATCTATAGGTACAAATTCTTTATTTTCAATATATTAGATTGTTGTAACTCATGTAACTGTTATCAAGGAAGAAAAAATCAAAATAATATTCCCAGAGTAAGGTGCACGAGGAGATCCAATGTACATGTTTGATTTAATTTTTCTTTCAGAAAATAATGGAATATCTGCTTGATTTTCCAGAGGTAAGATCTGCAACAGGTTTGAATGATAATTTTCTCTGACGACATTTAAATGTTAAGAAATTAATGATTAGCTTATCCTTTTTGCTTCTCTTGTTGTATGAGAACACAGTACTGTAATTTACTTTTTGTCTCGCCTGCGACGAATAGTCGCGGAAGGCGAGACATAGGTATTACTTTCCGGCGGCGGCGACGGCGGCGGCGGCGGCGGCGTAAACTTTTTTGTAAGACTTTTGTGGACAATGAATTGCTTGAAAAGTATAATAGCTAGGCATCTGATATTTGGTATACAGACAGTTCAGGTTATGGTCTACGCAACTGTCACCATGCCGTTTGACCCTGACCCCATTTTCACGCTCCAGTGACTCTGTGAACTTAGGTCTTTTTTCAGGCCGTAAACTTTTTTGTAAGACTTTTGTGGACGATGAATTGCTTGAAAAGTATAATAGCTAGCCATCTGATATTTGGTATACAGACAGTTCAGGTTATGGTCTACGCAACTGTCACCATGCCGTTTGACCCTGACCCCATTTTCACGCTCCAGTGACTCTGTGAACTTAGGTCTTTTTTCAGGCCGTAAACTTTTTTGTAAGACTTTTGTGGACGATGAATTGCTTGAAAAGTATAATAGCTAGGCATCTGATATTTCGAATACAGACAGTTCAGGTTATGGTCTACGCAACTGTCCCCATGCCATTTGACCCTGACCCCATTTTCACGCTCCAGTGACTCTGTGAACTTAGGTCTTTTTTCAGGCCGTAAACTTTTTTGTAAGACTTTTGTGGACGATGAATTGCTTGAAAAGTATAATAGCTAGGCATCTGATATTTAGTATACAGACAGTTTAGGTTATGGTCCATGCAACTGTCACCATGCCATGTGACCCTGACCCCATTTTCACGCTCCAGTGACTCTGTGAACATAGGTCTTTTTCAGGCCAAAAAACTTTTTTGTAAGACTTTTGTGGACGATGAATTGCTTGAAAAGTATAATAGCTAGGCATCTGATATTGGGTAAACAGACAGTTGCGGTTATGGAGAACGCAACTGTCACCATGCCATGTGACCATGACCCCATTTTTACGCTCCAGTGACTCTGTGAACTTAGTTCTTTTTTCAGACAGAAAACTTTTTGTAATACTTGTGTGGACAATGGATTGCTTGAATAGTATAATAACTAGGCATCTGTTATTAGGTATACTGACACTTTTTGTGTTTATATCAAGAAATGAAAGCTTAGGTAGTTGATTTTAGCGATGGTGCCGGCAGGCGAGACATACTTTTAGTGGCCACACTTGTTTAGACTTAGATGTTTGTATTGTTTTTTTTATCATTCCCTTGTCAATTCAAATTTGTGTAGACTTGACAAAACAAAAAAAACTTAGATCCACATAAAACTTTGTATAATTATATATCCTTGCATGAGTCGAACAATTAAATTGATCCCCACTGATGTCTTTTAGATACATTTGCATGTTAAATAAAAAGGTCATAGGTTATAAAATAATGACAAGTTTGAAGTAAAATTGCTCTTTAAAAAAAAAATAGGCACAATAGGCACGTATGATGTACAGATTTAGAGTACATTTGAACTGTATTTTGTGTTTGATATTTAAAGTTTCAGCGACCTGAACACGGGGTATGTAACGTGTGAAAATCTGTTTTTATATATTTTTTTTCATCAAAGTACATCCCCAAATACTGTGTCCATGTATTTATATTATTTAATCAAACAAATACAGCTTTTATTCAATAAGCTTAGATATATGACCAGATATACATGTTGTAGAGGTAGAGAAAATCTAAAAGCTTACAGAACCATGATGGATCCATAAACATTCAATAGTTTGCCTCACAATGTGAAGAAAAATTTTTTTACTTATTTTAAATATGTTATATTTGAACTAGGTGTATTTTTTTCTTGACCTTGATCTTAAGCTGACATTTGATGCTTTTATGATGCTAAAAACAGCTTTGCCAGACCAGATAATTTATAGATGTTTTTTATTTATTGGGACACAGATATTCTATTATTGTCACATATGATATCTTTATTCAGTAGCACATGTACACAGATTTTGTACAAATATATCATGTGATATCAAGTGCTAGTAATCTGCATAAAACATCATGCTTATACATAAGTCCTGAGAAAGATTGTGTATTTAAGACACACACTTCATAAAAAAACTTTTCAGTCAACTACAATGTATAATTTTAGACAAAGATTGATTAGAAATGTGTTATTTAAATAACAATGAATATGGCCAATGCTAGAGGATACTAGTCTGTGATCTAAATTGAACAGTAGTTTACTATGTGCTTTCCTTTATCCAGCACAAAGAAACATTGTGTATTGATATTTTCCATCCCTACTTAGACTAACGAACTTTTTTGCAGTCATACCTTTAAGGTTGCATTCAGATTTCCACAGTGCTTTGAATTTAATGTGAGTGGTGTGAAGAGACATTCCAACCTTCCAGCATTGACTGGTCTTAACAATGTCATTTTAACTAACTTCAACTTATAAATCTGTGTAGATTCTAACATTTACTGTGTAGTTTAACATTTTTCTTGATTTTTTTCTTTGACAATTTGTTTGTACAATAATTTCATGGTTCCTGTAAATAGAAGATAATGAGATGTGGAATAAGTGTACCTGACACAACCTACAACATAAACAACAATTTAAAAAAAAACCACAATGGAAAACAGCCAGCAGCGTTCAATGTGACCAGTGGTCCCTGCTCGCTCAGTTTTGCGATTGGCCTTAGATCGAAAATAAAATGCTTACAATTCAAACCCAATCCTGCAAAGTCAAAGGTAGACCCCCTTCCTGAAAAAAGACAAATAACATCAAGTCGACAAATGCAAACATCAGCTTTGATAAAGATAAAGGGCCCATTTAAAATGTTGTGGGGTTGAACTATTCTTTTGGTTATGATTATGAAAGACTGGACAAGAAGAATGGGGGTCCAGGGGTTGGGAGTGCTGATTAAGAGAATGGAGAGATTGGGCCAAGAGAACATGGAGGCTCAGAATAGATCAAAAGTGGGGTTTTAAGTAAGATCAAATTGTGGGAAATTGTTATTTAGGGGATGGTAAAAGGGTTTTAGACCACCTCTGCCTGGCCATCACCCTTTTGGACACTTAATTTTTTTCTTTTAATAAATAGATATATGACTAACTAAAACAGATGTAACAGTTAATGCATTACTGAATTTTGAATTAAAAGTAATAACTATTTTTTTATAAGGTTTTCAATGCAATTTTAGTATATATTTTTTTCTAGTACAATTACGGGTAATCATGTTCTATTTTTATTTTATTTTCAGACCAAAGGTAGAGATTGGATAACATTCTTTGACTATGTAGTTGTTGATGCCAAGAAACCAATGTTCTTTAAAGACGGGACAATCTTACGGAAAGTTGATAGGGTAGGTAGCTGGCATAATGCATCGCAGCAGTCATCACAAAGCTGGACACCACCGGCAAAAAATTTCTGTAAGATCGGACAAGCCAAGAACAAATTTCAGGAAGACTGATGTAATTTTTTTATTTAAGATGTGTTTTATGTCAATTTGTTTTAATTGTGATTCTTGCAAAGAAATGATGTTTATAAATTGAATTGTTGATGCCGTATTTTGTTGTTATTCTTTAAAAGTTCACTGATTTTGACGTGTTCAAAATTCTATATATTGCTAATGACCTAGAAAACATTGAAACACATACATTGCAGATCTATAGTACCAAAAATTAATTTTAAAAAAAATATATATATTTTGTTGCACACATTAGTACCTGTTTATTAAGGATGAACCTTTTGGGTATGCAAATTCTTTTGAAACTGATTTTGAAATGTAAGGTGAAAAAAATATATTAACAATGCACCTTTATTTCTTATTTGGAAAAGAAATTTTATAATTGGCATATTTGTGTTGTTAAACCTATCTTACTATATTTCAGGTAACGGGTGCGTTAAGTTTAGGGCATCACATGGGACCACTAGAGGAAGGTTGTGTTTACTCAGGAGGTAACTCATTAGTATGGAAGTTAGAACAACATGAATAGTGACAAAGGAGTAGAGCCATGAAGGCCCCAAATCAGCCCAAAAATTAAACTTTGATATACCTTCTTGTAATTGCTGGTTTGATGTTCAGTAGACTCCATATTTTTTAAATTGTAATATCTTTTGGTTTAACTGTTTATCAAATGGGAGAGCAGTGAGTAAAAAATCTTGATATTTGACGTTTTCCCTTGGTGTTCATGTATAAATCTGTGGATATGAAGATGGCCGCACTTGTCGACCAAAATTATTTTGTGATTAGAAATGTGTCTTTTTATGTAATAAATTGAATATCAAAAAATTAAGATGGTCTATACATGTCCCCAACACTAATTTTGACAAAATATGTCGAGAAAAGAGTGAAAATGTGTGAAAAATTAAGAAATTTACAATTATTGGTATGTTTATAATGTCAAGGCTACCCTGTGATGTTGATATTTTATTAAATCTTAAAGATATGAAAAGTTCAGTTACACCTTAACTCGTTTTGGGTAAACTTACTTAGATTTGAAGTAGTTTGAAAATCAGTAAAAATGCCAGGACAATTTTAGGCCTTTGTGGCTTTACTTCTTTTGAAAGGTAAAAATAATGAGGTTTATTTCAAAGCCATAGACAAATTTCAAACCTTATAATTCATTTGATTTTGTGATTAATAGTAATATTTTATTAAAATATGTTTATAAATAAGTGACATCCCCAAATAGGTACAACACAGGCAATATACTGTAAAAATATTTGCTAAATTCCCAATCACATGATATTCACAAAAACTCTGCCACCCTTAAGGTCTATTATAATCAGTAAAAACATAAATTCATTCCCTGTACAAAAGGTTAGTTTATGAAAACAAAAACAAAAAATATCACCCAGGGAAAATTTCCACCTTTACAACGCATCATCCATGAAAGGCCGCTGTGTTCAAGTTTCCCTCATATCATTACAGGTTCAGTTGATGTGATATCAGAACTGCTGGGTACTCAAGGTAAACATGTCCTGTATGTTGGTGATCACATATTCGGTGATATATTACGGTCTAAGAAGGAACATGGTTGGCGAACTTTCCTGGTCGTTCCAGAAATGTCTCAAGAACTCAAGGTGTGGACTGAACAGAAACCACTGTTTGAAAAGATAGAAGATCTAGAATGTGAAATTGCAGATACGTACAGGTAAAAATATGGAGTAGACTTAAGCCTAAAATCAGGCAAACCGTATAACTTTAAAATGAAAATAATAATTAATGTCAGAACTTTTTATGGCCGGACCACGTATGTGGATCGGACATATAGTTTTACCCTTGTCCGTCCGTCCATACGTCCGTACGTCCGTCCGTAACACTTTGGTTAAGTTCTTGGTTAAGGTCCATTACTCGGATACTAGATGTTGGGGGTCAATGATATCATGTGTCTTAGGTAAGGTGACACCACCCAATAGAAATTAGGTCACTGTGACCTATATTTTACGCATGAATGACTTTGGTTAAGTTCTTGGTTAAGGTCCATTACTCGGATACTTGATGTTGGGGTCAATGATATTTCACCACCAGATGGGTCTTGGGTAGGGCTACACCACCCTCTAGAAATTAGGTCACTGTGACCTATTTTATGCATGAACGACTTCGGTTAAGTTCTTGGTTAAGGTCCATAACTTGGATACTAGATGTTGGGGGTCAATGATATTTCACCACTAGATGTGTCTTAGGTAAGGTGACACCACCCAATAGAAATTAGGTCACTGTGACTTATATTTTATGCATGAATGACTTTGGTTAAGTTCTTGGTTAAGGTCCATATCTCAGATACTACATGTTGATGGTCAATGGTATTTCACCACTAGATGTGTCTTGGGTAACATGACACCACCCACTAAAAATTAGGTCACTGTGATCTATATTTTACGCATGAATGACTTTGGTTAAGTTCTTGGTTAAGGTCCATATCTTGAATACTACATGTTAGAGGTCAATAATATTTCACTTCTCGATGAGTCTTGGTACATGGCACCACCCATCAGAAATAAGGTCACAGCGACCTATATTTTACACATGAACACTTTTGATCAATTTCTTGGTAAAGGTCCATATCCCAGGTAATACACATTGAGGGTCAATGATATTTCAAGAACGGGAGGGCCATCCTGTGGCTCATAGACACATTTTCTAGTATTTCAAACGTTTGGTCTTTTGTTGATAGATTATTCATCTGTTGATAAACAGTCATGTGCACATATGACAATTTGATGCATTGCATTGTTGGGATTGATTACAATCTTCAGTCTTCACTCTTCACTAAGTTGAGCATTGCCAGATATAAATGACATTGAAAGTTTAAAATATTGCAGTTGTGGAAATTAGAAAACGGGGTTAGAGGATATGACTTTGAATACATATTCATTTTGTCTAGATCACAAAAGCAACTATTTGAAAATTAAGAAACATCTGTATTTGTAATTCTTATATCTATTTCCAGAAACCTAGACAGTAGTACAAAGGAAATTCCTGATATTTCTTCATATAAAAAAGAAATGATGGTAAGTTCATAAAATGCCCTTATTTAGAATAATATTGTTCTATATTTTAAACCATGATAGGTCTATCAATTTAGTATTGGACAGTTAGACCATGCTGTGTGGCACTCTGTGGGTAATAATGACATGTGGAATTAGCGTGGGACAACCACCTTAAATGAACTGCAATAACAAAATCTGCCATTGAAGACAACAAGCGGCTATCTTGCAATTTATTTAACTTTGGGATTAAAGTATAATTATTCAGAGCCATTCTTAAGTTTATCAACGTAAGTACATGTACCACCAACATTTGCATTTTATGATGAACTTTGAAAGGATGATGATCGTAATTAATAGATTTGATATGTATCCTTGAAACATCAATGAACTACATATCTAATGGAATTAATCTATGTTTTTATTTTATATATTGTAGGAGACTGTTCATAAGCTGGATTTATCCTATGGAATGTTGGGAAGTCTTTTCAGAAGTGGTAAGTTCATTGAGAAAGGGAATTAAGATAATTTCACTGAAAGTATGGTTCAAAGATCAGATTTTTTTTTCAGCTGATTTGGGTCATTTTTGTCTGTTTGTGTTTAATACATAAATGTACATGACAATGACCCCTCTTTAGCCTCCCTTAAAATCCATATTTTTATCTGTAAGACCAGTTCTTGTTTATGACTTTACAATGTTTTCACGTGTGTGGATCAGCCATATAGTTTAACCCCATCTGTCCGTAACACTTTGGTCAAGTTCTTGGTTAAGGTCCATTACTTGGATACTAGATGTTGGGGTTCAATGATATTTCACCACTAGATGTGTCTTGGATAAGGTGACACCACCCACTAGAAATTAGGTCACTGTGACCTATATTTTAAGCATGAATGACTTTGGTTAAGTTCTTGGTTAAGGTCCATTACTCGGATACTAGATGTTGGGGGTCAATGATATTTCACCACAAGATGGGTCTTGGGTAGGGCTACACCATCCACTAGAAATTAGGTCACTGTGTCCTATATTTTATACATGAATGACTTTGGTTAAGTTTTTGGTTAACAGGTTATACACAATGGGGGTCAATGATATTTCAAGAATTGGAGGACCATCATGTGGCTCATAGGCACATTTTCTAGTTGAGGTTGAACTTTTATATCTGGATCATGATTTATTTAAGCTACAGGATCTGTACAGTAAAATTTTCTATATTTTCATTGTAAACAAAATATGTTTCATGTAAAAAGTGAAAGTAGAATCAACCAAAAGTTGATAAAATTGGGAATACTTATTCTATCTATATACATATTTTTATTATTATTCTGAGAAATGTTCCTTTAAATGAAAAAAATGGTAACAATTATTGTTTTCATAAGTAACAACTGTGAATAATGGGTTTTTGCAAAATATCTATGTTCTGAATCTCACCCCCCCTCTTTTGACTTTCCCTTTCATTCACCTTAACTATCATTGGATTGATTGGAAATTTACCATGATTATTCAATATAACATATGTAACAAACTTTATGTCCTAAGCTGCTTTCAGGCCTGTTGGAGAACTCAAGTCCAACCCTATGCTGATCTGTATTCTACTTTATATTACAGGGTCGCGACAGACATTTTTCTCAGCTCAAGTCCAGCGCTATGCTGATCTGTATTCTGCTTTATATTACAGGATCACGACAGACATTTTTCTCAGCTCAAGTCCAGCGCTATGCTGATCTGTATTCTACTTTATATTACAGGATCACGACAGACATTTTTCTCAGCTCAAGTCCAACGCTATGCTGATCTGTATTCTTCTTTATATTACAGGGTCGCGACAGACATTTTTCTCAGCTCAAGTCCAACGCTATGCTGATCTGTATTCTACTTTATATTACAGGGTCGCGACAGACATTTTTCTCAGCTCAAGTCCAACGCTATGCTGATCTGTATTCTTCTTTATATTACAGGGTCGCGACAGACATTTTTCTCAGCTCAAGTCCAACCCTATGCTGATCTGTATTCTACTTTATATTACAGGGTCACGACAGACATTTTTCTCAGCTCAAGTCCAGCGCTATGCTGATCTGTATTCTACTTTATATTACAGGGTCGCGACAGACATTTTTCTCAGCTCAAGTCCAACGCTATGCTGATCTGTATTCTTCTTTATATTACAGGGTCGCGACAGACATTTTTCTCAGCTCAAGTCCAACGCTATGCTGATCTGTATTCTACTTTATATTACAGGATCACGACAGACATTTTTCTCAGCTCAAGTCCAGCGCTATGCTGATCTGTATTCTGCTTTATATTACAGGGTCCCGACAGACGTTTTTCTCAGCTCAAGTCCAGCGCTATGCTGATCTGTATTCTGCTAACCTCCTAAGTCTGCTGCATTATCCATTTAGTTATATGTTCAGAGCACCTGCTGTATTGGTATGTAAAGTTCTTTACTTGAAATGCCTATTTTCCTACTTTTTATGTGATGTGAAATTGGTAGATTCTTTTCTTTATTTTCAAAACCAGTATAAAAGCAGTTTGGAGGGGGGTTTGAAGGGCAAGGTATTAATGTGTATTCTAAACCTATGTGAAAGACAGAGAAAAGCTGTGTCTCAAAATTTTAAGTTTTAATTATCTTATTTGAAATAAAGAAGAATTTATAATCATATCAACATTTTAGAGCTACGTTTGGTTTCAGATGCGTGTCTATTACCAATAAATGAAAATAAAATAAAAGAAATTTACATTCCTTTGACAGATGCCACATGAGTCCACTGTAGAGCATGCTAATCACTACGAGTTGGAAGATGGTGACACAAGTATTGGCTTGAGACAACGACCCGACGATTTTAACTTTGGTTCTCCGTCAAAGATTGCCAAACAGATTAACGTGCCTCATCTCCACGCAGACATGCCAAGTAAGGTCACCCACTACCACGATGAAGATGACTCAGACGAGGATTCCTCTAACAGTGGCCTCAGTGACAAATCCATCTAATGAAAACTAAGATGTGTAGGAGCAAAACTATTTTGAAAACAACAGAGTTGTGAAGTCTATTTAGATGGTGAAAGACTTTAGTACAGATTATATCAGTATTGGCATGTGACAAATCAGCCTTAATGCCATAGAAATATTATTGTTAGAAAAATAGTAACTGTCATATCAACAGCTAATCAAAACAAACTTACTATGATGCTATGATAGTTGAGAATATTTCTAAAGTTTTGTGGCATTGGAGACCAGAAGCTGTGATCAGTTGCTGTATATAATAAGCTGATAATTGTTAGTGTATATCTAGTTAGTTAAGGTTTTATTTTGTCATCATGATTTTTTTCACACTGCCAAATAACGATGTTTTGTAAGAATATCAAAACACTGATGATCTTATATTTAATTTTATTTTCTTGTAACATCCTTTTTAAAATTTATGAGAGTTTAAGCAGCAATTTTATTTCATTTCATTTATTTTCAGGATTTTTAAATTTTGTTTGAATTTTAGTTAATATCTTTGCAATTTATCTCCATGATGTGCAATATGTAGAGCTTTAAGAATTTTACAGTTATCATATTTTTATGGATCATTTTAATGGAAGTTTTATTTTAGATTTCTTAGCTGAACTTATTTGGGTTTTAATGTAAAATGGACATGTTTAAGACTTTTTTGTATCATTGTTTTGTTTTTATCAATAACTTATATTTTTTGTTCAGCAATGGTTCTGTACCTTCTAATACATTTATATATAATTTATTATAAGGGTAAGGCATCATTATGCAGTTTAGTTTTTACTTTATCTGTCTGCAATCTTTTAATCAAACGATAAAGCTGTAAAAGGTACAGATCTGAATTTTACACAATTGGTATCATTTGAAGATGTGTATATTTAGATTTAATGCAAATCTGTTAAACATGTTTGAAAATTCTTTATTTTACAGGCAGTGTTTCTTTTTCCTGTTTGTATTTTAATTTAGCAACACATCATAGAAGATGGTCTTTGCAAAATGTTTTTTTTTATCACAGAAAGAATGCCAAACACTTACAAAAATTGACAACTATATGTAGGAAAACTACTCTCGAAGATTAGCTTGTTTTGAAATAACCATTGTATGTTATGTTATTTTATTGTTGTTGTTAAGTATCTATGGAGAGCTTGTTAATGATAGTTTTTGTCTCGCCTGCGACGAATAGTCGCGGAAGGCGAGACATAGGTATTACTTTCCGGCGACGGCGGCGGCGGCGACGGCGGCGGCGTAAACTTTTTTGTAAGACTTTTGTGGACAATGAATTGCTTGAAAAGTATAATAGCTAGGCATCTGATATTTGGTATATAGATAGTTCAGGTTATGGTCTATGCAACTGTCACCATGCCGTTTGACCCTGACCCCATTTTTACGCTCCAGTGACTCTGTGAACTTAGGTCTTTTTTCAGGCCGTAAACTTTTTTGTAAGACTTTTGTGGACGATGAATTGCTTGAAAAGTATAATAGCTAGGCATCTGATATTTGGTATACAGACAGTTCAGGTTATGGTCTACGCAACTGTCACCATGCCGTGTGACCCTGACCCCATTTTCATGCTCCAGTGACTCTGTGAACTTAGGTCTTTTTTCAGGCCGTAAACTTTTTTGTAAGACTTTTGTGGACGATGAATTGCTTGAAAAGTCTAATAGCTAGGCATCTGATATTTGGTATACAGACAGTTCAGGTTATGGTCTACGCAACTGTCACCATGCCGTGTGACCCTGACCTCATTTTCACGCTCCAGTGACTCTGTGAACTTAGGTCTTTTTTCAGGCTGTAAACTTTTTTGTAAGACTTTTGTGGACGATGAATTGCTTGAAAAGTCTAATAGCTAGGCATCTGATATTAAGTATACGGACAGTTCAGGTTATGGTCTATGCAACTGTCACCATGTCGTGTGACCCTGACCTCATTTTCACGCTCCCGTGAATCTGTGAACTTAGGTCTTTTTCAGGCCGAAAAACTTTTTTGTAAGACTTTTATGGACGATGAATTGCTGGAAAGTTATAATAGCTAGGCATCTGATATTGGGTAAACAGACAGTTGCAGTTATGGACAACGCAACTGTCACCATGCCATGTGACCATGACCCCATTTTTACACTCCAGTGACTCTGTGAACTTAGGTCTTTTTTTCAGACAGAAAACTTTTTGTAATACTTGTGTGGACAATGGATTGCTTGAATAGTATAATAACTAGGCATCTGTTATTAGGTATACTGACACTTTTTGTGTTTATATCAAGAAATGAAAGCTTAGGTAGTTGATTTTAGCGATGGTGCCGGCAGGCGAGACATACTTTTAGTGGCCACACTTGTTTATATGTCTGTTTTTGTCATTCATGTAACATTGTATGGACGTATATTACTTATTCATCAATCTTGTACCTCATGTAGTATCTTTATGGTGAAGGTTTTCTCTAATTGTTAAAGATCTCATTTGTTTTCATGATATTTATGTCCAAATCCACTTGTAATTGCATTAGAGATTTTTAATCCAGTTGTTGTATAATATAGATGTAGATTTCATCAGTAGCAGTATTAATTGATGGAAGAAGTTTTTAGCTATTATTATAGCCATATAATTTACTATCGATTTAGTTGGATATTAAATGGAAAATATAATTTTACAACGAAAAATGCATCTATTCATGTCATAGACACAGTTAAATACTAGAATTTGAAATACTAGTAAATTCTTTCCATTAGCTGTATAACAATTTGTGGCTTGAAGGAATGATTGATCAGCACATTACTGTACATAGCCTTTCTATATATTTTGGTGTATGATATTCTAGTTCTTTGTGATAACTACATGTAGTGCCTTTTGTTTTATTTATTTATCATTTATGTTTACATTTGGGGAAGAAAAGCTTTTTATGAATATTAAACTTTGCGTTTATTACATAGTGCTGGTCTTTTTTTCTCACAGACATTTTAATCTAAGGATTTAAGTCTGTTTTACAATATATATATATATATATATATATAGTACTAATAGTTTTAATGTTATATGACAAAAGTTACGGTTTTAAGTTTAAAAACAAGTTATACCTGTGAAATATACAATTGATACATTTACAAATATTTTTCATTTTAACCTCTTGTACAACTTTTTTGCTGACATGTGTTTAAGAAACGTTGCACTAAAATATTCTTCTACCATGTATATCTTTAATTTTTCTTAATTTGGGGGGGTCAAATATTTATTAAGTCATTAATGTTTATTTATTGAATGTTGTCCAGTACTGTATTTGTTTTGAGGGGTGGGACAGTGGTGTCAGGAGCCTGTGGGTTAATACATGCAGTAAGAGGGATGGAAATGAGGGAAGAGAAGTAGAATTCTGAGCCCCCCCCCCCCCCTGTATACTACATCTGTTTACCTCTCCTTTTGTGTTTTTTTATTATTATTTTTTATAAGTTTTACTACCAATTTTAGAACAAAAGTTAACAAAGGTTTAAACAAAATTTGACATATATATTGGGGTAAAATATCTTATGGCTTTAGCTAACATTCAACCTTTGTTTCCCCATAAAAAACCATAATTAAGATAAAAATGTGTCATGTGACATAAAATCTTATTAAGTTTGAACATTTTTTAACAAATATAAAAATACTTAATCTTTTTATTTATTTACATTTACATTTAGAAATGGAACAAACAAGTGTATTGTGCCATCTGATATCTTGCCAAATTCATGTATAACTTCATAGTTCTGGTGTAAAATTTGAACAAAATTCTATGTAATATGCATTTTCATAAATTGTTTTGATGCAACAAACAAAAACATAATTTTTCTTGTACAAAAGAAATAACATTATTTTTTTTTCATATCATTTATTTTACAATAAACTAAAGAAATTGTTCACTAAAAAGTGAGAATATTATTCTGTTTCCTAATTCAATATAAATAAAGATATGTGTATCTCATGATTTTTGAAACTCAATTTCAATTATCAAAATCTTTCTTCAATAACTAGTTTTTCAGCTTACAAAATCTAAAGATCTGGTACTATTTTACACTAGAAATATTTCATTAGATGAATTTGATTTGATTGAAGAAAAAATATTGAATAATTTAGTCATAGTTTATAGTTATTTTTTAACTGAGTTTTTAAAAAGAAGGTAGGGACCACTTTATTTAGTGTATATCATTTGTAAACATTTTGTATGTTGTCTTTCAAAATATATATGGGGAAAATAAAAAAATGCTTTCTTAGTCTTTAATTGTTATATACATGACCCATCTTGATTCATAACAATTTTTTTTTCAATGCTCCTATTTCACCAGGGTAAACTGCCACACCAGCTCCATTCCATGTTTGTCATCCCAGTTGTTGAGGCTCTGCTTCGGCACTTCTGTGCCACATTGTTCTTTGGGGACCTGTCTTTCTTCTACGCTTTGGTGTCAAAGTTTGTGCCACTTTGGTGTTGTCTTCATGTGGTTTCATCAGAGTATGACCAATCCACCTCCATCTTCTGCACCAGATGATTTCTCTAACTGGGAATGTTTTGGTCTTGCAGTAGAGGTCATTATTATTGATTTTAGTTGGCCAGAAGATGCGGATTATTCTTTAAAGACGTTTTCTCTGGAATGATTCTAAGCTGATGATGTCATTTTCATTTTAGTTTCCTCATTCCCGCCCCATAAAGTAGCACTGACATGACATTGTTGTTGGACACTGATCTTAGTTTTGTTTCTGTATCTTGTTGACTTCCTTAGAGGGTTTAGCATGGCAAATGTGTTTCGTGCCAAACTTAGTCTTTGTTTGATGTCTTCTCTAGTTCTTCCTGTCTCTGAGATATGTAAAAGTGTCTACATCATCAACACTTTTCTCATTAATCTTGATGGAACTTGTTTCCTTGTTGTTCTATCTTTGGTCTTCTCTGTGTTGATTTGAAATTCTATACTTTGAACATATTTGCATAGTCTTTCAGTCTTCTCTTGCATATGTTGGTATTTTATGACGCTCAATTATTAGGGTTATATTTATAGTCTAAAAGCAGAAAACTTTGGGGACACGTTGGGAATGTGAGAGTGCACACTAAGGTTCTTTCATTTTTGTCTCATCAACGAAGTAGGGTGGACCATAGGTGTTACAATACGGGCAGCAGCGACGACATCATTAACTTTCAATGTCAAAGCTTTGACAATTTTTAAAACATATAATAGCAATGTTAAGGTTTAATGAGCACCTCCATATCTCAAAAACTATAACTCCTAAGTTGTACATATGCCATAGTTGTTGCTTAACACAATTGCATCATCATCATTTGAAATTGACCTTGATTTTCCGGTTGAGTGATTAACATTAGCAGTTGCAACATGCAAAAACTGCTTACCTTCCGGGACACCTGAGTTCACTATTGATACGTTGTTATTTGCTATTCAATTGTTTTGTGTACTTTATGTTGTCTGAGTTTTTTTTTTCGTGTTGTTTTCGTTTGTGGTAACTGTTTTTGTGTTTGCTATTTCGGTCATTCGAATGCCCCATTGGAACCTATCTGCTTCTTCCAACATAACAAATAGACGGAACAATTCAGTTATACCAATGCCAATAATTACATCACAATTGCATCACAATACTAGAAGCAGATTAGGGATGTATAATGGTGCACTATAGTATGCACTGGAGTGGGAAGTCAATTATCACACTATTTATAAAACGAGTTTCTTAAAAAAATTACTGAAATGGTAAAAAAACATCATAAACACCACACCTCCAGCTTTCCGTGATTCGAGAATCTATTCCTATTCTGCTTACATTAGTGGTTACCAGACAGAGGCTCGTTCATCAATAAACATATTCTTGTTCTTAAACAGTAAATAAATAAACTTCCTCTGTTCTATTGAACAATTTTATTAAAACAATGCCATGTAACAATAAAAATAACAAAATAATTTATACCAATTAACCTCCCAGTAAAACTAGTCCGTCATGCAGATCTTCTTGTTTTCGATTTTATTTTAATTTTGTTGATGTTCTTATCCCGGTAAGGCTCTACAAGTATAACTAGCCCGTCAGGTCTTCTAGTTGGGTCTCCTCAACCCCATCCTCAACACTCCCTGACTTTCTAAGTACATGTATGTAACTAACCCATCAGATCTTCTAATTTGGGTCTCCTCATCACGCCCAAACTCTCCCATTTTATCCAAGACAGACGGGCTTTCAAATCTACAATATAAAACAAAATCGGTAAATTCTTAATCGAAAACTGTCAAATATAAAGCTACTTTCGAAAAAAGAAAGAAATATAAAATTGTAAGAAATGAAATAAAACAAAATAACAAAATACTAGATTAAAAAAAAAAATAGTAAAATCTAAAGTTACCTTCGAAAAAAGAAAGTAAATAATAAAATTAGAATGTAATGAAATGAAATAAAATAAAAATTGAATAAAATATAAAACAAAATACTAAATTTAAAAAATAATAAAATCTAAAGATACCTTAAAAAGTGAATATAATAAAATGAAATGAAAATGAAATAAAACATATTATAAACAAAATACTAAGGGTAAAAATAAAACTGAACTAAAATTACATAAATGAAATAGAAATAATGTAGGAATTTTGTTGATAAAATACCTTCTCACAATTAAATGCGACATTTATATAAATAATTTGAATAAGTGAATTTGGTTCGATTCAAATGAATTCGTCCCGGGATAATTTTAAGAGGAATAAATTTATTGCGATTTATTTTGAAGGAATCGACATTTTTAAGTCTGTCGCCCGTTCGTCAACAATAAATATTCAGTCTTCTTAACAAAAAAATCACCGCACAGCTTTTAAGATTATGCAGTTAGCATGTAGCATAAAGATGACTTATAAAAATTCTATGCAGATCAGCGGTGGAATATTAAAAAAATAATAGGAGAAATTTATACTACAACTTTTAAGCAGACTCTGGCTTTTGATTATTAAAATTTGTGTGAAGTTGGAGCATTGATGGTGCCATTTTATGTTTTTACACAATCGGAAAATAAAATTGGATTTAAAACATTTCTAAATCTGAAAATTGGTTCGATTCAAATGAATTGCGATTTATTTTGAAGGAATCGACATTTTTAAGTCTGTCGCCCGTACGTCAACAATAAATATATACTAGCATGCAGTTAAAGTTGTCGTGAGAAATTGAATCTTATATTTTCTAACCATTTTTAAAAATTGCATTGCACTTTCATCTTGATTTAAAATTAATTACATTTTTCTTATTTAAAACTCCCCGAAGAATGCTTATTAAGGATATGACTTTTTCTTAAAGAACTATTATGAGAGAGCAATTTTTTGGTAGTAGGGGTGAAGATAACTGAATAATCATAGACTCTCTTCCAGAGAATCGGTATCTAAAGCGCATTTTTTGCGAAAAAAATCCTTTAATGCTTAATCTGCTGCTCTGTACATTAATTTCATATGTTGATTCTCCTAAAGAACAAAACTTGCAGTTGTCCATTTAATTGATAATTTGAATTTAGAAGAGTAGTTTTTCTTATATTTGTAACACGATGTGCAAATAAAAAATGGGACATTAATGTGAATCACTATAATTAAAATTTTCAATTGTTTTTCAACATTCGTACAATAAAACTACGTTATTATCTTACCGCTTGTATTCCAGATTGCCCTCCTTCGTTTGGCGGCACCTGTCTTCAGTGATTGCTCTAGGAAGAGCAGAGGGTCAGTCTCTTTTGACTTTAGCATGTCTCTAAGTAAAGCTATGTAAGCAATGGCTAACCGTAAAGTGTCAATCTTTGACAGTCTTTTCTCGTACGGGAAAGTCGGCACAAATGATCTCAATTCTTCAAAGGCAGAGTTTATACTCATCATTCTCTTTCTTTCTCGAACATTTGCAGCTTGTCGTTGGGGTTTCATACCAAATCGGTAATCAAAATAGTCTCTACGAGCATCGAAATTGTCTACAAAGACATCGTCGTCACCGACACAGACATTAGGGTGAGGCAAGACATGGTATTGGTTAGTGTGGTCATCTGGTCTCTGTTTGTATAAGTTCACATCAGTAGCCCCAACGTAAAGAGAACCGACATCGCCAGAGTCATTTATAACTTCGTCTTCAAATGCACGACAATAATTATAGAATTGGAGCGGAACATCTTTGGAAACCTCCATGAATTTAAACTGTAATTTCGAACGGAACCTTGTGAATGTAAAGTCTAAGATATTTTGGAGACTTGGAAAAATGGCATCATTTATATATGGCCTGGCATGGTTAATTATCATTTCTAGGATTGAAGATTTTATATTTATATACTATTTTAATTACATGCCAATCGAGATGTCAGATTCAAATGTTGGAACTAATTAAATAGTTGATGACAACCATAATGTCCACGTCCGATGTCGCACTCCAAGAGCCCGAGATTCATATTGATGGTACACATAACAATATTGTCATACGGAAAGACCAACAAAACAATTACGGACTGGAGACACTTCAACAAGAGAGTCCTGCTGGGCGATGCAGCGAAAGCCGTTTACCGTTAGATCGCCATGGGCTTCACGACGTAAAACCAATCAATAATTTTCCCCGAGATACAAATACTATAATTATTGCGTAAATTAAGAGAAAAATATTTGTACAAATAGATTCATCTTTTTATTTTCAAGGAGCAATTAGAGAATTTAATCATTTATTTAACCACTTAAACAAGTAGTTGACTTCTAATCGACTGGACACACAAAACGATGATTTCTTAGCACTGACATTGAGTGGACATTTGCAGAAAAAGGACTCGTGTCTTCTAAATTGTATTGTATTTTTTTTTCTTGAGATAGTGCTGTATATTAATTTTTGTTTTGTTTTGGGTTTATTTTTCGGAGGGGGCGAATAATGATATCAACTGATATATTTTTCTTCCTTTAAAATCATCTTGATTTCTTTTTGACTTATCTAAAACTGAATCTATTTCTTCCTATATTGTATATTTATTCCAACAATTTTGCCATGTATTGAGTGTTTGCTAACCTACAACTGATCGTGTAGTAGTTCTGTTTTGTTTGTGCGTGTTTGTAAAAATATTTCTGACATTTTAAGTTATCAGTGGCAAGAACCTTCATCTAACAGCTGCATTCATTTAATCTTTGAAAATTTATACAAAGAGTCCACCACTGATCAAATAAAATGTTTCATGTGCTAGTTTAGTATTGTTTCATCCAAGGATTTGAAACACCTTCAAAATCACATCTGGTGAGTTCCTACAAAAAAGTAATAACTTTGAAGCACCTTAAGTGCGTTAAACAATTTAGTGCCTCACCAAATATAAAGTTGAACGTATACGGCAAGTATTGGGAAAATTGACTGTAAATGTTAGCCACTATACAGTTTCCGCAAACTTTCTAACAAGCAGGCAAGTAAAGTATAAGTATAAAGTAAACACATTTATTTTAACTTCAAAACCCAATTAATTATTAATCTCAGTTACAAATAGTTTGGCCCTTGGGAAACACTCAGCAGAATTAAGGAGATTATAGGAGCTCATATAACCCCTTAACAAATTTTGGGTTTCCTGCTGAGCAAGCAGTCTCTGACCTCCCTGCTTATTCTTTTGCAGTTTGTATAGAGCGATGAAACTACCTGCTCAACAAACACGCCAGAAGGGAAAGTGAAGCGAGGGTTCTTCACTGGAAAGTAAGACACTGTGTGTCTAGGGGGGATAGCCCTTAACTGCGTAATTCTTTTCGCAGGGGGTCTATCACTGGCGCTGGAAAATTTTGAACGTTGCAAACTTCTAAAACTTTCCCCGAAATGCTTGGGGAAGAATGAAATTAAGTGAAAAATTTCATAAAGGTCGATACAAATGCTATGTTATAATTAATACAATCAATAAAGTATTGAAAATGACTGAAGTGTTTCCCATTTCATAACTCTTTGAAGGTGTTTGGAGGGGATGGTGGGAGGTAAATAAAAATACATCTTAAACTGTGATATTTTGATGCTGCTAATTGTCCAAGTTTTGCAGAAACTGATTAAGTGGCAAAACAAATATAAATTTTTAGTCATTGCAATTAGGGAGGGGCTTACATAACTGACTTTATCAATTGAATTAAAACTGATGTTGTGTGTAACAGTTGACATTTAGGAATACAAATTATTGTTTTGACGATCTGTATCTCAAAATATGTATACACCCTTGAAGTGATGATAAACACATCCACAGTGACATTCTATTGTTCTAGCGTTACAACTGCACCTGTAACTGACTCAATGCTTATCAGAAAACAGTTAAAGTGCAAAGAAATTGTAATTCATAAACAAGTTCATATAATCAATATGAACTATAATTTATTCCAACAATTTTGCCATGTATTGAGTGTTTGCTAACCTACAACTGATCGTGTAGTAGTTCTGTTTTGTTTGTGCGTGTTTGTAAAAATATTTCTGACATTTTAAGTTATCAGTGGCAAGAACCTTCATCTAACAGCTGCATTCATTTAATCTTTGAAAATTTATACAAAGAGTCCACCACTGATCAAATAAAATGTTTCATGTGCTAGTTTAGTATTGTTTCATCCAAGGATTTGAAACACCTTCAAAATCACATCTGGTGAGTTCCTACAAAAAAGTAATAACTTTGAAGCACCTTAAGTGCGTTAAACAATTTAGTGCCTCACCAAATATAAAGTTGAACGTATACGGCAAGTATTGGGAAAATTGACTGTAAATGTTAGCCACTATACAGTTTCCGCAAACTTTCTAACAAGCAGGCAAGTAAAGTATAAGTATAAAGTAAACACATTTATTTTAACTTCAAAACCCAATTAATTATTAATCTCAGTTACAAATAGTTTGGCCCTTGGGAAACACTCAGCAGAATTAAGGAGATTATAGGAGCTCATATAACCCCTTAACAAATTTTGGGTTTCCTGCTGAGCAAGCAGTCTCTGACCTCCCTGCTTATTCTTTTGCAGTTTGTATAGAGCGATGAAACTACCTGCTCAACAAACACGCCAGAAGGGAAAGTGAAGCGAGGGTTCTTCACTGGAAAGTAAGACACTGTGTGTCTAGGGGGGATAGCCCTTAACTGCGTAATTCTTTTCGCAGGGGGTCTATCACTGGCGCTGGAAAATTTTGAACGTTGCAAACTTCTAAAACTTTCCCCGAAATGCTTGGGGAAGAATGAAATTAAGTGAAAAATTTCATAAAGGTCCAAAACAAAGATGGTAACATCTGAGTGTCCCCAAGGATTTCAATAGGGTATACCTTCAATAAGAGTTATAAGAAAATAATATTTTAAAAAAAAAACAATAATTGTGTATTATGGGTTATTATAGTACAGAATATAACATAATCGTAAAGAGTAACAAATATATCCAATACAAAATAATAATAAAATATGAAAAAACATAAATTTTGAAACAAATGCAATACAGTGATATTAAAGTGACGCTGATAAGTTTTGTGCCGATTTAATTGATTTTGGGGTAACTCTGACATATCTACAGTAACTATCTGAAGACCACCTTCCCAAAACTTTGATCAAGTGATCTTCTATCTTAACTTTGCCAGCAGTTGTAGCGGCCCCAATACGTAAACTGTGTCCATTATACTGGTCGGCATTAAACCCACAAATATGTAAAACTTGTCTTATACATGAAATGAAATAGTGTCTTTCTAGAGCTTTGCCATTTTCATAAACAAACAGAGGGTCTGAATTGAAACTAGAACTTATCTTTTTCCTGACCTCACAATATTTAACCAAAGATTTGAATGGACAAATATCTTTTTGAACTTTGTATAACTGAATGTTCACACCTTTTCTGAAAGGATCTGTTTTTGACTGTTTAAGTTTTAAAATGACATGGTCATTATAAACAAATACATCCCCTACACACAAATTAGCAGTAGAGTCAAAAATTTTTGATTTACCCACTGTGAACTCTCCACACCTCAAAAATCCAAAGAACCCTACAGTACAAGCGGTCTCTAACATTAAATCAATAAAAGATGAAAACACTCCTTGTCGGAGTCGAAAAATAATTTTTTCTAAGATATCGTAGGTAATAGGTAGTCTGACATATTTGCTTGGTGTTTGCAGCTTTTTGACTGCGTTCAATATGTAGGCTAATCTATCTAAAGATGAATTATTATCAGACAGTAATGGGTCACGTCTACCACTTTGAATATATTTGTACCTTATGCCACACAAATACAATTTAATAGTAGAGTATTGAAGTTGCAAAACCTTATAACAATGAGCAGAAAAATAAATGAGAATATCTTCTGAAATTGGAGGTAAATTATTAAAGCTGATATTGTGCATTAACATGAACCTTTGATAATGTTTGTAACCAGTTTCATTAGCGTTTTTTGTATTATCCGCTAGTACCAAATCCCACAATTGATTCACAGTTCTATTCAACTCCACATTATTTCTGAGCTGTTTGGGCATGGGCAAGGATGTGGTGCTGCATTTGGGGCCAGTCGGCGAAAACGATCGATCTGAAAACGAGATAAAGAATCACTTAATTCGTTCTGGTAACCCGGCACATGTCTAGAACTGAAGTAAAAGTTATATTTACAAGCACACCAAGTCAACTTTCGCATGAGTTGCATTATCTGTAGACATTTCGATCGTCCTTTTCTGACTATGGCTACGGTTGCCTCGTTATCACACCAGAACAGTATACGTTTTTTATTCCAAAAACAGCCCCAAAGAACCGCAGCTACCACTATCGGATACAATTCTAAAAATGCCATTGAGAACTGTTTTTCTGACGGGAGTTCTAATTCTTGCGGCCAAGCGGAATAGAACCAACGGCCTTGAAAGTAACCTCCAAAACCTTTAGTGGAAGACGCATCAGTGAAAAGTTGCATATGAAAACTTTCGGAAAATTCTTTTTCATAAAACATATTGACGCCATTCCAATTGTGAAGAAAACACAACCAAAATTTTAAATCTTCTCTGCATTCTTTGTTTAGATACACATAATGATGCAAATCATTGACGGTTGTGGATAATTTTATCAGATATGATACAAAAGATCGGCCCGGGAGAATTACTCTCGAGGCAAAATTAAAATGTCCTAATAGTTGAAGCAATTCCCTTTTCGTACATTTCTTTTTATTACATAGAAAAGAGATAAAATTACAAATACGTACAACTTTATCCCTTGGCAGTCGAGCTTCCATATTTTGCGAATCTAATACAATACCTAGGTATTCTAAACAATGGACAGGGCCTATGGTCTTATGAATAGCTATAGGTATATTAAGCTTGTCAAAAATATTCAACATGATTCTCATTGTTTTATGTCCGTCGCCTGTAGGAGGATCAATTGTCAAAAAATCGTCTAGTAAATGTAATATATTATTTATATTGTAATTATGTTCAGCAATATGGCAAATAGCTTGACTGACATGATCAAAAATTTTTGGACTACTGCGACAACCAAAGGTTAACCTAACAAAATAATAGTACAAGTCACGCCATTTCACACAAAATAAAGGCCATTGATGGGGTGCAATCGGGCAGATTTTGAAAGCGTCTGAAATATCAAATTTACACAACAAGGATCTTCGTCCTAACCTCAAAATTATATCAATTGCATGATCTATTTTAACATAAGACATAGAGCAATTGTCTTTGTCAATTAGATCATTTATGCTTCTGTGTTTGTCATCATTGTGGGGAGATGACAGATCTAATATTAATCGCTTTTTAAGAGAATACTTCCCTTCTGCTACTCCTAAAGGACTCACCCTGTACGATTGAAAAGGGGGGCTCTTAAAAGGACCATACAAAAATCCTTTCTCTAACTCTTTCTCTATTAAATTTGTAGTTATATCTTCTTGTGTTCTTGCTGATAAACTGTTTTTGCATTCTTTTGTAGGTAAATTAGTTACTGACACCATTGTGTCAAACCCATATCTTAGACCATTACAAAGATAATGAACAAATTTCTTGTCTGGGTGACTAGCCAATTCAATTTCAAGCCTATCAACTTGGATGGGAGTAGTTGCTACGGTTGGAAAAACTTTTAGTCATTTGTTCCCCTGTTTACCGAAATTCTGAGAAATCGTTGGTATTGTTGCACCAATGGCTTTTTGTTCTACAGACTTTTGGGTAGATTGGGTAGTGAAACGTAACGAGCAATTATAATAGGAGTGACCTGGTGATTTACACCTTGCACAGTTGTGCTTGAAAGGGCAATTAGTCCTGGTACAACCCTTAGCATCATTATAGTTATTACATATCTCTTTTCCTTGATGCTGGATTCGAGGCCTGCCGAATTTATCTAAAGACCCCGTGGAAGACTCGATCTGCCGTGAATAAAGATCAACTTTATTTTGTTTTTGTACTGAATCCTGCATTGAACAGAAAGCTGTAGTATGATCAGCCATGTTACAATTTTTACAGAGATCAATCCGCGATCCTGCTGTCACCAAACTTAAAATATCTCTATCTCTTTTGCTCCAATCAATTTTGATTTGTCTTTCTCTTAACAAAGTAGCAGCTTTAGCAGAAAACAACTTATGATAATCATAGAATTTATCTCCAAAATAATTATATATGTCTATGATATCATCTTGATAGGCGTCCAATTCGGCACGTCTATCTGGAAAAGCTTTGGACATGACTCTCTTGTATTTTCCAAATGCTTTAATGAATTCTTGAAGGGTCAACTTTCTGTTCAACCTAGGATCAGGACGTCCAGATACATTTAACTGAATGCCATTAGCCATAATGGTATTAGTTTTAGGGGTATCAAAATTTGGAATCAAAAGGGAAGCTAGATTTATGTCCTTACCGTCAATGATTTGCCGTTGAATCAAAGGTGGTATGATATCCACGTTAGAGAATGAATCTGAACGGACTCCATGAAACGGTGTATCATGATTGTGCACTGATGAAGTATTCGGAGACATAGTCGTCATCGGTGGCTGTTTTGATTGATCCATGTGATCTGGTAGATCCCTGTTTTGGCGATTCGTGAATTGTTGATTGTACCACTGCTGCAAGCTGAAACCCTGATTTTCTTCTGTGTGTGAATTCTGTTGATGGTTTTTCGTCATTGATAAGTTCAGTTGATTGACTGTTTGTTGTAATCCCGTGAAACATTGTCCTATCATGTTGAAAAATGAAGTCATACTGTCAGTGTTTGCATTCGATTGATGCGCATTCCCGGGTAAACTATGTTCCGTTTCATCAACATTCGGGTTTCTGTCAATTCTTTGTTCCACAGGATCACACAAATTAGAGTTGTCTGTCCCAGAATCCTGGTTTTCATTTGGTACAACTACATGAATCTCTGCCGGTGTTATATCACCGTTTATATTACCCATGTTCTCTGTATATAATTTTTCAAGTATCTGCTTAGATAAGCCGTTAGGTGTTCGTACTCCAAGGTTTTGTAGTTTCTCCTTGAGTCTGTGTACTGTCCAATTTGATGGGCTGTCAACGTCCCGCTCATTGGTTCTCGATTGATACGGAGTATTACGGTTCTTTCGCCTAGGGTGAACACTTTTCCCTCTTCCGGACATGGTGAAAATGCAACTTTAAAATCCAAAAAGGTACTATAAATTCCAGAATTATTTGAATAGATCTATTCCATATAAATCCGTTTTAATATGACGGGTATAATTGTAAAGTTTTTGAAAAACAAGTTAACTAAATAAATAAAAATACATCTTAAACTGTGATATTTTGATGCTGCTAATTGTCCAAGTTTTGCAGAAACTGATTAAGTGGCAAAACAAATATAAATTTTTAGTCATTGCAATTAGGGAGGGGCTTACATAACTGACTTTATCAATTGAATTAAAACTGATGTTGTGTGTAACAGTTGACATTTAGGAATACAAATTATTGTTTTGACGATCTGTATCTCAAAATATGTATACACCCTTGAAGTGATGATAAACACATCCACAGTGACATTCTATTGTTCTAGCGTTACAACTGCACCTGTAACTGACTCAATGCTTATCAGAAAACAGTTAAAGTGCAAAGAAATTGTAATTCATAAACAAGTTCATATAATCAATATGAACTATAATTGTTAATGTTTAACCTTTTACAATTACTATTAAGTTAACGCCCCCTACAATGCGGAAGAAAATGTTATGTTTTTAATGTATTGAATTTTTCAATAAGCATTTAAAGATAAGATCTAAAACCGTTCCAGTAGACATAAATCATAAGATATCGACATATTTTAAATGTAACTGAAAATACTAATCACTTTCAGCCCTTTAGACCAGGAATTAAACTGAACGGAAGGAAACTCCAGAGTAAAATTATATTTTTTACAAAACAAAGAGATTCTTTAATAGCTGTATAATTTTAAAAGTGTTGTAATATGTTCCACACGGTCGGTGTATCTGGTTAGGATATCAACATGAAGTTCTGTTTGTTCTCTAACTCGAATAATCCTTTGTACCCTTCGGATGAACATTTTTATACCTTTTACAAAAGAGGGTAAATAAAAGTAAATGAGACAGCAGACCCTGGACCACAGACCTACTATATTGGTCGAGGATTAAGCATTGGGGAGGTTAGGGGGCGTGGAGTCCATTTGAAATACTTGAGGATAATTTTACTTACAGCTCAAAACTGTTCAAGTGAAGCTAATTTAAAATATTTTCCCAATTTAGGGCCAAATATATAAATATTAACTGTAGTTAGTGAACCAATTCCACTGCATTTATACATATCCTTTTCTCGTTTTTTGTTTTTGTTTGTATTTGTTTTATGGGTTTTTATCATGGTTTGCTCCTGTCATTATTGTTTGCTTGTGTTCTTTTCTTGATCATGGCTTTCATTGTGATGACTGGACTTCATCAATGATTAAAGAAAACGTTCAGACTGCCTCATTTGTGCCTCTTTGCTTCTATAGAAATACAATATAATAACATTATACTTTATTTCGTTAATAAAAATAAACATGACTAGTAATTAGCTTACAATAAATGAATAAAATAGTGTAAAAACGAATCATAGAAATATTCTTATAACATAAAATGTATAAATCATATATAAAACAATCAATTAAAAATTACCTCTTTGACCTGAGCATTATATCACGAAAGCAAGGCTACGAGACAATGAAAATAAAATATATATCATAATATCAGAGTAAGAACCTTCAAGTTCTCTGGTGATGGGAAAATGTTAACATAAAACTGGTTTAAGTCATTTTCCCAAGCCAAGGGATCATAAAATGTAGACATTTATAAAGAATTCGGTTTTATTCCAGAGGTTTTATTCGATAAAGATTAAAGTTAATAATTTTGGGAAAGTGTTGATATTCGTTTATAATCTTTTTGGATGTATTAACCGTTCCATCTCACAAAAGTCAACCCAAAACCTTTATCGTGACCTCACTTTAACAGATATATATATAGTATCCTGTTTGCGTAAAGACTAGATTTGATCACAAAATACTAGAATAATGTCTATGTAAAATCTTAACAATATCTTTGATCTTTGCCACTAGATAGTAATCTCTAACAAACTTATCCATTCGTTCTGAAAACTGACACAGTGGAACAGTTTCTTGGATTTCCCTGGGCGGTAATAAACTTCCATGAGCTGATAATCCCACGTAAACTTCACATAATAGAATTTCTGTAGAAGACCTCATTGAGCGTAGCCTCTCGTAAAAGTTTAAGTTTGTCTCTTCCATTTCTAGCGTGTTCATTACAGAAACAATGCGATGGAGAATGCTGTAATGTTCCAAAAGTCGCTCCTTAATCTACGGAAGATAAGAAAAAAATACAGGCTGAATTAAAGAAAAAACAAACATATATAATACGGAAATATTTCTATATGACTCAACTAGCTGGTAACATCCACAACACATACAAAAACGTTTGTGGCAGACACTTCTGAAAATGGACCCCCCCCCAAAAAAAAAAACAAAAAAAAAACAAAACAAAACAAATAAAAACCACACACACACAAAAAAAAAAACAGAAAAGCAAAGACGACTTATAATAGAAAATAATGAGATGTGGAATAAGTGTACGCTACACAGACCACAATCAAACAATATAAATTGTTTTGTTAGTTTAAGATTCTATTTTTTGATACAGCTGTACTTACATTTGAATTCTCTGAGATTAATTCGATGTCCAGTTTATCAAAGATGTTGAAGCAATGAGGGACCTTCATTGTTTGATATTCCTGTCTTAAATATCTTTCTCTGACCTGCAATGTATTCACAACAAATTCCATAAGAAAAGGAAAAATAAAACATACACACTTCGAACTCCCATTGAACGCAATCTAATAATTTAATACAATCCTTAAAAATAAAAAATATGATATAGAGAAAAAACAAATAAAAAAGTTACAAATATCAAGAGCATATTATAACTTAAAAAATGAGCTGAGATTAAAAATATTCATTACCTTCAAATCTAATCTGAAGGTTTTTTTTTGGTCAGAAAAAATTGAATTCTTTGAAGCGGTCACGACAAAATACATATGTACTTTGTATTATTAGAATGGTTTTGTATATATAGCAGAAATCCTTCTTCATTTTCTTAACGTCTTCTGCCAAAATATGTTTTTATTAATAATCAGATTCAAACAATTTTTTTGTAAATAAAATGGTCGGACACTGAGACAATTTTACCGTTAAAACTTACATATTTTCCCAACAATTTATCAGCATGTTGTTGAACCCACATAGCTTTTCTTTTGCAAACTGTAATAATATGGTTCACATCACTGTCTTGTTGAGGATGGTGAAAAACGAGTTCATTTATTATTTGTATATTGGTTCTCCCACCACACACGTGTCTTTCTGAACTCACAAATGTTCTAAGAAATAAGAAATGAACCGCCATATCTGAAACATTTATAAAAATAAAGAAGTCATGTAAAATTCATAAATAGTCATGTAATCATGTTCAGATGTTCAGTTTTTAAAATCATTTCATAAAAGAATAGAGAGTGCTTTAAAAGTAGCACTTTGATATACAATTTGACTATTCGCTCATCGAAAATATTTTTTAATTTGGTGGAAAATCTTATTCAAAACCATTATTTATGTGCCGTATACAAAACAAGTATAGGCACATCAATGTTCTTCACAACAAATATTTGATCGACCCATATGCATGTACTGGGGTAAGTATATGCCTCGATCTATTCAATTCAATTTTGAGTGTATCTGACGGATACTTGACGCCTGGAAATATCATAATGACCCAAACAAAACGTTGAACAGTAACTAAAAACTTGAAAACAAAATCTGTACATTTTAATACTAAGTATTTCTTTAACACATTCTATCATTTGATTTTAGAATCTACCACTTACAAGTGAAACCCGTGAAACCCGACAACAAACTGTTCATATCAAGTATTTTTTGCTTCGGTTAAAGGTGTTAAAAATGATATAATCTTTTTTCCGAACTTATATATAATAAAATATCAAAACTTTTAACAGGAAAGAGTGAAATGTTGGGAAAATGCTTGATTTAGGGTTTTCATTTTTTGGTCATACCATAACCACATTATAAGCTTAGGACATTACACAAACCAATGAAGTAAACGAATTTAATGTTCAATGAATTAAATATTTCATATATAGAATTAAAAAATTATTTCCGACCAAATTAGGATGTTATTCTTAAATGCCTCTTATAGAATTATTCCTTTTTGGCAAATTTAAATAGGACGCGAAAATATTCTTTATATAATTGCGCTGCTTGAATAAGCAAACAAATAACGATGGATCTATTCAATTATTGTATAAGATAAATATGATTTTTGATGACATTTAAAGAAATGTCTGAACTTGCATCATAACAAAAAATCTTCATTTCTGAGAAGATGTAAAACAAAACTTTTCACTCACTCCTTTATCAAATTTGAGTTTTTCCACCCGGAAATTGACACATGACATCAAAAATGCTGAAGAACAATGCAAAACATTAAACATGCACAACAGACTGACCCATTGGAATGCTTTATAGTGAAGACGCCGGACTTAACCCGATTTTTTTACGTTGCTTAACCATTCATTTCAAGAGAAGTTAAGACCGTTAAAAATACTGCTTTTCACTAAATGCTTCGGCCGTTTTTTTTTCTAAATTATTATCTTCATTTTTGTGTTTAGTTCCAACATATTTATTTGCAGAGATGGTACAAAATTACAAAAAGGGTAGGACAAACGTCTTTCACAAGGAGAAATAACATAGAATTATTGCTTTGTAGATGCACCAAAGTCTATTTAAATTCAACACTGAAAGAGAACCTTAGACAAAAGACAACAAGAACAGACGAGCGAAAGATAATCTCTCTATAAACACTCGCTGTTAGTGACAGTTAGCCGAGAATCATTCATAGACTGATTTAAAAGAAATCACACATATCGATTTCAAATTCGACACAACAGTTTAAACAATTAATGATCACACCAAACCGACATACTTGATCACACCAAACCAACATACTTGATAACACCAAACCGACATACTTATTCGCTATAATGCTTAAAAAATTACAGTTGGTTACAAAGCTTGTTAACGTTTTAAAGTAGGTATCAAGTTATCAATATTTCTACCAAAAATGGAAGATAATGAGACGTAGAATAAGTGTACGCGACAAAACCCACAATATAAACAATAATTTAAAAAATCCACAACAAAAGACATACAGCAGCCGTCAATGTGTCCAACGGTCGCTGTTCGCTGTTTTGCAATTGGCCTTGGATTGACCAAATATTCAACTCATATCCTTTGCGTAATAGATTATGAAGCTAGTTTTTCATTTCCAATCGATTTGCTTTTAAATTTCATGTTCTTTATAATCAATATTACCATAAAATTCAGGATGTGATATTCCTTTCACAATCACAAATCGACGTGTACAAATCTTTCCTTGCTTTTCAATTTCAATAGAAGCAGACATCCTAGAATATGTATTGTCAATAATCTCAAGCTCTTATTATAATTGACAATCAGATATTTGTACATGCGTTTACCTTTTTGTTAAAAAAAAACTACTTTGAATCAACCGTGCAAACGAGCGTTAAGTTGTGCATGTGAGGTTGAAGTGTAAACATGGTAAAATGGAGAGAAATGCTATAACAAGATGAAAATGACATAGAGTGGAGAATGATCATCAGTTCCTTTGAAATTTTGAGAATCCAAATTTGATTGACACATTTTTATGCGAAACAACATTAACAATCGAAATATATTTGGAACTTTGAACTAGTATTTTGTTCATGTTCCCGATATGGTATTGTTATGTTATTCTCGAAAAGGGTCACATAGAAATGAACAATTTAGTTCAGATATTAAATAATTGTTGAAATCATTTAAAATTATAATGTTGCTAATGTTTTAAAAAGCCAATCCTCGAGGGTTATTAGAACAGAACAGGTTCGTATTTTTATGAATGGTGCATTTGAAAAAGGATTGTACGACCGTTTGTATTACTTCCCTATTTTTCAAATAAGATCTTAGTTCATTAAATGCTTTAAAAATTCTTTTGTAGACTTAAATAAAGGCGATTAACAGATTATTTATTAATTTCATGGGTAATGATTCGCCCTTATTATTGGAACCAATAGTTTTCATTCATAATTCATTTCCGCACTACACTCGTCTTGTACTACCTAGTTATATTGGCACTGACTGTGCACCTTCTAGCCGATTGGTCTGGGTAGAGAAAACAATATTCTAGACCTGTTTAATTAATCATTATTTCTAAAGTTTAAAAGTTTGAATGAGAGATTTTATACCCTTTAACGGATATAAATGTAAAGGGAAGCCTCTCAAATACAAGTCTGATTTGTAAAAAAATGTTCGACTTTCATGACGTCTAAAAGTACTTATAGTTTCTATAACGCTAGATTATCAAATCATTCACGTTCTTGTATTGGTTGAAAACAAACACACCAATCAAATTTCAATTATGCACACTTCAAGTCAACGGAAACATTTGCAAAACGGGTTGTCACAATGCTTTTTCATTCAGATTGACAAAATTGACAGTTGATCAGACAACGACCAGGGACTGAATATGAATTCTGGGTTGTCATTGGTTCCACCAATAACACATTACTGTGATTGGTATTAGCTGCCTAAATTGACTTAGTTCATAATAATTTATCGTTGATTCTGTAAAGCGAAACAGTTCATAACTTAGGGACAAACTACTTCTTCAGTTGTCGAACTAAAGTGGGTACACTCAAGTTTTTATGGGCGTAGTCCATAGCTTGAAACTCGTTTTAAATATGTACCAACATTCTATGGGTCACATATAAACTATACGCCATACATCTTTAGAAAAAAAAAATGAATATCCCTGACAAAAGATGTTGTAAAACACATAAGATTTCACCATAGAAAAAAAGACACATGTACAGTTAAAACAAGAACACAAAATACAAATATACACGGATATACTATTGTCACTGAGAGTCAGACGTTGAATATTTGTATGGAATCTTGCAGACTTGTCAAACGATTCACAGGTCTTCTCAAACTCCTCACAGTTCAAGTTCCCGCCGCCTCGGTCACATCACGGCACCAGGCATTCTGGACTTCTTTCTAACTCTATATCACATGAAAGTACTCACATATACCACAATGCATTGCGCAATAACATTGCTTATTGTATAGCCTAAACAGATCTAGTATTTTTTACTTTAAAATAGTGCATTTTCGCTTGAACCGGTTGTCAAACAAATCTAATCAATTCTGCTAAGAAAAAAAAATATGGGTCTAATATCAATATTTTAATAAACAATGATAGCAAAAGTTTGGCAATTCATTAAAAATTTCGAAAAGAAACTTTTCGAAATTATTGAAAATATCCAGCAGTGGGATTATCCGATACTACTTTGAGATCTTCTGACATGTAATGGTCATGCAAAGCCATGGTAACCCGTGCTGGTTCCGGGTGGCGAACAGGCCCGCAGCAGCGCTTAGCTTGTCGGTAACAGTTTAATAAAGTGTGCTAAGAAATCCGACAACGGGTCAGTCCGCTTTGCCCAACTGGGATGTATGACCCATGTAGTTGAATGGACAGGCCTGTCATAATGAATGCCGGGTTCGTCAGGATATAATGCGGAAAACTTGACCGCAAACCATAATGGTGAACCGTATTGGGGGAAAAATGTCACGTTCCTCGCATGTTAAAGAATCCTGCTTCAAATCTCGGTAAAAGTAGGACCCGTAGGATCCCTTTTACAGGAGGTTAAATTTCCTGTCCCTACCCATCACTCTATTTTTCAGTGGCAGTCAAAACCCTCCTCCTCGATTGGCCATGTGACCCTTTCCTCTACTTCATCATCATGTCATGTTCATCTCCCGGATATAGCCGAAATCATGCTGCTTGGGAGTAAAGCAGTAACTAACTAACTAAAGGCATGGAATATTTATATGGAAAATATATAAAGTGATAACAGTCATGACAGTATAGGGTATTAGTAATTCCGAAAAATGTATTACATATAACCTAATAAACACGAAGTGTTTGAACCAACATTTTATTAAACGAGTCACACATGTAACGATATATCTTTAGAAGAAAAGATATTATAAGAACATGGATATCCAAGACAAAGGCGTTTAAAAAAAAAAAATCATGTCACCATTGGTCATACAAACTGAGCATTTGTACAGTAAAAATATATAAAAATGAAAAACAAAATACAAATCTGCACGCACAAACTATAATCGCTGAATCAACCAGACGTTGAAGAGTTATAAAGAACATTCACAAAAATCGTCAAAAGACATGAATTCAACGTAATAGATCTCCCACTGTGACTAAAGTGTACTGGTCATGCAAAGTCAAAACAAACCATTGTAATAAAGTCAGAAAGTGATATGTATAACCGAAAGTCTCCAGTCTATCATAAACAGGCAATGGGTCGGAATCATTTCCTACAAACTCTGGAATTGTCTCCCCCGACAGATGGATTACTTTGGCAATTTGGCATAAGAGAGAAGGTACATAGAACTGCTGTAATCTTTTCAAGATTGGTCGATAGGCATGGTTGTATTGTAGCTCGCTCAATTGCTCAAGTCCTCTCTGGAACTTCGATAATGTTCTATAGTGGTTAATAGTTTGTATACTCTGAAAAAGAGGTCGATCATAAAAATTGTTATGATATAGAAATATTCTGTAGTGAAGTGCATTTCATGCAATTATCATTATATATAGAGAAATAAGAGATTTGTCAACCAGCTTTAAAACCGGTGATGTTTTCTATTGATTTTGAAAAAAAAACAATAGTTAATTATGTAACTTTGCTCATTAAGAAAACCTAAAAACTAGGATTAGTCGGTATTGATATATGCTGCTCTTTTTATCACCAATCTTGGGCTGCAAAATGAAGAGATAGACTTTTGAATGTAAACGAAATGCTAACAGAATAAGGAAACATACAATGTTTGATAAAAAAAAGCCAAAAAAAACAAACTTCATTTAAAACTTTGCATGTACAGATATTTGCGTTTGAAATTATTTTCGAGTTACTTTCACTTATATAATTATAATTACCTCAGAAATGGCTGCAATATTTCTGTTAAACCAAGCATGGCCATGTTGGCTAACTTCTGCTGTTATATTACCAACAGGCATGTTAACTATTTGTGGGTAATGTTTTTCCTACAAATGCAGTTTAATAAGAAGTGGTCACAGAAAGATAAAAAACAATGTATCAGTTTCTAATTAGTTATCGGTATTACGTCTGTTCTATGCCAGGAATCTTGTTTGTTTTTTATGTCAAGGATGGGGTATTTCTTTGACATTTTAGGATTGGTTTTGAACCATTGGCATTATGTTTTTAATCTTGGGCATTGCTTAACAGAAAGCAGCAACCGCTGGTCACATTAAAGGCTGGTGGCTTTCTTCCAAAGCGATTTTTATATATTGTCGTTTATATTGTAGGTTGTTTCGCGAACACTTACTTGCAAACCAGCACGAATAGGGCTTTATCTATAACATAATTTGAAACGATTATGAAAAGAGGTGTTAGAATAATCATGCAATAATGATGTAAGAATATGAGTATACAATTAAGGCAAATAGGATAAATAGATCAGGTTTGGATGACACTGGAAAATGGAGGTAAAGGTAAAGTCGAGCATTTTAACCTACTACGTGGGTTGACTGAGTGAGTGAGTTGGTATTTACGCCCTTGCAACGCTAATTATGTTATTTAAAAGCAACATGAAAAAAAATGATGTATGTAATGATGATAAATGAAGTATGAGGGTAAGGAACAATGAAATTTTGAAGAACCACGGAAAAGGGGAGAGATGGGTAGGGGCGGAAAATTTAGCCTATGTGGTGCATTACTTGGCGCTCCACTAAAGGGAATTTTACGTGCATGAAACGTGGCACTCTCCACACACATTGGCCCATCATGGTCGGCAGTCAGGGTTTTCATATTATAGACCTGACAACCCCCGCGGACGAGGGCCACTACTGCGTGGGTACTTATGATCCTTTGCATATATCGAGATATGTAGCAACGTCTAAAAGTTAACGTAAAAGAATTCTTTCCAAAGATTTTTTTTTTTTCATCTTGCCCATATAGGATGAAAGGGTTACCACATTTAACAACATGGAGCATACATTCCAATCACTCCGTAAACGATTGATATGATGACATTTCTATGTGTTCTATTCTTCTATTCCAGAAGAGTATACACCGAATGTTCTGTTGTTTTTGGGGCTTTTTGTTATGTTTGTCTTTTCCTCTTGACATCTACGGCAACAAAAAATAACACAAAAAAATAATAGGGTATATGATTTTCAAGAAAAAAATGGTATACTCCAGTTTACCATTAGACTGTTTTCCACTATTTTCTCCCATTTCCTTTTCTTTGTTTAAAATTATACGCTATAGTTTTGTAGGTTTTTTTTACTCACGGCTTTTTCAGATTTCCAAAGTCAACCATAGCCGATAATACTCCGTGTAATATATGAAGTTCATGAAAATCCCGAGGTCTTCATGAATAAGACACACAAAATTAATTTCAAAATTAAAAAGACCCAGAGCAACACTATTTTGATTTTAATTGTTTTAATACCATTGTTGCATACAGTGACAAGTGAAAACAAATTTTAATAAATCTTAATTATGTATAAATCATGAATATTCTATGTAATTTAAGGAAAATAAAGCACCTTTTAAGTTTCGTTAAATGAAAAAATGGATTACAATTATCTTACCCTCCGCATATTCTCTCGGGAAAGCTAATCTTGCTTATGGTTCAACCTATATATTGGTTGTTGCATTACAAAATGACAAACACTAACTTATTATTTTGTATCGTGATTGCTATATTCTCTTGAGCACTTTATAATGGTCTAAATTTATAAGAAGATGATAACCCTTGTCACATTGTAAACTCACAATGCGTTTCTTTATGGTTTCTGAATGAATCCAAACTCGATCAGCCTTTCTTGGAATTACATTCAAGGACATTCTCAGAACAAATTCTCTCTGCAATGTGTTTCTCTCCACTAATCTTTGTTCTCTACATGCATTCAAACTCAATGCTGTCCGTATACCTGCAAAGGTTTAGTAGAAAAGTATAAAGATGAGTAGATAAATTAAATGCAAAAATTAAAAAAATTAACAGGACAAATTGATGCCGTCAATACTTTTATGTAACTAATAACGACTGCATGGAACTGACTTGAAGGCTGTGTTCAAGTCATTACTCAGAACTCGAGTTACAGCAAAACGCCAAATTTTGAACTCTTTTCTACCCATGAGTCTTCAGTTGAACACAGCCAATGTGCACATAGTATCGTCAGATCACATCCCTGCACTTTGAGGAGGATCCGGGAGTCAAAGTCACCATTTCTTTTCAAAATATTGATCTTTAGGTGCATGTTTCAACGAATATTGATCTGAAACCCCACATAGGTAGACCCCCTTTCAATTATTTTTGGATTCACCCTTGTATATCAATCCCTTGTCCTAATCTTTATTATCTTCTTACATTTATTTACCTAATGTTTTACTGAGAATGTCTTTATTTTTCCGAATTTTCCGTTGAGGTTTAAAAAAAGAATACTCCTTTAATAACATTGATTTATCAGAATATTAACAGACATTTTCTGATAAGGAACAAAACTTGCTTGTTAATTCAATTCAAAAGAAATCGTCTTAATCAGTAAGGGCATCTTATTCATTTCAAAACCATAAACTCCTGTAATTGCTTTTGTCTAGCTTAAAAGGAAAGTATCGACTTGAAATCATTTGACAAGTATGACCCCAACCTCCTTCAAATACCTTGTTAAATTGTTGGCTGACATTTAAAATTTCGAATAAGACTTTATTCTGAAAGATGTCTGTGCGTAAATTTGATTATTGGCTAAAGTACTGAGCTGACATACCGCATTACTATCACCCGACCTGAAAAATCAGCCTTCTAGCAGCCATGACTGTTGAAAAAAGCTCTTGGTTTGTAAATCATTTAGCTTTAAGTTAAATGATCGATCCCTAATCTGATTTTTTTTTCGATTCTATGTATAAAATTCTCTTATATATACTTGTATTCTTTTGTTTCTATTTTTCGGTACTGTTAATTGATTATCTATATATTTGACCTGTTTAATTGGCTATTTGCTCTCCAGAGTAGCTTCTAACTTAATAAGACAAAATAAAGGGGAAAAACGTTGCTTTGAAGTGTTGTATATTGGTGTTCACTATATTGTACAGTTTTATTAAGCAATACTCACAATACACCAGAATCAATACATAAAGTTTCATTGTAACACTAGCTACAAACTCAGAACTCTCAAACATTTTATACAGTTTTTGAAAATTTTATTTTTTTAGTGGTAATAGCAATCGGAACCGACATTTTCAAAATTTTGATCGAGCGATAGTTCGAATTAACTTGAATTTAATTATTTCAAATAATGACCAAAATTAATAACATTTACACGGAAAGGTGACAGGTTGATTCTTTCGCCTACTATCATTCTATGGTGGTCTTTCGTAATAAAACACCGGTGGTTTAAAGGAAACATCAGTAAACGAATACACAATCCTTGCGAGATAATTTGTTTGGAAAAACTTTCAGTTGTTTTCAAAGAACAGAATAAAACTGTAGCGATGACTATAAGATCTATTAATGAAAATCCTATAACGCTTGCTTATACTTCTTAAGATTATAGTAAAGGAGCTCATGAATTCATTCTTGTCACCACTTGAGTCCGCGTTGTTGATTTCCGTTCGGTTGATTTTGTGTTTTGTGTTTCTTCCGTGTTTACCGGTTTCGTCGTTGCCCTTTCGGACTTTTGACACTTGAATGCCCCATAGGTGCCTCTGTGCTTTTTTATTGTTTTTTTTTAATTCGTTTTACTTATGGTTTGGGGGGTTAAATTCGAGATCTTAGCTTAAAATGTTCAACTTTTTTGAAGAAAAATGATTCTTAAAGTAAAATAAAATCATTTACAATATACTTGACTAATAGTATTTATAAAGAGGTCTTGAACAACAAAAATCAGAAAAGGGCATTAAAAAGATGACCTTATAAGTCAGTGCCATTTCAAGAGCTGTGAAGGTGAGACTTTAGAAATTGTGGCCACTATTCATTTCATTTGAAATGCCTTTTCCAAGTCAGGACCATTGCGATATTAGATTTCTCTTGTATGTCTTTGTCTTGTTTTGTCTTTTCTTGATCATCTCAGTTTGATGGTTTTGTTGTTACCTTTATATACATCAATTTAAAATCGTTTGAAAAGAAAACTTTTTTTACGGTCGTTCATTTCATTTACTTCCCTGGGGAATTTTTAAAATTAGTATAAGAAGCAAAGAGGCACCTAAGGGACATAAACTTGTAAGACATGTTCCATGTACGTCCTATGTACAGAACAACAGGTTTGACCAGTTAAAGATAAGTAGGATGAGCGCATTAAGGACACTAATTTTTTTATATTTATTTTATTGAAGAAGGTAACACAAAAGTGTGTGCCACATTTAAAATGTTATTTCAAATAGACATGAAAGATATTGTTGTTATTTCTTATGAATTAATTTCAATTACATGTTTTCTCAATTCAAACATCAAATGATAAGAAAAAAAATTAAAACCAATTTATATATTAAAACCTAACTGTTCAAAACCTTCATCCATTGACAAATCACACAATTTTTTAGATTGTAAGCAGATCATCTGAATGTTTTATTTCATGTTCTTATCTATAGCATGTTTTAAGCATGCAGATTGATCTTGATCTAAATTAATTTATTAATATTTATCTTGAGCACTCGATATGATATGTCGTGCTTTCGACTTAATAATAAGTCAAGGGCACAACATAATAAGTCGAGAGCTCGAGATAACTAGATATCTCATCCTGATTTTTATAGCAATGTAGTTTATAACGCACAAAAATTCAAAAACAACCTTATGGAAATTAAATACTGGCTTAAAAACCTTTTGAAAAAAGGATACGAATTCAATGTTTTAGTAAAATCTTTGCATTTGGTATGTTTTGGCAGAAATATTGATAGCTTGATAGTAACTTTAAAACGTTTAATTTTCACTTTGTATCCACTGTATTATTTATAAGCACCACAGCGATCAAGTATGTCGGTTCTCTATGGTGATACAACTCTTAATCATTCATTGTTTTGACATGGGGTGTCGGATTTAGAACTGATGTATTTGATTCTTTTACATCAATCGATTAATGTTTCTTAGCTAGTTGTCAGTAACTTCGAGTGTTCTCAAGAGAGTTCCTCCTTGTCTTGTTGTTTTCGTACAGTATTTTGTCTTAGGTTCTCTCTTGTTGAATTGAACTTTTGTCGATTGAGTTTTACAGTGTGTTTTATATGTAGCTTTGTGCAAGCTTATCAATAGGGGGAAGGTTGGATCCAAAAAACTAGTTTAACCCCGCCACATTTTATATGTGCCTGTCCTAAGCCAGGAAACTTTGCCAAAGCCTTTGTTTGTCCTTGTCATTCTTTGTTAACTGTTTTATGTCAAGAATTGGGTCTTTCGTTGATGATTTAGGGATTGATTTAATTTGATACTTTTGTATTGTATTATAAGTCTTGGGCCAATGCAAGATGGTAAGCAGTGACCTATGGTCATGTTGAAGACTGCTTGCTGTTTTCCGTTGTGATTTTTTGAATTGCTGTTTGTTTATGTTTGTTGTGTCGCGTACACTTATTCCACATCTCAATATCGTCTATCATGGTGTAAGTGCCCCGTTAGTTGAACTCTGTACTTTGGGGACCAATATGGACCCAGTATTTCTCTTTCACACATGTGTTAAATGGTGGATGGACTATAAACCTTTGATACATGCGATCCATGGTGGATCATGCATTCTGTTATGATACACATAATGACAAAGTATCATCACATAATGAAAGTCTCATCACATAATGACAAAGTATCATCACATAATGACAAAGTATCATCACATAATGACAAAGTATCATCACATAATGAAAGTCTCATCACATAATGAAGAAGTATTATCACATAATGACAAAGTATCATCACATTATGACAAAGTATCATCACATAATGACAAAGTATCATCACAAAATGACGAAGTATCATCACATAACGAAAAAAACATATCATCACATAATGAAAAACATCATCACAAGGCAGCTATGGCGTTCCATACGTCGACATAAATTTTGAGTTGTGCGCTTTAGATAAATATTAATAAAATAATCTAAAATCAGTTTCCTACATGTGCTACCGTATTTTAAAGTGTGCACTACGGTCATTATTTTCATTCCAATTGGCCAGGAAATATGTCTGTCATTTCTGATAACTAATTCATAAACTCATATTAAGTAAGAAGCTTTAATGGAATGATGGGTTCGTTGACGAAAGTGTTTCAGCCAGATGGACAAGTTAAAATCGAAAGACATCTGATTTAATTTTCATACATAATACTATAATTCTTCAGTGCCAATGCTTCATAATATTATAAAACTTGAAAATGTTGAAAAATAAGCTAACTATTTCTTAGATAACAGCTTTCATGAGATTTAAAATTTCAGGAAACATTACTTTTTAAACCCAGGGTACAATATTTTTATGAGCCAGTTGACCGCTTATTGTCATATTAATCATACAAAATATATATGTTGAATGCTTTGAGCCTTTTTTGAGGGAAAAACATTTTTAATCATTAATTATCCAAAGCTGAAAAGAAATTTAACAGAGCATATATGTATATGTGTTATTAACTTTTATCGTAGCTCATCAAAGGCAAGATGAGTTAGTCCCGTGCGGGGCCCGCATCAGAACATGGCTTGTCGTAAGAGGCGACTGAGGGTCTTTAGATTCTGACGTCGGATTAGTGCTCAGCCCACAGAGCGACCAAGTGTGTACCATAGGTGGCTGAATAGGGTGGCCATCGTCCGCGGGGATTGTACAGAAACCCTGACCGCCGACCATAGTGGGCCAACGTGTGTGGAGAGTGCCACGCTTCACGCACGTAAAAGACCCCTTTTCGGACCGCCAAGTAGTGCACCACATAGGCTAAATTTTTCGCCCCATCCTTCTTCTCCCCTTTTCCTGTGGTTCTTCAAAAACCGTTCCATTGTTTCCTACCCCATCCCCATTTTTCATTTATCATCACCATTTCATGTTCATCGCCTGTAAATAACCTATATAGCGTAGCACGGGCGTAAAACACCAACTCACTCATTCACGCAAGATGAGTTTTTGTAATCACTTGTTCGGTCTTCAATATTAAAATTTCTGAAATCACTTGACCAATTAGACGCAACAGAACTTGATAGTAGAATTGCTTAGTTTTAATTTATTTATTTATCCTGGAAGGGGAAACATTTTGGGAAACATTTTATGCAAACACATCTTAAGCTTGCATTTAGCAAGTATGGTCTGTAAAGCGGCGCCCATTGAGGCTCACCTTACCGAACTTTATATATTAACAAAGGAATCTTTAACACGCACTGGGGAGGGCTTGGTGGCCGAGTGGTCTAAGACGCTGGTTGAAATACATCACTAGCTGATCACCTCTCAGGTAATGTTCCATTCCTTGCTTGTAATTTACAAAAGCGGGCCTTCCTCACTTGTATGCGATTAGGTTTGTCAGTTGCCTGCCCGAGGTAGTAGAATATAGAATAGAACCTTTTTTTAAGGTAAAAGATTTGACTTATAGAATGAGAACTATTGCAGTTAGAAAAGGTCAACGGACGACGTCAACTGGGTAGACATTGTTAGATGATTCTTTTTAGGTAGTTAAAAAATTGTACTTTGGACTTGTTTCATGAAAACTATTCTATTTCAGGTAGAGAAAAGTTTTTTATATCGTGCTTCTGACTAAATAATAGGTCTTTTGAGGGGTTAGGTAACAATCTATGCTTTTGACTTGTATCATGAAAACTATTTCAAGAAGAGAGTTTTTTTCTTGAATAAATGTTCAGCTTTATAGGTAGTTCTAAAAGTTTGTCAAAATCCCGATAACCCCTTTAAGGGTTATGTTTGTTCTTTTTGGTTTTAGTTGTTTTTTGCTGGAAACATATTTAGAATTTATACTACTTTAAGAATACAAATTTGAATCGTATTGATAAAATGTGCCTAAACTAGATATAAAGATTCTAAAAACACAAAAATCTCAAAATGTTTTTCAAATTTTATTTTATTTTGGGCAAGTCACATGACCACTGTCCTTCCCCACCTTAAAAAACAACAACGACAACACAAAACAAAATGAATCATTTTCAACAAATGTTCCTGATAAATATTTTGTTCGGAAAATTGGAGATATAGCAATGAAAAGAATATGTTTCAGATATATGATCTTATATTTGTCTAGAAATTGTGTACATGTACATGATATATCTCATGTGTTCGCTTTGAATTTAACTATTATCTTAATTTATGTAAATGCTTAAACCTAAGGTTTTACTCCCTCTATCGTAGTCTGTCCTTTCATATATTTGATGTTACTGATTATACGAATTTCACTTGGTTTTATGCATTTCAATACTTTTTTGAATTATGGATTTCCTTTGTTTTGGTTTTTGTGTTGCTGATGAGGTACAAAATTCCTAAATGACCATACAGCTCATAAAAAATAATTGCAGTTGGAATTTACATTATGGTGTATGTTTATTTACTCCCTATAGTCTTTCGTAAAATATCATAATTATAACATAGATAATAGTGAAATATCGAGATTTCTGAGTGTACAGAAATCGTTTATCTCATTCAGTGAAATAACTAAAAACGCTGATAGTCATTCTAGCTCAACTAAAACAGTTAAGTTACTCTTAAACAGGGAGGGTTATCTTCTTTAGGCTTTATATCTTAGGAGATATCGAAAATCAAATATAAATATGACAAATTATACGATTCTAACGGGACCATCTAATACCCTTGTGCATAACAATCTTTAAATGCAATCAAGGATATCTAATTCAAATTTCTTACTGGGACAACGGCAAGCATAATGACATTTAATTGCATATCACATTGCTACAGAGATGGGATAATCGTAATTGTAATCATTAATCAGCTGTAATCGATTACATTTTTTCAAGTAATCAGAGTAATCATTTATCAGCCCAAAATCTGATTACATGTAATTTAATTTAATCGATAACTGGTCAAAAATAACATGTAATCATGATTACTTTTTGATTACATTCTGATTACATTGGAGATATAGGTACTGTTCCTAACAAGCAAGATCTATAGTAATATTGTCCTAAAAATGGTATTTTGGAATTACAATGTTTTACAAATAATACACTTCATAATTCTTTATCAGTTTATAATAATTAAGTCAATTTTATTGTTTTTTTTCACTTGCTGGTATAGAAAGTAATAAAAAAATAATTAGTTTAATGTATTCAAGCACATTCATGTAAATTTGCATATTTTTTTAATGTCTTTGTACATTTATTAAATTGGTACATGTATGCACTATTTATTAATTGGCTTTCAACTGTCAAAATTAAAGGTGACAATAAACAAGGGATTAAAGGCTAAATTGCTATATAAACATCTCATTATTGTTTTGAAATGAAGACCTATAGATCCTTTCTGACAAGTAGAGATTGAATTGATCTACAAATCTACAAAAATGTTTTCCCTCATTTGTCCAAGTTGACCTTTTAAAAAATGATAAAATTTAAGGGCTCTTAAAAACAGTACAATGTGCATATATTTATTAATTCTAAAAAAAACTATAGCTATTGAAACTTATGTTTCAGAAACAATCAACAGTATATTCAATGAATTGCATAAACTTACAAATGAAATAGCAAATACTACACACATATGTACAAAGGTTTATGCATGATATGGTCTTATACATGTATGTTCTGTGATCATAATGATGCGATTAATTTAGTAAGGAATAATTTTTTTTTACTTAAAACTTTAAAATATGTAACACTAATGGATTTCACTTGTCTGTCTGTTTTTCCACAATTTCTTACACTCATTACCTTCATATCGTAGTAGTCTAAATTTTACACCGCGATTTTATAATTTTGGGAAATGATTCATGATAAATTGTTGTAATTGTAATTTAATTTAATCGTAAATTTGGCAAAGTAATTGTAATTTAATCGATTACTTTTCAATTTGGCTGTAATTGTAATTAAATTTAATCGTAAAATTAGCAAAGTAATTGTAATTTAATCGATTACTTTCAAATGTAATCGGACCCATTTCTGCATTGCTATTATTAAAGATGTTTAATATATGATTCTTCCAAATAGTTTTTTGCAATGTGAATGATTTAAGAAGCAAAACAATAAAAGGATTTATGCCATTTGAATATTAAGGACACATACATTATAATAAGAAGGAAAAAACGACCCGGAAGTGGCATATATTCAGTCTTTTCCTGTTAAAATAGAATCTCTTTTTAACACATTTTACTTATTTGTCAGTTGCATTTTTACTTATTTATCAGTTGTATTGAAATAGTTTTTGAAACTTTATACACGCTAGAAACGTGTAGGTGAAGTCCCATGACTTCGAATGGATAGAAATTTAAAAAAAAAATGAAAAGGAAATGATTTGTGGGAAAAGTCATGTCCGGAGGACCCCGTAATTAATACCGTCATTCATAAAACCATTCAATGGCTTCTATAATGGTTGTTTATCCCTTTAAATTCTCGTCTGTAAGAAATAAAATTAAAGAATGTAAAAAAGTAACAAACAATTGTTTGAATGAGGAAGTATTTTGCATTGGTTTGGACTTTTTATTATAGCAGTTTAAGAAAGGTTTGTCAGTGCATTCTTAATATTAAGATTTGGGCTTCATTGTGTCAATAAAAAATACTATTCTAACTATTGTTTAAGTGAAATCTAATTGTCATGACTAATGGAAAAAAACAATATTTCATTTCGACGTGTGAAAGCAATTTAGACCTTACAGGTCCTCAAATCTGCAGAGATGCACACTTTACGCTACTTTGCAGTAATGTGACGACTTAATGACGTAATGTTAATGGATTGATATTAAAAGATATTATTCAACGGAAAGTTTTTAGACGATGCAGACGATGGATGAGCAACAGAGAATGGAACCGACCTAACCCGGCAGAGTCTGAGCTTTATGATGATTATAAATAAACTTAAAATGATTAGTTACAATAATATGAACATGTTTATACTTTCCCTGTGTTTATTTTTGTCATTGTTAATCATGCCTCGTCTTTCATTATTAGCATGGAATGTTCGAGGAATTATGTCCTCTACTATGTGTCTAAGTTTGCTTCTTAACCAAACACAGTGTGATATTTGTGTTATTTCAGAGCATAAATTGAAAGAGGGGTCTTTAAGTTATTTAAATAGCTTAGAAAAGAATTACATTTGTGTAAGTAAAGCTGACGTTCTACCAAACAATTATAATGCATATCATGGCAAAGGTGGTGTTGCTATCATGTACAAAAACTCACTACAATTTTCAATTTGTGAAATCTTAAATATTCAATCAACACGTATTATAGGTATAGAACTAAAAAGTCCGTTAACTGGGTCTATCTTTATATTTGGGTGTTACTTACCCTCTGATGAATCATTAGAGAATTATAGACGTGAATTAAATATACTTGATTCTTTGTATACACATTATAGCTCAATTGGTAATGTTGTGATTGCAGGTGATTTGAATGCAAGTTGTATGTCCAATGATATTTATGTATCTAATAAGAATAAGTCACACGAACTTTTAGAATTTGTAAAACGACATTCTTTGTCTTATGCTGCAGGTGATATTCCATATAAAGGTCCATCATATACATACACAACAAAACAATCTATGTTAGACTATATTTTATTTGATAATACCCTTCGTAGAAACCTAAACTCTTATGAAATCCTTGCTGAGGGGACAACAAGCACCACTTCAGACCACTTACCTATTCTTGCCGACATACAAACCGATTGTAATCCACACTGTGTTATTAATGTAACGAGCAAATTTCCTGCATGGCACAAAGCAACAGCTCAACATATCGGTAATTATAAAGACAGTTTAGATGAAGAGTTACTTTGTTTAACCGGAAAGCTTATCACCGGTGTTATCGGTATTGACGATGCGTATGAACAGTTTGTCTCCATTATATGTGAATCTGCCGAGGTCAATATTCCTAAATGTGGTTTCAATAAATATACTAAGCCTTATTGGAATGAATCCGTTAAACTTGCACATGACACTGAACGGGCATTAAGACATGAATGGATCGCAAACGGCCGACCACGTGGTATGCAACATGAATCATACAGAGCCTACAAACGAGCCAAATACGAATTCAGACGAGTCCAAACTGCTGCAAATGAACAATTTATTCAAAAGTGCTATGATGATCTCAATGAAACTGCAAGTTGTGACGTACGATTATTCTGGAAATCTTTGAAACACTCTAAACCGAACATTTCTAAAATATACCCTGAAATCATTTATAATGATCAAGTGTATAACACACCCGAGTCGGTTGCCGAGTGCTTTTCTGAATATTTCTGTGACTTGAACAAACCGTCGAACAATATTAACTTTTATGTCGAAAACAAGTTGCTAGTGGACAAAACATATTCGGATATATTGAATACAGAAACTAACCAAAATGAAACGTTACCAGGCGGAGTTATACAGGACCAAGAGGTGCATGATGTAATAAACCATCTTAAACTTCGGAAAGTCGCGGGTTACGATAAAATACAGCACGAACATTTAAAATTTGGCGGAGATTCTGTTGTTAAATGTTTATCCACCCTATTCAACACCATAGTAAAACATGGACGTATTCCTAATGTATGGAAGCTAGGTCTTATCGTTCCGATCTACAAAGGTGGCGATAAACGTAAATCATCACCGGACAGCTATAGGCCAATAAGTCTCCTATCATGTGTATACAAAATATTTGAAGCGATCATACAATCTCGTATATTGAGTTATGTTCTTCCTGATAAAGACTTTCCGTGTCCCCAACAGCAAGGTTTTCAAAAGAATATCGGTTGTATTACTGCATCTTTTAACTTACAAAAAACTATTTATCACAATTTAGAAATGTCAAGTAGAGTATATGTTGCTTTCTTAGATAGTCAAAAAGCGTTCGATACTGTATGGCGAGCTGCTCTCATGTGTAAACTTTTCAAACTAGGTATAAAAGGTAAAATTTGGTCAATTATTAATGACTGTCATGTTGATACAAAAAGCTCTGTAATTGTCAATCAACAAAACTCTATTTTCTTTAATGTTCAACAAGGTGTCCGCCAAGGCGGAGTTTTATCCGGTTTACTGTATTTGATATTTATAAATGATCTGTTGTTAGATATTGAGAGTTCTAATGTTAACACTGGTATATTTCATTTAACAACTTGCTCACCAGCGCTTGCCGATGACATCTCATGCATCAGTACAAGTCCTACCGGGTTACAACGTATGTTGGATATTTGTTCTGATTATGCTTGTAAATGGCGTTTCTGTTTTAATGTTCAGAAGTCTGGAGTAGTGCAGTTCGCACCTTCTAACCGTACTGCACGTTTGGAATATGCGTGGACTATCGGAAATGAACCTATGCCCTTGTGGGACAGCACTGTACATCTCGGTATTGTTCTGGACTCGAAGTTCAGTCAGACGGATCGTCTTTCTCGTGCATGCAGGAAAGGCCGTAACACCTTTTTCGCAACTAACGTCATTGACTTTAAATCAGTGCATCCAGAGGTACTTCTAAAGCTCTACAAAACTGTTGTGCTACCGACCTTTTTATATGGATCCGAACTTTGGTGCGATTTAAAAACAAGGGACATTAAGTCATTAAATCAGTTTCAACACTTTATCGTGAAGCGTATTTTAGATTTAAAAACTACAACCAGATCCGATATGTGTGAAAGCCTATTGGGACTTCATCCATGTACAGCACAAATTGATAAACGAAAACTCTACTTTTTACAGAAACTTTGTAACTTGGACGATAGATATCTCTCCAAACGTATATTTCTTGTAAGATTGTTCTCATCTCTCTATGATGTAAGCCGCAAACACCTAGGTTTTGTTCCAGACATTATAAATATCTTGTACAAATACAATCTTCATTACTATTTGCTGGACTTCATTCTCGAAAATGAATTCCCTCCCAAAGAAGAATGGAAACGCATTGTGTCCGACTCGATTTCGAATGTTCAATCAAACGAATGGAAAACAAGAATTATGTCTGACAATGACTTTCAAAGATTTAGAGAAATTCATACAGAAGTAGTGTTCGCCAACTTTTGGAAGGATTCCTTGACCAATAAAGAAATTAGAAACTCGTACCTGATAACGAAACTTCTAACTGTGATTCCAAATAGTACTGGAGGGACGTGTTCAGTCTGTCTTAGGCAGTTTGATGACATTTACGTTCACGCGTGTTGCAACTGCACAGGAACATTTAGTCTGCAAAATTCGTGGTGGGACGTTATTATAGAAAACTTTCCATTACAACTCTTTGTTATCCTCTACTCAAAAGACGAAGAAGACCTTTTTAGAATAATGCTAGGTAGTAAAGCAGGCATGGATGAACTAATAGACATGATAGATGAAACAAGCTTCCAAAACCTATGCCATCTTCACATAATACAGTCCGTCGCACACTACAATAGACTTACAACAGATGCATGAGATGCCATTAGTAAGGGCCTTGTGAGAGTCTAAGTGTTGTATCATATTTTTTTTTTTCTGATATATATTAGTATATCTATTGTATTTATTTTCTTAACTTTCATGCTTTTCAACTATATTATATTTGTCATGTTCATATATTTTTTGCATTTTATGTTCTGATCTATATACTTATAATTTGTCCTTGTATGTTCTGATCCATATATTTCTAATTTGTCTTTGTATGTTCTGATCTATATATTTATAATTTGTCCTTGTATGTCCTGATCCATATATTTGTTCTGATCTACATCTTTATAAATTGTCCTTGTATGTTCTGATCTGTATATATTTATGATTTATACTTGTAATATTGTTTTGATCTATATATTTATATTTTGTTCATTAATCTCTTGTATTAGAGGAAATAAAGACATGAATGAATGAAAAATGAATTTAGACCTTACAGGTCCTCAAATCTGCAGAGATGCACACTTTACGCTACTTTGCAGTAATGTGACGACTTAATGACGTAATGTTAATGGATGGATATTAAAAGATATTATTCAACGGAAAGTTTTTACGTGAATGAAATAATCGAAATTAAGAAATGACAATATTAACAGTGAAGAAGGCCTTCAGATGATTTGATTTATTATTTTAAATCTTGTTTTTATTGAAGTAAAACAAATTAATTATTCTGACGGAAACCAAAAGATTGTTAAGGCATTAGTCAAATAAAATGGAACCAAATGACAACGAAAATATCATAATCAAATATTATTCTCGGTCGACAATAAATCAGTAACCCCTTCTCCTACGAAAGACGACAAACAGAATTCTATTGGAAAAAGGAAAAGAACTTGTTTCTAAACGCAGTTTTACCCACAATTTACCATATCTTTCAAAATAACACAATAAAATTTCCCATAACTTGTAGCACAAGCCGTAACGATTGTTTTTGATAACATGTTTTTTACTCGTACGTATTTGCCTGAACAAACTATATAATACTATAGCGTTATCAACTTTGTAATACAGTGTCATTCTAAGTGCATTGAATAGATGTTCTCAACACTGATGGTTATTGTTCTTGTTTTTTGTCTTAGGTTCTCTCTAGTAGAATTGGACTTTGATCGATTTGATTTTTATTGTGTGTTTAGTTTTTGTGCTTTGTCTAGGAATATTGATAGGGGGAAGGTTGGGTAAAAAAAAACTAGTTTAACCCCGCCACATAATACATGTGCCTGTCCTTGGCCAGGAATCTTTGACAAAGCTTTCGTTTGTACTTGTCTTTTTGATGTTTTCTGTTCCTTGTTTAAGAAGGGGGTCTATCTGTGACTATTTCAGGGCTGGATTTGAATTATATGCATCTTATTTAGACCATGGGCCAATTGCAGAACCGCGAGCAGTGCCAAATGGCCTCGTTGAAGGCTGCTGGCGGTTATCCATTGTGGTTTTTCTAAATTGCCGTTTAATTGTGGGCTGTGTCGCGTACACTTATTCCACATCTCTTTATTTTCTATTGAATGTAAAAAAATAGTTTTATTATTTTGTTGTGTGTTGATCATTTTGCCCGTCTTATACCCATCCCTCCTTTTCCACTGAGTGGCAGTCAAAATTAGCCTTGTGTCCCATTTCCTCCACTTCATCATCATTTCATGTTCATCGCATCTTCATTTCCTTTAAGTCGCGGAAGATGCGCTGCTTGGTAGTAAAACAATAACTAACAAACTAACTCATTAACTAACTAACTAACTAACTAACTAACTAACTAACTATCATTTATTCTTGTGTCTTGCACCTTAAATTAAGTTATCGAGAGGTGTTTGACCCCATTTAAACCCTTTCAACCCACCATTTACCATGAAATACCAATAGCAACATTTTGTTAACTTTTCTTCCTATTAGATAATGATTTTAAAATTGATTAATGAATTGGCAATATTTAATACCAATTTACATATTAGCCTATCATATTAGCTGATCTTAAATTCCAACAATTCTATTGGATCCGGGTTAGTTCCTTTGTTCAACATACATTTAATATGGGCACCCAAGCCTTAGACAGGAGAGAACAAAAGTTAATTTTTATGGCCAAATAACTTGAATCTTCCTGATTTATTTTTTCAATTCTATTTATTACCAAATGTTGCTGACGAGATATAACTCCTCCAAGCATAACAAAATTTACCGTTTTTATTTTTATCCTCATTGATATTTTGTATATAAAACAACTAATTCAATTTTATCCATTTTTTTTAAATTTCGAAAGTAACAGGCATGACCATAGGTTATATCTTAATGTTATGTAAGTTATATAAAATATTTTACACTTTTGACAAGAAGAATTTGTACCAAAGAGTCTAGTGAAAAGATACAATATAATTTCGGGAAGCAGATATAAAAATAAAGGAAAAGAAAAAATATTTATTAAAAGAAAAAAGGAATGATAAATAGATTCGCTTGTTCTAGTCACATTTGGAGTCACAGAATGGCCTCTATTTTTATATGGCATCATTTATATCATTGCCTGACATTTAAAACCTTGTTTAGTCATGCGACTGATATTAATGTGGATTACAGTAACACCAAAATTTTCATATCTGCTGAATAGAAATAAGGTAGCATTCTTCTAGATTATACTTCTGAATCCAATTCATCACATAGAGCGGCTTTATTTTATTTTCATCGCTTTGTTTTAAAATCTTTACTAATGTACTGCTATTTGCACTAATATCAGATGCCATCTAAACTTACATACGACGAAGCGAAGAGTCACACAGTTCAACAATAGTGACAAAATAGAAAATACTCCTACATTTTGATATTTCTGTACTATTCATGCATTTATTTTCTATGATATTAATTGATTCCAGATATGGCAACTTATGACGCATTTCTAAGAACATTTGTGAGTTGCAAAAGTCACGTGTGTGGTGGAAGAACCAATTTACAAATAATAAATGAACATGCTCAACAACAAAATGAACAGGAAGTTAATGTCCAGCACACAATTACATTGTGTAAGCGGAAAGCTTCGAGGATAAGGAGGCATGCTGAACAATTGTTAGCTAAATATGTATGTATGATAAGTTAACATGATAGGAAAAAATATATATCTGTAAGAACCATATAGTTACCAATGGAGCATTCAAAAATGTCCATAAGGGCAAAGACTTATTTAGTAACACCATCAGGGACGTCAAGAAGAAACAACATAAAAATCACAAAAAAAGAATTAAATTCAAGTCGTAACGAGCGTGAATCCAGTTGTACCAGAAGGATAGACAGTTAATGCAAACATAAACAAGTGTTTTTCAAAAAGCAGTAGCTATTTTGCTAAATTAGAATTTTCCCGATTGTAATTTTTTCACTGTTATATTGTAGGCGATATTGAAGGTTGATCCTTTTTGATTTTTTTTGTAGAGAAGAGAAATTTATCCACAAGAATATATTCTAACAGCAGTAATACCTGATTGCCTTAGTATTCTAGACACCGAAATTCTTTCTAACTCTATAGTGTCAATGGTACGTTTTCTTTAGATTTAAAAAATATCTGCAACGTCCCTTGCTTTTCTTGATCTTCTTAAATCTTCATTTTTTTGCAATGAATATCTACCTCAGTCGCAACGATGGAATTTTGGCATGCAGTACTTCCGTAACTGTTACTTGGTGACTTGTGGAACAGCCACAACAATAAAACTACCAGAAAGAGAACAAAAAAAAAGCATTGTGAATTCTAACTATCAAGTTCATCGACAATATTACTTATCATTTTACTCCATGATTGTCTTGTTAATGAAAACGTCTTAAGATCGGACGATACCAAATGCCATATATCTAGATTTTAATGAAAATTGGTAGACATATAGTTCTCAGTGATACACATCAATATATGAATTAAAAAATGGGGATCACGGATCTCGTTTTTTAAATAAATGCATTTGAAAACTGCAATTTTGGCGGAAAATTAACAAAGACATTTAGGAAAAACACAGCTTCATCACCATTTATTTTTACTTTTTGTATACAAAAATGTTCTAACGATATCCAAATTTTGACCAAAAACTAACATTAAAGTCCTTGAAAAACTTGCAATTGCAATGCATTTATTTGAAATAAACGATATGTCACGGACTTCGTTTTTAAGTTACGGTTTCGTAAACATTGCCTATACGTGAAAAAAAGCAACAGAATCCAACTAAAATTGACGTTGCTTTTCACGACGTTCAGACGGTAACGTCGTGTTTGACGTATCGTCCCACCTTAGAAATAATGACTGATAAGCCCGTTCACAGCATTATATTTTACTGTTTTTATTTATAAGTTTTGGTTTTAAGGATTTTTTTTAATTGAGCAGTACTTTGAGCATTTTCAAACTTTATTTATAAGAGAAAAAAGAAAAAAAATAACACACGTGCTTGAGATTATTATTCATCATAAAATGTTTTGGTACGTTCGCAGTGAACATAGCACATTCCATAGAGGCCTATGATGTCAAGAAAGTTATTCTCACCATACATGACCTTACCCCGCCATTCATCAAATTTGACTAGATTAGTCTTTTATACACATGTGAAAAACTCTTGGCCTTGCACTTCTTTAATAGTTTTATTTAAGTTCATATGAAAATATGAAAGATTAAGTCAGACACAAATGCAACTTGGTACTAATAGTGATTCCACTAAATTTTTTTTTAAATTGCATCATTCATAAAAAATAGTTTTTTTTTTGTTTTTTTTTTTTAATAAGACTGATTTCTATACGGAAGATATTAACCGTATTTAATCTACTGTCTTATGAAAGAAAAGGACTCTTTATACGTTAATGTCTTGTCAAGACATCAAAAGAAAGAAATCTCTTAACTTCCTAGTTATATAACATTTCAATGAATGAAGGTTTGATCTAATGACTTTATGAATAATAAATAAGAAAATATGTCTGGATATTCTGTTAGAAAATATAAAAAAACAATAATGTTCGGTTTTTGTACTGAGTTTCCTTAAATGTTTCGATGTTTCGTTCTTTTAAAAGTCTAGATCAAAACAAGACGTTTAGAACATAATAAGACACAAGAAAAAAAAGGAAAAATCACCGTCTGAGGTTCAGTTTCTAATTTTTATGTTGTTTTATTTCAGACCAGTGAACTACTTTCAGAGCATTATAATATCTTGCATCGTGTCGTTTCTATTCTACACACCCTCGAAAATGAAGAGACAAACATAAAATTCTTTGACAGGCTTCAGGCAATCAGGTACTCTACACAAAGACTTTTATGTGACGTTTACCAGTTATTATCAGCTCATGGAAGTTTATTACCACCCAGGGAAATCCAAGAAACTGTTCAACTGTGTCCGTTTTCAGACCGTATGGATAAATTTGTCAGGGATTACTATTTAGTGACAAAAATAAAAGACATTGCCACACTATTACATAGACACTATTCAAACTTTCAATGAGAACGTCATCAGTGAATCTAGTCTTATTAAATTTTTTACAAGTTAATTAGTTATTGCTTTACTCCCAAGTAGCACAAGTCAGACTATATCAATAAGATGAACATGAAAGACGTGATAAAATGATAAAATGACCATGAAATGACCACGATGAAGTGGAAAAATAGGGACCTAAATCCATTATTATTTTAATAGTCCCCTACCAGCGAAAACCGAAGGGGACTTTGGTTTTGCGATCTGTCCGTCCGTCTGTTACACTTACACAGGCAATTTGTCTTAACGTTAAATTAACGTTAATCTCGATTAACATTAATTCAAAGGTTAATGTTACAGTTATTTAACATTAAAAATTTTTAACGTTAATTTAGTGTTAAAAATTAACACTAATTTAGTGTTCAACTTTTTAGCGTTAATTTTCCTGTTGAATTATGTGACGTCAAATGTTAAACTTTAACATGAAATTAACAATCGAAGCTCGATTAACTAATTTAACGTTGATTTTTAACGTTAAATTAACATTAACCAAAATTGCCTGTGTAAGTTTTACGCACTTTTTTCTAAACGCCTGTAGATAATGATTTGATTTTTGGTATTTGGTTAAGGTTTTATTGGGGTCCGCAATTTTTTACGGGAATTATGGACCTCACTTTGAAATTCACTGAAATTTCAGTTTTCCGCATTTTTTTTAAAACTTGCAAATAATAAATTGATTTTTGATATGTGAGTTATAGATCAAGTGTATTTTAACGGAAGTTATATCTCTTAAAAACTTTGTGGACTTTGATTTTACGCTCTGTCCGTCAATCTGTCCCTCCGTCTGTCACACCTCAGTTTTCTGCACATTTTGTCTCAACGCCTTTAGATAATGAATTGATTTTTGGTATGTGAATAAACAATGATTAATTAAGAAACCCTCTGAACTGTGAAAATTCACTGAAATTTCAGTTTTCCGCATTTTTTCTTAACGCTTGCAAATAATGAATTGATTTTTATGGTATGCGAGTCTACCATAATGAGTTTCAGATCATGTTTAGGTTTCGTTCTGGTCCGCAATTTTTTATGGCCGTTATGGCCCTTTGAACTTTGAAAATTCTCTGAACTTTCAGTTTTCCACACTTTTTTCTAAATGATTTTCAGAAAACGATATGAATCTACCATAGTCAAGATCACATTCCGTTTTGGTCCCCGAATTCTTACAGGAATTATGGCCCTTTGAACTTTGAAAGACAACTGAATATTTCAACAGAAATTTTAGACTTTTCCACTCCTGATGCACCAGGGAGGTACATAGGCAAGCAACAACACCTCTCCACCGTGTTCGGTTCTTGGCCATTCTAACGAGATCTTGCCATCTGTGACCCTCAGTGTCCATTTCGGCTTGAAGGTTTCTCCGCCAGGTGTTTCTTGGCCTTCCAACTTTCCTTTTTCCTTGAGGATTCCATTGCAGAGCTTGCCTGGTGATTGAGTTGGATGGTTTCCTGAGTGTATGCCCAATCCACCTCCATTTTCTTTTTGTTAACTCTGCTTCTATCGGTTGTTGTTTGGTCCTTTTCCATAGGTCGCTGTCAATCTGATCTTTAAGATTCGTTGCCTGAGACATTTGTTTATAAACACTTGTAGTTTGTTCAACAGACATTTGGTTGTTCTCCGGGTCTCACAGCCGTACAGGAGGATGGTTTTGACGTTTGAGTTGAAGAGTCTGATTTTTTATTGTTTTTAATTTGTTTAGATTTGCACGATCATAATAAGAGCATTCGAAAAAAAAAATGAATTTCATGCTCAACCTCTCTGGCGCATTCGTTTGTCTGGTGGGATACCCTAGCTTTTAATCTGAAGATGATGGAAGGATATTCTAAGATTTATATTTAAATATTTCTCAAGCCCAAAATAAGGTGTCTTTAAATTTGACATATTTTCTGAGTTTATTTTTATTTTGATTTCGCTTATATTTCCATTCTGCGATAAAAGCATCTCTAACATTATACTTTTTATGCATGTTTTTTTTTTTAAATTATTTTGTCTCTGAATACAGAAGCTGGGTGTATTTTTTATCATAACGTTTCAAGCCCCAGCTTCGATAATTTTATTTGATAATGTATTTTTTTAGATTAACGATGTCATAGTACAAGAGGAAGCGATCGAGTTCTGATAGAACTGCATACTTTGTAGCTTTTTATTGACGTGAAGAATCTGCTTGAAAAAGTTAACATGTAGTTTCTCGCTTATTAAGTCATTGTAAATTCTGTCGAAAGGTAAGAATCATCTGTATTCTGTATTTTGGTGTGTGACAGTTTAATCTTCCCCATATTACAGTAAAGAATGTTTGGTTTGATAGTATGATGAAACACATGCATGCTCGTTGTTTTTAGAATAAAAAACTCTTTACTTTTAAAATTTGTAGTATGCTTTTAACGACCTTTTATAATGTTCCTTCTGATCGAAGAAAATGATGCCAGAGGCTGTAAAATAATTCCAAAAATATATATTCTAATTCATATTCATTATTTGGAAGAATGTTTTAATATGTCTGTCTACCTTGTTGAAGCCCAGAATTTGTGTTTTAATAATGGTGAGTCCTTACAGTACTTGTAAAGAATGTCTGATTTATTTTGAAGATCTAGGCTTTTAGCTGTTAGCTGATGTGGATAACAAAATCTCATTATCGGCATACTAAAGACAGTTAATAAGTTTACCATTAAGGAATACTGGATCAACGGAGCTTTTAAGCATGTTGGTAGATTGATTAGAATATTTAGGTCTGATATAAGCCCTTGCTTGACTCCCAAGTTATTTGGGAAAAAACCACAAAACTGGTTTTATTATTGCCAATTGCTTACATTATTCATGCTCTCAATGGTGTTATAAAATTAGCATCCTGCACCTTTTTTTAGGGTATAGGGTTAACTAGAGGCTTCCAGGAGCCTGAATCGCACACCTGATCTCTTATGCTAAAGCCTCTTACCTAGTGTGCAACATGGTCTACATGTACTTGGTAAGTAACATTAAAGAAACTAATTAGGATAGAAAACACTTTTTAGACCAAGAACACAAAGTTACAAAGCTTTCCATTTGAAAAAAAAACACAAACATATTAAGTTAAAATTGATAGAAAACACTTAAAAGGATGATCTGACAATTTTGATCCTGAAATCACTTTTGTAGATCTTGATGAGCTGAACAATTTTGCAATGCTAACTATTCCTCTAACTCTTATGGCTATTAAGATAAAATCCAAAAACTTAACTTTGAAAATGCTCAATTTTGACAATTAAGGGGAAATAACTCCTATTAGGAGTCGTTCCACAACTTTGACTCAATGGAGAGTTTTGTAGAGCTCTTGATGCTGAAACAGGATGGTTGCTTCGGATTTTCTTTATCTCTTATACTTTTTGAGCTATAAGCCAAAAACTATGGTCCGACCCCTGTTTTTTTTTTTTTTGAAACAGCGGCCATGTTGGTTTGTGGACGTTCACAAATTTCACATACTTGGTAGAGGACATCCTAAAGATCAATTGTACAAAGTTTCAAAGCAATCACATTGGTGGTTTCAGAGTAGACGATGTTTGAAGAATAGTTCACGGACGGACGGACGACGGACGGACGACGGAGGCATAACGATGACAATAGCTCACCTGACCCGAACCTTCGGGTCAGGTGAGCTAAAAAGTTACTGCTCTAATATGCACATTTAGCTATACAGAATCCTTAATAAATAAATGAAAACACACATAATTCAACAAATCGATACTCTTCAAAAAAGTTACGCATGGGTTGAACATTCCCGTTTTAATGTCATGAATATAAACACTTACCATTTCAAAATATTATTGCCGAGCTATTCTGCAACCGACTAAAAAAAGGGAATATTGAATAAAGCTTATTTGTTCAATCTTGAAAAAAATCATAAGATCGCTGGTGTTTAAGATATTGGGAGTGGAACTTAAGTGAAAATTTATCGCATCAACATCCCGTTTAAATCAAAGTAAAGTGTTCGTGAAAAACATTTGCCGTGTTCTACTAGTATAAAATTAGCAATGCTAACCAGAACGACAGTGAACTCAGCTGCCAAATAGGGTAAGCAGTTTCTATACACGTGTTACAACATATCAGTCTGTTCTGTTGCCAATGATCAATTTGGCGTACGTCAAATCTGGTAGTTACACTAGAGAAGATACAGTCAACAGACACGAAATAATAAACCCCTATGGAAACTTTAATAACCCCCAAAGACGCCTACATATCGCCTTTATAGTTGATCTGTACATCAGTGTAACTTAGATGGATCACAAAATAGAATAATTTTGGAAAACGTTGGTGATTTTATCGGTATAGCCAGACTAAATAAGATATAGACAATCAATTTTTCATCAAGTTCCATTATGAAGTTCACCAGACAGAATTTAAACAGGTGTACAAATAGGGCTATCGAATGTCGTCATTCCAAAAAGAGACCCCTTAACATACAAAAACACTTATAGTCCTTTTTAGAAACTACTTTCCGGACGTGCGGACCCGAGAAATCTTTTAATTTAAATTGCATTACTGGTTAACGACTTCTGGGTATGCCTCGCCATTGAAAATCTGTTGAATTAACACAAGTGTGAATTAACAAAAATCGTCAACTTGTTAAAACATTTTAAATCTGTCTGCTAAAACTTTAAACGACTATAACTTACGTTTACATCTAAGACTTTACTCCAAACCAATTTATTTGAATAAAGGAGGGGAAATTACGCCAAAAACAGGTAGGGAAAAAATTGATGCTTTCCACAGCTCAACGTTGTTCACATCATGTGGCCGACCCAAAAAGGAAAATTACTTTTGCAAAAACGAAAATAAAAGAATCGAAATCCGAATTCCGGATGAGTTATTGAAAAGGGCTATTACAACTTTACTGTTATCGGCAACTCAGGTTTTCTGGGAGGATGACCATTTTCTGCATTTAGTGAGTCTTCATAATTCTGGCTGTTTACAATTGTGTTTTTGTTTTATTTGAGGCTTTGTCGCGTACACTTAATTCCACACTAAAAAGTAAGTAAGTATTTATAAGTATTCATACAATATATTATTTTATTGCTTAATAAGGACAATTTAAGTTTACATACAAATCGATGACTGAAAAATGTAAATAAATAATAAAAAATAAACAATTATAAGAAATAAACTTTAAAATTGCTGATATATTTGTGACCAATTCCAATCGGCACAGATTACTTCGTACTTTATTTTCATATGAATTTTGATTCAAAATGTTCTTGCGTTTAACCCTTTATGAGTTACTTCTATTGCGAGATAGTCTGAACTCAGAAGAATCGGTTTTTCTTGTAGAAATGTGTTGGGTCGCCATGGGTTTATGACTTATGGCGGTTCGCAAGAGTTTTAGGTTAAACAGCAGGAACACTATAGGATTGACCATGCTGTTAAGTGGTGCCAAGGCATACAAAATGGTGTAGACAGGCCCGACGTCTATAACTCCCCAAGAGTTAAGTAAAGTGCCAACGGAAACTGGAGTCCAGCACACGATATACGCTGAAAGAAAAACAAGAGGCTCCCAGGAGCCTGAATCGCTCACCTGGTCTTGATGTCAACCCTATGAAGAACTTTGTAAAGCTAAATAAACTGAACATTTATCAAGCAACAGCTTTTTCTCTTTCAGCAATAGTTTTCATTCTGTAGGCCAACAATGTGAAACATGTTATTTTAAGGGCCATCTGACAACTCTGTCTCTATAGAGACCTTTGTTGAGAGCTTAATGAACTGAACATTAAAGCAAGCAACCAGTTTTCTTTTTCTGCTATAGTTATCATTATATAAGCCAAAAACATGAAAACATGTTAATTTAGGGGCTTCAATCCCTCTAAGGAGTCATCTGAAAACTTTCAACCCTATAAATGCTTTTGTTGAGCTAAATGATTTGAACATTTAAGCAAGCAACAGCTTTTCTCTATCTGCAATAGTTTTCATTCTACAGACCAAAAACACTATATTTCACCTTTAAGGGGCTGTAACCCCTATAAGGGGTCATCAGATAACTTCGACTCTATGGACACTTTTGTAGAGCTAATTGAACTGAACATTAAAGCAAGCAACAGCTTTTCTCTATCTGCTATAGTTTTCATTCTATAGGCCAAAAACACTATTTTTCGCATTAAAGGGACTGTAACCCCTATAAGGGGTCGTCTGACAACTTCGACTCTATGGACACATTTGTAGAGCTAAATGAGTTAAACATTTAAGCAAGCAACAGCTTTTCTTTATCTGCAATAGTTTTCATTCTACAGGCCAAAAACACTATTTTTCGCCTTTAAGGAGCTGTAACCCCTATAAGGGGTCATCTGGCGAAATGTTTATTATGTAATTCACAAGATATTGGGGACGAATATCACTATATTTTTCATGTCGAGTTTTTGATATTGACAGGAGTCGTTTATTGAGGGTAACATTTAGACATAGACCAAATATTCTAAAATTTCATGAACTTATGAACAGTAAACATCTTTCAGACCTCAATAATCTTTGCAAATTTATTAGGATTATCAACAAAAAGATAGAATCTCCGGGGTAAGACTTTGTTTATATATATGTGTACCTCATTATGTATGTAACTTTAATGTATAGTTAATTAATATTGTATCATAATGTTTCTGTTTAGTTCACACTATCTCTGTACCATTGTATTTTGGTTTTAGAGAATAAAGATATATAAAAACTCTATGGACACTTTTGTAGAGCTAATTGAGCTGAACATTAAAGCAAGCAACAGCTTTTCACTATCTGCAAAAGTTTTCATTCTACAGGCCAAAAACACTTTTTTTGCCTTTAAGGGGCTGTAACCACTATAAGGGGTCATCTGACAACTTCGACTCTATGGACTTTTTTGTAGAGCTAATTGAGCTGAACATTTAAGCAAGCAACAGCTTTTCTCTATTTGTAATAGTTTTCATTTAAGAAGCCAAAAACATGAAAAAATGCTATTTTTCACCTATTAGGGGCCGTAACTCCTTTAAGGGTCATCTGAGAATTTCGACTCAATGGAGACTTTTGTAGAGCTTTTGATGCTGAAGCAGTAGACTTTTGTAGAGGTAAATGAGCTTAACATTTAAGCAAGCAACAGCTTTTCTCTATCTGCAATAGATTTCATTCTAAAAACCAAAAACACTATTTTTCGCCTTTAAGGGGCTGTAATCCATATAACAGATCATCTGAAAACTTCGACCAAATGGAGACTTTTGTAGAACTTTTGATGCTGAAGCAGTAAGGTGGCATCAGATTTCATCTATCTCTTATACTTTTTTAAAATTTACAAGCCAAAAACAGTAGTCTGACCCCCCCTGGTCTATTTTTAGTAACGGTGGCCATGTTTTTGACGGATCAATAATCCAAACACAAGTTTGGTGCAGGACACCATAAGGATCAATCATACCAAGTTTCATTGAATTCTTTTCAGTAGTTTCAGAGGAGGAGATTTTTGAAAAATTGTTAACGGACGACGACGACGACGACGACGGACGCCAAGTGATGGCAATAGCTCACATGGACCTTTGGTCCAGGTGAGCTAAAAAGGATAATGTATTACTTTTTATCACTTCAAATTTTGTAGAAAAGTTACCCCCAAAAAAATCAAAAGCAACGAATTTAGCTTTAAGTATAGACTAAAATTTAGATGGAAACCATTCTGTTCGGCGATGAAAATGAAACTTTTACCTACAATGCTGAACTTACTAACCTTTGAGAAGCAAAAGGTACCTATAGGCATTACAATCTAATTAGTTCGAAAGGTAAAGGAAGAAATCAATCAACATAAACAAGAACAGCACGAAAAGATAGGTAACACAAAACAACGGAACAGCAATCAGCAACCTCAGCTCGAGCCGTAACAAGAGTGAACTCGGGTGCACTGGAAGGGTAAGCAGTTCCTTCTTGTTGTAAAACACCCGTCAATTAAGCGTATTAAACCATTGAAGAAAAACAAAAACAGTCGATGGCATTTGATATGTGACACCTTGTCACTGCTTGGCGTCTAGCGATTGGTTCAAAATTTAAAAAAAATAACGCAAAGGATGGGTTGCGATAAGACTCCTTTCAGCCCACCGCGAAAGTAAAAAATAAAATTAAGTAAACTCTATCACAAAATGTGTTGTTGGAAAGCTTAATATTTCCATATTTTTTTTAAATATACGTCTGTAGTTTAAAAGCTTTTTTATTTTTTAGCGAATGGTGCTTGAAATGAACCACCGCAAATGATTTTAACATTGTCACAATTTGTGCCTATGGGCAGTTGGCGCAAATATATACCCTTTCCGGAAGTATAGCCTTGCACGCGGAACCAGCTCAAATTTTATTCAAAAACTTGTTTTATTAAAATAAATCTTTTGTGAAAGTTTCAAGCTGGTTCCGCGTGCAAGACATACTGAAAATTTAAAAAGACTATATTTTATTAACTTGTTGTCAGTAGTTTTTCTTGAGATTAGCGGTTATTTCAAATTCAAAATTGTTCTTTAAAGTAATGCATATATATGATGAACCAATTATAGAATTGTAAACACTGGCTTCAAGTATATAAGCACAAAATTTTAATTTATTGAAGCCCTACCTTGAAATTTTCTTAAGATCAAGATGAAATTTACATTCAAAATGGGTCAATTTTGAATACGATTTTCCAAGCTGTGTTGTTTCAAAAGTATTTAAAAGTAGCCTTTTACAACAGTACAATCATTTTGCTACAAAATAAGGTATAAAGTAACAGGCTATGAAATACTTTTTATTTTTCGCCTACAGATTGGCCAAAATAGGGTCTTATCGCAACCCATCATTTTAGATTATTAACTAAAGATGACAAATAACATAATGAAGATAAATACACAAATAAGCTTTGGCTAAGATTCCTAGCTTACGGTTTTTCATATACTTACCTATTACAACGATGAATAGAAGTTTTATTGTTCTTATTCTTGCCTTTGCAATGACGCCATTCGATCCAGATCCGTTATGTGGCGTAAAAGCATCTGTAAAAATAAAAACGAACGAATAACTATTTTAGTTTAAAGGAATAATGATGTTTGTAGTATCCTTTCCCCCCTCCCACCTCGATGACATGTCAGAAGGCTTTACAAGTTATTCAATTCTGTACTTATTTTCTCAATCCGTACGTAGGAATCATTTGAAATTTGATAGGTTGTTACCGTTTGACATGTAAGTTGTAAGTCCTGAGCAATTTTTTTTACCTGTCGGACTTTTACTTCCTGATTGGGGCTACGATGATATGGAAATTTACATGAATATTTCCTTCAAGTTTTTCCTTGAAACCACACATATGACAAATATTTTGAATTTGAAAAGGTTTTCCATTATTACAAACTGTATGTAATCAAAGATTTTCAGACCTTTTAGACTTTTTCAACGCAGGGGGGGGGGGCATCTGTTTCCCATTGACTCATTTCTTCTTATTAGTTTCTCTGTTTGTTAAAAATTTATTTTGCAATATTAAAAACTCTCGAAGTCTGTCACAGAGTGTGAGGTTATGATCATGGCAACATACCTTTTTAATGAGGTCGTTTCTTTATATATGAACTTATTGAGCTAGTTGGTCCCTGCTTTTCCAGTGGCGGTCAAAACTCTCCTCCCCGATTGGCCTTGTGTCCCATTTTCTCCACTTCATCGTCATTTCATGTTCATTTTATCATCATTTCATGTTCATCTACCTTATGTAACCGAATTCGCACTGCTTGGGAGTAAACCAACTAGCGCAATAGCAACGCTAGGGTGGTGAATATAATAAGCATGATAAAATAAACATGAAACGATCATAAGAAATATGACATGGGATAAGAAACAAAACGGAGAGTAAATTTTGAAAACCACTTGAAAGAAGCAAAAAGGCACCAATTCGAGTGTCAAAAGTCCGAAAGGGCAACTACAAAACCGGTAAATACGAACAAGAACAGCACAAAGAAACACAAAACACAAAATCAACCGAACGAACCCAACAACGCGAACTCAAGACGTAACAAGAGTGTACTCATGTGCCCTGGAAGAGTAAGCGGTTCCTGTCTGCTATAGCACACCCGTCGTGTTGCTAATTTCCAATTCAGTGTGTCAAATTCGGTAAAGGAAGACCAAACAAAATTCTAGGATAAACCAACATCTTCACCCGTTTGAGAGATAGAAATCCCATATTTGTCTACGATTGTACTGTGTGTACCATTACATTTCTTGAGTGGAGACAGCAACCGTGGAGGGGAAAGGGGAAGGGTTTTCAAGTGAGGTTTAGACTGATCGGAGAGTTGTAACTACCTTACCATCATTCACGGAGAGTTGTTACTACCTTACCGTCATTCACAGAGAGTTGTAACTACCTTACCGTCATTCACAGAGAGTTGTAACTACCTTACCGTCATTCACGGAGAGTTGTAACTACCTTACCGTCATTCACGGAGACGGAGAGCTGTAACTACCTTACCGTCATTCACGGAGAGTTGTAACTACCTTACCGTCATTCACGGAGACGGAGAGTTGTAACTACCTTACCGTCATTCACGGAGAGTTGTAACTACCTTACCGTCATTCACGGAGAGTTGTTACTACCTTACCATCATTCACGGAGAGTTGTTACTACCTTTCCATCCTTCACGGAGAGTTGTTACTACCTTACCATCATTCACAGAGAGTTGTAACAACTACCTTACCGTCATTCACGGAGAGTTGTTACTATCTTACCATCATTCACGGAGAGTTGTTACTACCTTACCGTCATTCACGGAGAGTTGTAACTACCTTACCATCATTCACGGAGTATTGTTACTACCTTACTCTTATTCACAGAGATTTGTTACTACCTTACCATCATTCACGGAGAGTTGTTACTACCTTACCTTCATTCACGGAGAGTTGTTACTACCTTACCATCATTCACGGAGAGTTGTTACTACCTTACCATCATTCACAGAGAGTTGTTACTACCTTACCATCATTCACGGAGAGTTGTTACTACCTTACCATCATTCACGGAGAGTTGTTACTACCTTACCATCATTCACGGAGAGTTGTTACTACCTTACCACCATTCACGGAGAGTTGTTACTACCTTACCATCATTCATGGAGAGTTGTTACTACCTTACCGTCATTCACGGAGAGTTGTTACTACCTTACCATCATTCACGGAGAGTTGTTACTACCTTACCATGATTCACGGAGAGTTGTAACTACCTTACCATCATTCATGGAGAGTTGTTACTACCTTACCATCATTCACGGAGAGTTGTTACTACCTTACCATCATTCATGGAGAGTTGTTACTACCTTACCATCATTCACGGAGAGTTGTTACTACCTTACCGTCATTCACGGAGAGTTGTAACTATCTTACCATCATTCATGGAGAGTTGTTACTACCTTACCGTCATTCACGGAGAGTTGTTACTACCTTACCGTATTAACGGAGAGTTGTTACTACCTTACCCTCATTCACGGAGAGTTGTTACTACCTTACCATCATTCACGGAGAATTGTTACTACCTTACCGTCATTCACGGAGAGTTGTTACTACCTTACCGTCATTCACGGAGAGTTGTTACTACCTTACCATGATTCACGGACAGTTGTTACTACCTTACCATCATTCACGGAGAATTGTTACTACCTTACCATCATTCACGGAGAGTTGTTACTACCTTACCATCATTCACAGAGAGTTGTTACTACCTTACCGTTATTCACGGAGAGTTGTTACTACCTTACCATCATTCACGGAGAGTTGTTACTACCTTACCGTCATTCACGGAGAGTTGTTACTACCTTACCATCATTCACGGAGAGTTGTTACTACCTTACCATCATTCACGGAGAATTGTTACTACCTTACCGTTATTCACGGAGAGTTGTTACTACCTTACCGTCATTCACGGAGAGTTGTTACTACCTTACCATCATTCACGGAGAGTTGTTACTACCTTACCGTCATTCACGGAGAGTTGTTACTACTTACCATCATTCACAGAGAGTTGTTACTACCTTACCCTTATTCACAGAGAGTTGTTACTACCTTACCATCATTCACGGAGAGTTGTTACTACCTTACCACCATTCACTGAGAGTTGTTACTACCTTACCATCATTCACGGAGAGTTGTTACTACCTTACAATCATTCACGGAGAGTTGTTACTACCTTACCATTATTCACGGAGAGTTGTTACTACCTTACCGTCATTCATAGGCTTCCTCTCGTCCAGAAAGTTGTTTTTGTGTCGTCTGCAGACGGTCATAGCTATTATGGTGTAACACGTTCCTATAATTATTATCGGAATCACCAAGTTTATGGCAAGATCAAATATAAGTATGCCCTAAAAAAGAATTATCATGAAAAACGTTTTTACTAAAAAATAATCTAATACACTAATATTTTTCATATTTCTTCACTTACAAATAAATATAATGGATTTTTTCAACCTGTTTATAGTTCTATTTATATGTCTGCATTTATTTTTGTATTTCTTTACGTTTATAACGCTTAATCAAGAGTTAAGCAAACAATAGGTATCCCAATGGGCACAAATTGTGCACCATTGCTTGCCGATTTGTTTCTTCATTCATATGAAGCAGACTTCTTACAATCACTTCTAGACAAAAAAGACCGCAAACTTGCTTTATCCTTCAATCTCACATTTCGTTATATTGATGATGTCCTTTCACTAAACATTCCTCGATTTGGTGACTATTTACATCCCATATATCCGAAGGAACTTGAGATAAAGGACACTACAGATTCTAGGAGGTCTGCTTCATATTTGAATCTATTTCTCGAAATTGACACACAAGGAAGGCTTTGTACAAAGCTCTATGACAAACGTGATGACTTCAACTTTCCAATAGTAAACTTTCCCTTTCTGCGTAGCAACATTCCGTCCGTTCCAGCATATGGAGTTTACGTATCACAATTGATTCGTTATTCCAGAGCATGTGGGGAGTACAACGACTTCCTTGATAGAGCTACACGGCTGACAAGCAAATTGTTAACACAGGGGTACGTTGCTCCCAGGTTCTTGTCATCACTCAAGAAATTTTACGGACGACATCATGTGCTTGTATGCAAATACGGGATTTCTATCTCTCAGATGAGCACAGATGTTGGTTTGACATAGAGTTTTGTAATATCATCCTTTCCGGATTTGACCAACACTTAATCGATCTTTGGCAACGTGACAGGTGTGCTATAGCAAGCAGGAACTGCTTACTCTTCTGGAGCACCTGAGTTCACTCTCGTTTCGACTTGAGTTCGCGTTGCTGAATGCGGTTTTGTTGTTATGTGTGTGTGTGTTTTATATTGTAATGTGGTTTGTTTTGTTGTGATGATTTTTTGTCTGCCGGTTTTGTCTTTGTCTTAACGGTTTGCCCCTTTGGTACACCTTTGCTTCTTACAAAAAAACCCCCAAAAAACATGTGTTAAGATATCGCTTTAAAAGGTGCTGGTCAGTCTGATTAAATTAGTGACCCTGATGTATTCCATTGTCAAAGTAGGGGCGTTTCTTAATGAGACTGGATGTTGGCTGGTCCTGTTTGGGGATTTCTTTCATTTTTTGTCTTTTTTTACCATCAATGTTGGTCCTAAGCCAGAAATCTTTGAAAAGCCTTCGTTTGTACTTGTCTTTTTGATGTTTTCAGTTCATTGTTATAGAAAGGAGTCTATCTGTGACTATTTCAGGAATGGATTTGAATGATATGCATTTTATTTAGACCATGTGCCAATTGCAGAACCGCGAGCAGCGCCTACTGGCCTCGTTAAAGGCTGTTGGTGGTTGTTCATTGTGGTTTTTCTGAATTGCCGCTTGATTGTGGGCTGTGTCGCTTACAATTTTTCCACATCTCATTACTTTCTATTAAAGTTTTTGCCCACCTAATAAAAAGGTCTTGTTTAAAAATCAATATTTCAGGCAGTATTACTGCACTTAAGAGAACGAATCTTAGTATGTACTAGTTTATCTACTACGAAAGATATTAGGTTGATCACTTACCTTAGCAAAGTCGTTGTCAAAACCAAAACCACATTCCCGTATCTCCTTATAAAACCGTACTCCGATACAATACGGTAAAGAAAAGATTCCAGCCATGACCCAGCAAATAACCACGGGCCAAACCATTGATTTAACCCCGCTAGTTGTTGCTACTAACGGTTTGGTGATGACAAATGCTCTGTCTACAGATAAAGCCACGATGGAGAAGGTGGACACGTAGATTGGAAACACCTTCAGACTGTAGAAGAAATAACAGGCTTCTCTGTTCCAACCGACATGGAAACGATAAACAATTATTTCCGGAAGGAGGAACAATATCCCAACACTCAGGTCTGAAAATGTAAATATGTAAAAATGTTGTCATCAGATATATTGGAAGTCGCGCCGGGTGAAGCTTAAACAATAACTAATTATAACTATTTGACTTTAGAGGTACACATACCACAATCACCCCAATTATACGCTTAAGATCTCATCTTTATTTATCAAAGTTAATTACTACTTTGTCTCTCAGTGGTAGCCATTGAATGAGCATTTCCATTTTTGTCGCCTGTAATCTTATTAATTCTTCGTGTACAATGTATTTATTTTTTACCTTGTTCGGCCGAAAGTTTGCATATCGTTGTCTGATGATCAACCCATTAGCTACCGGTCTTTACAGCTACTCAATGCCCCCCCCCCCTTAACAGGCCATGTTAAAGGTAATTCTTCAGATTCCCAAATTCTATTTAATCTTATTGTCCCAACTTGTTTTATTGTTGTTCTTTTCATGGTTATGATCTTGAAGCAATGGGATGGAATTCAACATTTCAATATCTTAATTTTGATAGGTACATGTATGTTTGTGTTCAATATGTTACCTGCAATTGCCAAGTTTCGTACAAAAAATGCCATTCTTCCTTTCTTCCTAGTGACAAACAGGAAAGCAATAACTAGGAGATTGAATACAATGATACCAATAAGCTCCGTGACTGACATCCATTTAGCGATCTCGTACACCCGCTGTAATAGATTCAAAGTGTCAAATGCTCTAGTAAATGTCTTCAATTTTTGCTTGCGTCTTTTGAGAAAACATTACTTTAAGAAAATGCTTTCTACATTAGGTGTTGTTGTGCTTGTTTTTTCATGTCTTGTATGGAAAAATATAAATAAAGTTTCTATAACGTGACCGAACTGATAATTGGATTTAAAAACATGATGATGAAACAGTTTAACCATTTCAACAACGACGCCACTGAAGAATAAATGTCAGTTTTTCGTGTTTTTTTTTTTTGCAGTAAAAGTATATCTTCCCCAAAAAGTCTAGCGCGCTTTACAAGCTTTAAGAATGTCTACAAGCTGTTCACGGAGACAACGGTTATGAATCATTTAAATCTAAAACATCAAAATGGTCAGTGAGCAATATCTGAATCAAAATATTGGCTGTTAAAAATAAAATATGATAATATTGTAATCATCAAAGATATATAGCGTAAATAGCATTTTACTAATATGGAATTCCTTCCAACAATTTGTGATGATATACTCCTATAAATATGCTTAAGTCCTTGCCCTTTTTAGCGAGCATCTGACAAATCTCAGATATTTTAAAATTCTTGTAACTTCTAAGTTACATATAAGACTATAAGAGGGCAGAAGAAACTTCAGGCAATAACCCCCCTTTTAGATTCGTAACAATAGTGCAGTGTAGAACATTACCTGGAAAATTTCAATGTGAATAATTGTCAAAATTAAAGGAATGAAATTTGGTTGAGACAAGATAACGTCAAGTGGAAAAATTACAATTCACCATTCAGAATTTCATATTTCAGCAGACAAAATATTAACATTTATTCTGTAGGGTTTAATGGATATTTTCTGCTTATCAATATTTAGACTACTGGCATCAGAAGATTGCCAAGAAACAACAACATGTAGGATTGAGGACCCTCGGAACACCTTGCGAGGTTTATCTCTAGGTACCTATTCCTTTCATTCTTTTTTAAATCTACGGTTCCGTTTTTATTTTTTGTATCAACAAAACGATGCATGAGTATCGATATTATATATCCACACCTAAATGGATCGCCCCAAACTGGATGTTAAATATCCACACCTGAATGGATCGCCCCAAACTGGATGTTAAATATCCACATATGAATGGATCGCCCCAAACTGGATGTTAAATATCCACACCTGAATGGATCGCCCCAAACTGGATGTTAAATATCCACATATGAATGGATCGCCCCAAACTGGATGTTAAATATCCACACCTGAATGGATCGCCCTGGCAAACTGCAACCAATTGATACACCCTCCGCCTTGGACTTGTTAGCCCGAAAATGGCCAAGTGATAGAAAAAAAAAGAAGTAAGTGTTTGAAGTTTCTCTTACCTTTTTTATAACTTGATGTACAGATTGCACTGTTTTTTTTTGTTCAAGTCAAAGTTTTGTGGTATACTTGCCCCGTGCCTTTTATTTCTTCACTTCGTAAAAGCAAACCATACCTGATTTTTTCGTTAAAGGTACTTTTTCTGGCATGCTCACAAAGTCTTTTTGTACTTCGTTCGTAAGGCTTGCATCTGAGATGCTCGCTTGTATTATGTTTAAGGAATGGCTCCAATATTGTGGATTTGATTCGAGTAGACAGGTATCCATGTATCTGATTACAGAGAATTCAATCCCACTCCATATAACCCTTAAAGCCCCAGTCACACTGTCACGTTTCGGCATCCCGTTTTACTACGTTTCAAAAACGTAGTGAAACGGCTATAAACGTAACGAACCGTACCGACACGTAGTTGAAACCGGCTTTATACGTAGACTTACCTGGACAGAAACGTGGCACGTCCCGTTTGTATCGTTTGCACAACACAAACGTGGCTAAAAAAATATACGTAGCAAATACGTACTAAAACGTATTAAAACGTTGTTAAAACGTATTAAAACCTAGTAAAAGCGTAATGGAAACCTAGTCAAACGTAGCGAATGCCAACCAGCAGGTTTTACTACGGTTCCCTAGGTATTTGTTGCGTTTCACGAGGTTTCAATGGGTTTTAGTACGATTCATTACGTTTTATGTTACGTTTTGGTAGGTTTTATTACGTTTTCTTGCGTTTTATTAGGCATCATGACGTTATACTACGCATTACTACGCTTACTGCCACCTTTCACCTTTTTTTGCACATAATATTAAAGAATAATCATGGAGTTTGAATATTGCTGCACAAACACATTTTGCAGATGAGACTGTTGTTGCTTCGGTATAACCAGAGCCGTTACCATGCAGGGGGTAAGAAGAGTCCTTTTAATTTGGTGAGAGATTAAATAAGTAAAAGACCCTAGTTCCTTGGATCGCAATGTAAGAGGGAGGTTTGGTGCCATAAAACCTGGTTTAACACATCATATCTTTTTGAAATTCTGGATTTTCAATGTTAAAAATTGTTTCTTATTTCCATATGAGATTGAGCATTCTAGTTCGGTAGTTATGTTGTTATCTTTATTCGGCATATATGAACAACTTTATGATGAACTGAGATGTGAGGATATTGTTTCTTTAAAATACCTTTTGCGAGCTGACCAGGATATGTTTGCTGCGATTGTGGCTAGACGGACACCAAGACTTGATAAGAAAAACGCATGATTCGGAAAGGCACTGCCATTTGGCCTTAAACTGTTGCTATTACTCTTGAAAAGACGAAATGCACTACAGCCGTGGCAAAATTTATTGGCTGGAAATTATTTTTATTTCTAACAAATGATGGTTAGAACTGCTGTTGGAGTTATTATACCCCGAGGTTAACCCGCTCCGTTATCAACACTTATTTGCTTAAGATAAAAGCTAAAAAAATAATAGTGTAATGTTTATAATTGTCAAAATTCCGAGCTTCTCTCTACCTCAGGTATAGGTTGATCTCAGTTAGAGTAAATTATAACGGTTCCAGTTCGGCATATTTTTGTAATTTAGTCTATGCTCTTCATTTTCATGTAGTGTTTGACTTTTTCAATATTTGAGTAGAGCGCCTCCTGACGAGTCCTGAATAGACGAAATGCATGCCAGGCGTAACAAAATGTATTGCCTGAATGGAACTTTATGTCTGATTGCTACTGGGTACAATTACTAGTACATGCATTCTCTATAATGTACCCACTTGGGACTCTATACAACACAATTTCAAATGTCGTACTTGGAAAACGAGAGCGAGGCAATGATTTATGAATACACCGAAGATGCATATGAAATACAAATAACAACGAAGTTCCAGACAATAAATTTTGCTACGCCTGACGCGCGTTTCGTCTATTCAAGACTCATCAGAGGCGCTCTACCAAAAATATTGAAAATGCCAAACACTTCCTTTCTTCCTAGTGACAAACAGGAAAGCAATAACTAGGAGATTGAATACAATGATACCAATAAGCTCCGTGACTGACATCCATTTAGCGATCTCGTACACCCGCTGTAATAGATTCAAAGTGTCAAATGCTCTAGTAAATGTCTTCAATTTTTGCTTGCGTCTTTTGAGAAAACATTACTTTAAGAAAATGCTTTCTACATTAGGTGTTGTTGTGCTTGTTTTTTCATGTCTTGTATGGAAAAATATAAATAAAGTTTCTATAACGTGACCGAACTGATAATTGGATTTAAAAACATGATGATGAAACAGTTTAACCATTTCAACAACGACGCCACTGAAGAATAAATGTCAGTTTTTCGTGTTTTTTTTTTTTGCAGTAAAAGTATATCTTCCCCAAAAAGTCTAGCGCGCTTTACAAGCTTTAAGAATGTCTACAAGCTGTTCACGGAGACAACGGTTATGAATCATTTAAATCTAAAACATCAAAATGGTCAGTGAGCAATATCTGAATCAAAATATTGGCTGTTAAAAATAAAATATGATAATATTGTAATCATCAAAGATATATAGCGTAAATAGCATTTTACTAATATGGAATTCCTTCCAACAATTTGTGATGATATACTCCTATAAATATGCTTAAGTCCTTGCCCTTTTTAGCGAGCATCTGACAAATCTCAGATATTTTAAAATTCTTGTAACTTCTAAGTTACATATAAGACTATAAGAGGGCAGAAGAAACTTCAGGCAATAACCCCCCTTTTAGATTCGTAACAATAGTGCAGTGTAGAACATTACCTGGAAAATTTCAATGTGAAAAACGAGAGCGAGGCAATGATTTATGAATACACCGAAGATGCATATGAAATACAAATAACAACGAAGTTCCAGACAATAAATTTTGCTACGCCTGACGCGCGTTTCGTCTATTCAAGACTCATCAGAGGCGCTCTACCAAAAATATTGAAAATGCCAAACACTGTATAAATATGAAGAGCATAGAACAGTATAACCAAAAATACCAAACTGGGGAACCAAATTATTACTAAGATAATCAACCTATGTCTGGGGTAGGAAGAACCTTAGGGTTTAGACAATTTTGAAATTTAGACGGATAATTTAAAGCTTTGATGTATTCTCCAACTCAAAAAGTGTTGGTGCCGGAGCGGGCTAACCTCGGGGAATTTACACTCCACCAGCAGTGCTAACCTTCACGTGTGTTCGAAATACAAATAACAACAAAGTTCCAGACAATAAATTTTGCTACGCCTGACGCGCGTTTCGTCTATTCAAGACTCATCAGAGGCGCTCTACCAAAAATATTGAAAATGCCAAACACTGTATAAATATGAAGAGCATAGAACAGTATAACCAAAAATACCAAACTGGGGAACCAAATTATTACTAAGATAATCAACCTATGTCTGGGGTAGGAAGAACATGAATGGATAAATGCAGCTTAGCAGTTTAGTGCTATTTGGCAGTTCCACCATGCCCTTATTTGAGTTGACGGAAAAGCATGTGGCTACAAGATGTCCACCCGATGGAGGATGAAAAGATATAGTTAGGCCACCCATAAGAAAATGATCGTTTGATGTTTCTGGTTCAAGGGTCCTATTGTTAGGTAAATAGGGAATTTTAAGCAAAAATTTATATGCAATCATACCAACTGCTTAAAAAATGGAAAGAGAATTGTGTCATACAAGACTCATCATATCACATTTTTGAAGTTTTCTTTTGATATTGTGATTGTGCAATTTGAACATGGAAAAAAAATCTTAAGATTGTGAAATCCGAGGAATAAAATCAGATTTGGTAAAATATCATGATAAAAAAATTGGGGTAAATAGTAGGACCAATTTTTCTGGGTAGGTAAAAACAAACAAACATGTTTTTTCTTCTTTTAAGCTTTATTGAAATACACCTGGCACCGAACATGTTGACCTTTTTTTAAAATACATGAATAGTCTTAAATTTAAATACACAATATAAATGTACTAGAATCTGAATGCTGTTACAATTTACATTCATTTTTCTTCAAATTCAAGACTGCCTCTTTTCGAAGAAGCCTGATTTAAAAGTGAAATGATAGAAGTTTTGATATATGAGAAACTCAAATTGAGGCGGTTTTCGCGAAGAATCAATTACAACGTAGTGACACGTAGTACTACGCAGTTAAACGTAGCACAAACCCAACAAAACGGCATCAATACGTAATCAAACGTACCGATTGTTAAATTCAAAATTGATGAAAACACCAGGTTTCTTTCCTTGTAATGCACATGGTCGATATCCTCGGTGCTGGATTTGGCTTCCTTGTTCGAACGTTTTGGTTTTGAGTACTTTTCGTTTTTAACTGTTTTGGATTTCGACCTTCCAATGCTTTGGTTTAAATGCTACTGATGAGAGGTTACTCCTTGAAATATCGATATATAGCATATCCAAATTAATCGTTTATACCCGCTTTTTAGCTCACCTGGACCAAAGGTCCATGTGAGCTATTGCCATCACTTGGCGTCCGTCGTCGTCCGTCGTCGTCCGTCGTCCGTCGTCGTCCGTCGTCGTTAACATTTTTCAAACGTTAACTCCTCTAACACCATAAGTCCAATGGCTTTTAAATTTGGCACAGTTGTTAATTAGCATAGGTAGTATAAAACTAGCGTGGGGATTTTTGATTCGTTGAAAAACATGGCCGCCATGGCTAAAAATAGAACATAGGGGTAAATTGCATTTTTTTGCAAATAACTCAAAAACGGTAACAGATATCAAAATTCTGGCATAAAGTAAAAGTGATCAGCACCTCAAGATCTACCTGCCCTGAAATTTTCAAGAAGATCCAACAACTGATGTAGGAGTTATTGCCCTTTTTCTGGATTTTTTCAAAATTTTGCACTTATTTAGCCCTATATCTTGAAAACTATACAAGATATTTTAAAAATTCAAATTGCATATGATTAAGCACATCAAGATCTACATTTCATGTAATTAGGTCAAAGCTGTAGAACCATTTCTTTTAGGAGTTATGGCCCTTAAAGCGTCAAAATTTACCATTTTTCATTACTTTTACCCTGAATTTCAAAGATTAACTTGTCTGACACCATACATCCAACTTCAACCAAACTTGGCACAGTTGTTTAATAGCATTAATGCTACAATTCTATCGTTTGGATTTTTGATTCGTCAAAAAATATGGCCTCTATGGCTTAAAATAGAACATAGGGGTCAAATTACAGTTTTTTGCAAATAACTCAAAAACAGTAACAGATATCAAAATTATGATGGGAGACAAAAGTGATTAGCATCTCAAGATCTACCTGCTATGTAATTTTCAGGAAGATCCAACAAACGACATAGAAGTTATTGCCCTTTTTCTGGATTTTTTCAAAAATTTTCACTTATTTAGCCCTTTATCTTGAAAACTATACAAGATATTTCAAAAATTCAAATTGCATATGATTAAGCACATCAAGATCTACAATTCATGTAATTAGGTCAAAGCTGTAGAACCATTTCTTTTAGGAGTTATGGCCCTTAAAGCGTCAATATTTACCATTGTTCATTACTTTTCCCCTCGACTTGTCTGAAACAGTAAGACCAACTGCATCTTAACATGGCACACTGTTTGATAGCTTATATGCTACAACTCTATCGTTAAGATTTTTGATTCGTAAAAAAACATGGCCACCATGGCTAAAAATAGAACATAGGGGCAAATTTCATTTTTTTTGCTAATAACTCAAAACTGGTTTCAGATATCAAAATTGTGCAAGAATCAAAAGTGATCAGCATAATAAGATTTACCTGTCCTGAAATTTCGGAAAAGATCTGACTGCTGATGTGGGAGTTATTGTTTTTTTTTCCTAATTTTTGCCAAATTTGCACTTATTAAGCCCAATATCTTGAAAACTAACCAAGATATTTCATAAATTTAAATCGCATATGCTTAAGCACAATAATATCTACAAATATATGTATCTGTGTAGTTCAGGTGAGCGATTCAGGCTCTTGGGAGCCTCTTGTTGGTATTTGTAATTTTGTAAACCTAGTAAGCCGTGACAAACCCTAGTAATACCCAGTGAAGCGTACCTGATACGTAGCACAGCGAAGTAAAACCTAACGAAACGGCTTCTGTTAAACCTGGGTAAACGTAGTAAAACGTAATAGAACGCGGGGAAACCTTTCAAAACGTAGCATATACCTTGTGAAACGTAGAAACCGAAAACTATGACAATAAATTACATTGAAACGTGACGTTTTAAAACGTAGTAAAACGGGATAGCCGAAACGTGACAGTGCGACTGGGGCTTAACAGATAAGACTCTTACGGAGATTTTCTATGTGAAAATTATACTTGCCTGATACGATTTCAATCCACGATCGAATGTGACATTTTGACTTAATTGTGAAACGTTGTTAAACATGACTGTTGTATGGCTTTTTCTGATGTCCTGCAATAAAAACCATGTTTTAACTTATTAATAGTGTGTGAGTGAGTGATAGGGTTTAAGTCATTTTTGGCACAAGCAGATCATATTGAGTGGTCAGTTTTCATGCGGTAATTGTTCGCCATACCTCCATCTTCAAACCAAAGTAGGTTACCACATTATTCTAATTAGCGTGACTATTGATCTGTGTTGCTGGTCTTTGGTCATCACAAAGTCGAGTCTTCATGATATACTAAAGCTATTATACCAAGTGTGACAACATCGTGGTTCACTACTTTACCAATTCATCATTATTTTAACTATACAATTTGCAACTCTAAAAAAAGCATGGGAGAATTTCTTGGCATGTCCGATGAACTTTGGAGGTTTAACAACTTTCTTTTTGTCTCTATAGGTTTTATTGTTCTATGCTCTTCATAATTATGTAGTGTTTGGCATTTTCAATATTTTCGGTAGAGCGCCTCTGATGAGTCTTGAATAGACGAAACGCGCGTCAGGCGTAGCAAAATTTATTGTATGGAACTTTGTTGTCATTTTATCTCTCAAAAATCGACATTTAGGAATGGTTTAGAATGCCATACTGCTGTTTACCGACTTTTTCTTGAAAAAATAATGATGGGAATTATTTTTCATTTAGCAGTAATCAAGTAAGTAAAAGTTCTATATTTGCCGGTCTAGACCTACTCAGACTTATCGAACTCTCAAGGTTTTTAACGTGACTTTACGCAAAGGGGGCAAATATTTGTTTTTCCCTCCGAAGTACAAGTGTCGTTACCCGAGTCCATTCTCGTGTGAGTATAAATAGAGAGTAAGAAAAATGATTCATGAAATTGTTACCCCTAACGACTACATAGGAACATAACCTAGTGTAATTCGACGCGCTCTATCTACAATTTGTACAATCTTCGATTTGGATGGTAAATATTTGTCTGCTTGCTGTTATTTTGTCAGCGCTGGAGTAAATAAAGGTAATAACAAAATAACCATAATTGGAGGATCAATCTCAATGTCGAAGAGAAATATCAAAACATGGAAGACATACCGGGAAAAAAAATGAATATCGCAATCGTCCTGACTCGGTACGGCAATTTAAAAAAAACCTTGGTGGGTTGAACCAGGTTTAATGCAGAGCCAAACCTCCCTCTTCCATTGCGATCTTATAGGGTCCAGATGTAACACAAGACGGTTGAGAAGACATAATAGGGATATTGAGGTGATCATCTCAGTACAACAATCAATTACTGTCATTTCTGAAAAAAAATGTAGTAATTGACAGAAAAAGTGGAACCGCTTTAAAATACCCTGGAAACTTGAGAGGCATTGAGGGAATCTGAAATCGAGTATAAATGATAACCTGGTTTAACCCACCATATCTTTTGAAATGCCTGTACCAAGTCAGGACCATTGCGATCTTCAATATTTCCGGTAGGTATTCCTTGCTTTGTCTCGTCTTATGGACATTTGAGATTGATTCTCCAAGTTCGATAATTTTGTTATTACCTTTATTGACATTGACACTATAAAAGTTTTAATGTTTAACTCACCATTTCTTTTGAAATGCCTGTACCAAGTCAGGGTCACTGCGGTCTTCATTTTTTTTCCGGTATGTTTGCCTTATTTTGTCTTTTCTCATGGACGTTTATCAAAATTGATTCCTTAAGTTTGGTAATTTTGTTATTACCTTATAATCAAAGTTTCATGATTTCATCTCTCTTGTTTAGTAAGATTCATGGCTATATATTTTTGCTGCTCGATCTCAGAGTTTGATCTGGTTGTATCATACTTGTGTAGTATTTCTAGGGGGTAAAACACTGTGAATATTGCTTGGGAATAAAGCAATGATTTACCAACATATATCATGGATTCTATTTTATATCAAAATGAAATGATAACACTGGTAAGGAAATGATGAAACAAAATAATAACAAACGAATAAAATATCGAAACCTTGTAAACTCATGTGACATATTTTCAGCACGAAATATTTTTTGCAATGTTGAGGTAACTGCATGAGGGCATATACTCTGATATACTCTTCTGTGTGCTTTTTTTTTACCGTAAAACAATCTAGCACCATGCATATTGAGTTTTAGAATTTAGATTATACCATAAAAGCTTTTAAAACAAAATGAAACCTTTCCAATTGCAGCGCTCTTACACATTTAACCCTGTTATAACTTGTCACTATGTTCTTCATGAAAATGTGTTTTAAAATTGGTTTTAACTATAAAACATACAATTTAGCATTAGAAATGTATTATTTCATTATTGACAATCAATAATGATTTATGGACATCATTTTTTCTTCCCCTTCTACGTACAACGAAGTCAAAAAGGCGTAAAAATAAGTTATCTAATATTAATGAGTAAAAACTCTTGAAATAGGCCACACCTGTCAATAAAGTCCACCGGTTAAAATAACCTATAGAAATATCAGAACTTTATGATTGAAATAACATTTTTTAAATAAAATAAATCAAAACAATAACATTAATTCAAATTCATTGCGGAACAATGGCCCCATATAGCCAATAAATCTGCATTGCGTTTTAACTTCATTCTATTATTAATAAATGCATATAGCCACATGACAGAGCGAATTATAGACCGGGCTTAACGAGTTGATCAGACGTTTTGAACCTTAATGAGTTGAATAACGTCTACGGAAGAAAATCAAGCTTTTTCACTCTGAATAGGACAGAATCCTTTTGTGAACTAGCGTGTATTAGAAGAAGCAAAGTGGCACCAATGGGATATTCGAGTGTCAAAAGTCCGAAGGAGCAACGACAAAACCAGTAAACACGAATGAGAACAGCACGAAACAAAAACCACAAAACAACTGAACAGAAATCAAGAACTCTAGTCGTTACGAAAGTGAACTTAGGTACTCCGGAAGTAAACAGTTCTTGCTTACATAGCACACCCAACACTCTGCCAATTGTCAATTCAATGTGTCAAATCTGGTAAACGAAGAGAGAAGAAAACTCAATGACAAATCAACATCTGCACTAATCTGAAAAATAGAAATTCAATATCTGTCTATGAGCGCATGATGTCTTTCGTAAAATTTATTGAGTGAAGACAGCAACCGAGGAGCAAGATAACTTTGTATTTAATTTAGCAATTTTAATGTCAGACGCTCGGCAAAGGGAAAAGTTGTAAGTCCCGCAAGGTCTGAAATAACCAATCAATTATGATACCTAACTCAATATGCTAGGAGAGCAGAGGTGTAGTGGTTAACGGTGGTATAGTGTTTAAGGCAGTGCAGTGGTTAACGCGTCGGGCTACTAACACCAAGGTTCGTGGTTCGATCCTCGTCAGGGATGAAAATTTCATGAACCAATTTTCCGACTCTCTCTTGACAACATTTGCGAGGATGGTCTCAAAAAACGATGCTAATCCTTCGGATGGGACGAAAAAGGTTGTCCCGTGTATGTGGAGAGCAATATCCTATGCACGTTAAAGACCCCTTTGTAGAGTTCGATAAGAGTAAGCTCAATGGGGGCCGCTACAAAGGCCACACTCGTAAACTGCTAGCCGGAAAGGGATTCACATTATAAGCATTAAGCATGTTTAAACTAATAAGCTAGATCATGGTATGCGAAAGACATATACATGAACACATCTATTCATCTTTGAGCAGATGTCTTAGATCCAATACAGATAAAAGACAACAATTACTTTGTTTTTTTTTGTGAATCAATCAAATATCTTAGCAATGCAAAGTAGTTGTGGTCCCGCAGCAGAGCCTAGCTTGTAGTAAGAGGCGACTAAGGGTCTTGGGATTCTGACGTCGGGTCAGTGGTCAGCCCACGGAGCGACCAAGTGTGTACCCTAGGTGGCTGAATAGGGTAGCCCTCGTCCGCGGGGGTTGTCAGGTCTAAATTACGGAAACCCTGACCACTGCCGCTGACCATAGTGGGCCAACGTGTATGGAGAGTGCCACGCTTCATGCACGTAAAAGACCCCTTTAAATTTGTGGACCGCCATGTAGTGCACCATATAGGCTAACTTTTCCGCCCCTACCCACCTCTCCCCTTTTCCTGTGGTTCTTCATTTGTTTCCCACCCCATCCCCATCAATTCATGTTCATTTAATAATTCTTTTCATGTTCATCGCCCGTAAATAACCTATATAGCGTTGCATGTGCGTAAAACACCAACTCACTCACTCAAAGTTGTGATATTGTCTGGGAGTACCCAGACAACTAGTCTAATGCAAATTTGTACTGGCGAAGTGCGACTATATTTGTGGGAAGATATTTAGACAATTATTTGAAACTTTAAATGCTGCATGCCCTAAGAACAAAATGAGTTCCAATGATAAGTGAGTGAATCGGTGTTTTACGCCTTAGCAACACTCTATGGGTGGACATGAAGAGGCTGATAAAATGAACATTAAATGATGATCAGATAGTGGGAGTGGGTTGGAAAACAAAGAAACAGAATTTCTTAATACCACTGGAAAAGGGAAGAGGTGGATAGGGGAGTATTTTAGTCTATGTGCTGCACTACTTCGCTGATGAGAATGAAAAGCACGATAAAGTGTATATAAATGTTGAGAAATATATAGGAGGGGTCGTGACCGAAGGGATCGTTTATTTTGAAAGTCATTGTTTAGAGTACTCAAAAAATTAAGCCTATGTAATGCACTCTTTGTGGTCCACGAAGTAGGCATAAACGTGGATGAAGCTTGGCAATCTTCACTGATAATGGCCCAATATGGTTAGCGGTCAAGATTTCCTAAACCCGAAATCTCCGTGTTAGAGTGGCACCCTATTTAGCCACTAAGAGTACCAACCTTAATCACTTGTTGGTTGAGCACTAATCTGCCGCATGAATCACAAGACTCAATTCTGCTGTTGGCCTTTTCGCCACCCGGGGCAAGCTTCTGACGATATTAATTCAGCAGGTATTGACGTTTTTTAAATTAAACTACATTCATTCAATAAAAGCCACATAAAAATCAGAGTAAGACATTTTAGAGAGAGTGCCTGTTTAATTTGAAGTTTATTTTATAGTTTAATAAAAGTTATATTATCTTATCGTACCATTGGAATATAAAGTAGCTTTATATTTCAGAAACAAGGGCATTAAAATGAATGCCACATGTATTGTAGACAATACGAAAAAAGGGGGATGGAAACATAAGAAAAACATGTATCGACAAGGAAAGTAGAAACTGTTCTTGGCCTTACTGTAATCAAAGCAAAATATCATATGCAATCAGATCATAAATAATTGAACGGTTTCATAAAAATAAGGATCACGCGTGTTTCCAACCAACACAAAATTGATGAAGAATTATATCATTGACACCCACTATTGTATTTTTAAAATATTTTTTCAGATCAATGTATGTAGAAAACATTTCTAATATCAACTTTATTATGCATAATATCTGTGAATAAATAATCAACGTACACTGTATACTATGCCCACGAGTTGTATTTTCGGGAATTTTGGGGAGCAAAGACAAATGATATCAAGATATGGGAAGCAAAATAGAGAACGATGATCGAACCAGTGTGTATTTGATCTATGAAATACCCATTTACAGTGATCGATGAAAAACATGTTATCGAAATTGTGTCATTTGTATAGCAAACAAAATTTAATTACAAGTTCTCTGTTATCATCCTGATTTTTTTCATTTATGTTGTTATCGCACTGATTATGATTAAAATCTCGTAAAATGGACCTAAAAACAAACATCTTATAATCCGAAGTAGCTCAATGTTAAATCAAAAACTTCACCAATTATTTTGCAAGTGAGCTGCATCGTTATGATTTATACATCTAAATTTGATAACATAATTATTTGAAATTATGAAAGGAACACATACAATTTAACTTTACAGAAAAGACCATTCTACATAAAATATAAAGGACATCTAATATAACATACAATGCCAAAAGCTCTACTCACCAGGTCCTGCTTCTATGAAATCCAATATCTCAAACCTGTGTAAGATCTGTTCCCTCTCTGATTTTATTTAGTCCTGGGTTTGTATCCGCATCAATAATACATAACGTTTGACTTCTCATTGGTTGTATTTATTTTGAGTTGGATGATGATGATAATCTATAATTAGTGAAGGTTAATAGTCAATGAAACTCAAATAAAACATCACACGATAGATAGATAGCAAGTAAAATAGTCAACTCTATTGTAGTTTTTTTTATGCAACACAAAAAATCAGACAAGATTTTTGAACGATTTTGAGCATTTCTATAAAATCTAAATTTTAAGTTTAACTAAATATTACATAAATATTACATAAACAAATAAAACCTTAACATGACCACCATAAATAAATTACAACCGAATCCTTATATATAGTTGCAACACAAACAATTTTCACAGTTGCGTCTGAATTGGAAGATTCGATGTTTCTTCCTAGATATTGCATCTATAATTGTTACACTTTTTCACTAGAAATTTTGTTTCTTTTAATTTAGTCCTTCGGCTTTGATACACGAAAGAAATTAAAAAATGAAACAAAAACCACGAAGTAATACCATTTCATTCAGAGACTTTGTCTGTAGGGATAAATACACTTGAGACTTACATGTCGTACTTTTCTTTTTCATTAAAAGGATATAATACAACTCATGCATCTGTAGCAGTGTTCTTTAATGTACTAGAAATGTGAAGTTTTACACCACTTGTGCACCTCCATTGCTTTGTATAATTTATAACCCCGTGATACTATACCGACACGGAAGATGACCATCGCTTTGTATTATAAGTGACCTGACCAAACGACAGGGCACGGAGAGCTCTTTAACTACTGATTTTTACCAACGACCATTCTGCTACTGCGAGTCATTTTTGCCATCCGTGACCCGGATGGAGCATTAAACTCTGAAATGCGTTACAGTTCTGGAAAATAAATTGAACAAGACTGATGCGGGAGAATGATTGAAAAGTTGCAATTATAAAGATTAGGTGGAAGCTAAGTAGAAAGACTTCCATGAGTTATATCTTGGAGCCTGAATTGCTCATCTGGTCATTAAGCCACAAGGGTCTTCTATAAGGAGTCATATAACAATGGAGACTTTTGTAGAACCTAATGAGCTGAAGTTTTAAGCAAGTAACAGCTTTCCTCTATCTGCATTAAAAAAAAATGTCATTCGTTTATGGAGGTCGTAGCACGTACAATAATTCCACATCACATTATAATACTCTTGAAGATATAAAAATAAAATGCTAGACATATACTTAACCGTTATACAATAAGTCAGCAATGCAACTACGACTACTAGATTACTTAACAAATTGATGTGCATAGTTTTGCGTTTTCAATGAATATTAGATATTATATCTGCTGTGAAGTATTAAGCAAGAGATTTTTTGCAACAAAGATCAGTTTCGGTCATTTTAACATTATATACACGTAGCATTGCATTCTTCTATAAAACTACAGTAGAGGTATTTAGTTGTGCATTGCCCTCGTATTTTGTTTACTTTATAACTTCATCGTGATTTTGTTTAGGCTCTTATGAAAATTTCATCCAACGGACATTAAAAACAAATAACTATTCAATATCTAAGTGTTCATATTTGTTAGAATTAATAAGTGCAGCCCTTTTAAAATATTCATATATGTAACCTTAGATCCATGGATCATTCCAGTATGATTGGTCATTAAATCTTGGAATTCAATTTTATATTAGCTATAACATTACAGAATAAATGTGTTTCTTATGGTCTGATTTTAGAAAACAATTATTGTATGCATGACAATCAATCGTTTTACAGGTGTCATTGTGTCATACAAAAAAAAATCAGAAATAACGGGAAGTAAGATCGAGCAGTTTAGCCTGCTGGAAGGGGACCTACTGGTTCTTCCTTTAGCCATACCGTTTTCTTTAACATTATAGGAATGACATATTTACTGACATGATGCACCACTATACAACACTCTGTATCATAACTAGATCAACCCGACACGCAAGATGACCACTACTTTGTTGGCAAAGCGATCTGACCCTACATCAAAGTACTTGGCACTATTAAGAAGACTTAACCACAATTTTATCGCTGCTTTCGAGCCTATTGTTTTGCAACACTGGGCCTACATAAAGCTATCGTGAAGTAGTAAAACGTAAAATCTATAAGAAGTATATGGGAGATTAAGGTGATAATAAATCTACCGAACTTTGAAGACCAACTTAAAAGATATAACAAGGAAGACATACCTGAGAAATTGAATGGTCCTGCATTGGAACAGGCACTTCAAAAGACATAGGAGGGGGTTAAACCAGGTTAATTGATTAAAAGATTAAATAATGCTAGAAAAATTGCAGTTTTAAGGTTTTGGATATAAGTGAAGAAGAAAGACTTTCATGTGTGATATCTTAGAAGTAACTGATATAAGACTCTGTAGTGTTCTTATCCAAACCAGTAATGAGATAACCATATAAAGACTAAATTATTAGATTATAGCAGAGGAACCATCATTAGTTTCGTATTTTATTTTAGATGTGAGCTCAGTGCTATTAACGTTATTAAGATCCAATACAAAGAGAAACAAAAAGATCAAATACAAAGAATAATAAAAATATGAAATACATGTATAAAGAATAACAAAACATGAGCAAAAGCTTAACCATGAAATAACCACACATACTTAGCAAGCACCATAATTGACTACAAAATCTTCGTTGCAAATGAAAGCCGTATTTTATAAAACTAAATAAAGCATACAGGGTTAATCAGTTAATCCCTATTATGCCTTCACGGCCGTGTTGTGTTTTGTGTTCTGCCGGACCCTAGGGTCGCAGTGGAGGAGGGGGGTTTGGCGCGCCATAAAGCCTGGTTTTACCCACCATTTCGTTTTAAATGCCTGTACCAGGTCAGGACCATTGCAGATCACATGGTTTTGATTTGTTTAAGGCATTTTAATAGAAGCTTGTTGCTTAAACTAGGTTGATTATCGCCAACTTCTCTCTTTCATTGCGATCGTAGTACTTCAACACAAAATTCACATACGCACAATTGAATAAAAAAAAAAAATATAAAATGGTTAATGTGTCTGCCAATTCTTGATTAACGTCTCTGATGTTCTTGTAATTAAATAATATCACAGTTCGACTTGTTTGTTTCTTTCTTTGGGTCATAAGCCAGCAGTTTTTGTCAAATGATGTGTTTGTTCTGTTTTTTTTTTATATTCTATGTCCAGAGGAAGGTGTTGTTATCGGTTACTAGTATTATGTGACTTATGTTACCAAGTAGAATTTACAAGACAGATAGCATCAACAACTGCTCACAGTTAAAATACTGCCTGTTTTCTATAGTTTTTTTTTCTTCAAATCATCATTCGTGTATTGAGGAGGTCGTGGCACGTACAATTATTTTTTGTCGTTAAAATTTCTGATTAAGTTCAAAATAGTAAAAAAAAAAAACAGTTTTTTTTTCTTTACTGCAGATGGTCGATATCCTTGGTGCTAGATTGGACTTAAAACTAATTTTTATACAACACGGCAGCAGAAATACAGCGGTAACTATATATTTAACAGATGCATGCAGTTTTTCCAGGACCATTGCGATCTTCAATTTCTCTGGTATGTGTTTGCATTGTTTTGTCTTTCTTCCTGGATATATGAAATTGATCATCCCAGTTCGGTAGTTGTGTTGTTACCTTTATTTCAATATATTCTTAATCTGTTAGGTAGAAGAATAAAGCAAGCGGTTTTTTATGTCCTTCGCAAGGAAGCGTTTGATTTTTTGGCTTTTGGCATCATAGGGAAGCGTTTGATAGATTAGTGCAGATGGTGGATAGGCCCGTCACAGCGCTAGTCCACTCAAGAGCGTTCAAAAACGCGACATCAGGTGAAACTGCTCTGCCCACAAAACGACTGGGATGTGTGCCCAAGGTGGTTGAATGGGACAGCTCTGTCATAATGTCGGGCACGTCGGGCTATAATGCGGAAAACCTGACCGCAAATCAAATTGGGCACCGTGTTGGGAAAAAAGGTCACGTTCCTTGAATATGTTTAAAATAAACTGATTTAACTTGATTGATTGATTGATTCTCTTTATTTCCTCCATAAATGAAGAGTTACATATTGCAATAAACATATCATAGAATTACAAAATGAGTTTATCAACGTATATACATCATTCTAAGAAGAAGAAGACAAAAAAGGGAAAACACAATACTTACAAAAGATATACAAAAAGATCATAACATAGTAATCATATATATATATATGCAGAAACACGTGTCTATAATATTAAAGGGAGAAAAATCTACGAAAAGTTGTAGATATTACAATAGAGATCACACTTAAATTGATCATGTAGCAAAAACATATACTCTGCTATGTGACATATCAATCGGGCCCACAAATCTGAAGCCAAGGACTGTATTGACTCGGTCATACCACCAAGCAACGAGATCATAAGTTCGCTATCGTCTTGGTCGAAGAAAGCAATTGATTCCTGTACTGGTAACATATCAACAATTTTATAAAACATGTCACTACGGATTTGAAGTAAGTCATTGCAACTCAATGTATAGTGTTGAAGTACATCGTTCGAATAACGTTTACACAATGAGCAAAGTCCGTCTTCAATAGGCAATGATCCTAATTTTACAAGTAGCATAAGTTTTTCATTCAAATACGGATATTGTACCGCTAGTCTCAAAAGTCTATGTTCGGTGAGCTTCAGGTGGATTTTAGCGTAGCGTTCAAGATCTTTTCTGTGCTCAACTGCATTTCGCCATCGATTTTCTTCATAAATTTCTAAAGTTTGACACACTATTTTCTTCCATAAAAGTTTATTTGGGAAATAGTTTTCAGACAAGTATCCGTCAAGAAACATTGTCAAATCATATTTTACTAAAAGTTCAATAAATTCAGAAGTTATTGAGGTTTTTCCACATTCTTTTGTAAGTATTTGACTGAATCGTAAGTTGAATAGCTGTTTATGCATGCAGCGTGATGTCGCCCTGCACAATCGTCCAAACATTAAAAGTTTCATTTTGTCTATAAAGGCGTATATTGACCACAGACCTAGGTTACTGGTACAGGAATCAGTCGGACTTCGTCTGAAGAAACGTAGCACAAAGCGCACGAAGTAACGTTGCGTAGTTTCAAGTGTTTCTATTTCTCGGCGTGAAATAGGGCCCCAAGTTTCACAAGCAAAAAGACCTGTCGGTAGGATAACTCTCTTCCATATCAAGGAATTAGAAAGCGCACTCATACCTCGCGGATTTAGTCCGATTGAATACAGCGAATGTAGTTTCTGTTTCAACTTTTTGGAGGCATTATTAGTTCTATCACACGTTTTGCCGCTGGCATCGATTTCTGTGCCCGCATAAGTTATTTTGCTTTTCCATTCAATTTTCATGTCACCAAGTTTAAGGTTATCCTCGTGCTGATTGTTGTTTTGTTTGTTTAATGGATTAAAAATCAGAGCACTACTTTTTGTTGCATTGTATCTTAAGTTCCATTTTTGAGCATAGTTATGTATTACATCTAACAGTTTTTGGCTCCCATTAATGGTTGAACTCAGAAGCGTCGTATCATCAGCTAACAGGATTGTCGGTATTTCACAGGAACCAACGATAAGTCCGCATTTAGTTGCCAACAGTTCATTGATCAAGTCGTTAATGTACAATGAGAATAGCCAGGCTGAGAGCACACGACCTTGGCCAACCCCTCGGTTGATTCGAAAGACTTCACTAGTGACACCATTAAACTGCACGTGTGCTGTTGCAGTTTTATATGATATATAAATAATGTTCCAAATCAGTTTGTTGATACCTGTTTGTTTAAGTTTATACAACATGCCATCCTGCCATACACGATCGAATGCTTTTTCATTATAGAGAAATATAGCGTACACTGACGAATTTCGTTCAAGATAATACAATATTGTCTCTTTTAATGTGTATATAGCCGGAATTGCACCATGGTCTTTTATGAAGCCAAATTGTAACGGATGTGGCATGACAATATTCATAGAAGTCAATGAGTCCTGTATCCGGGTGAGTATCACTTTTTCAAAAAGCTTTCCCATTGCAGAGGTAAGTGTAACCGCACGGTAACTATTCGGACTTGTACGATCTTTATTGTTCCCTTTGTAAAGCGGAATAATAATGCCATGTCGAAATGAAGAAGGTAGGTATTTATGTCTCAGTATCAAATTATACAATGTGCATATGTGCTTCCACAAGGACTTCCCACCATAAATTAAATGTTCATTTGTAATGTAGTCTTGTCCTGGTGATTTTCGTGGTTTTAAAGTTCGCACATGATTTTCTATTTCAGTCATATCAACAGGCGAGATGTCGGCGATATTACCTGCCACACTAGTAAATGTATCTTCAACTGTATTTGACACATACGTGGAAAAGTTTGTATCAACATGATCATTTTTGTTCTCGGAGTACAACTGTTCGAAGTATTTTCCCCATAACTCACACACTTCAACAGGTAGAGAGGCTTCCATTCCATCGAAAACAAGTTTATTGCATTGGGGCCCTTGATTTTTCGACTTCCGGACAACTTTGTAAAATTCACCTATGTCTGTTTCGGCGGCGTATTTAAAGTCTTCATACTTTTCGTTATTCCAATTATTTTCGGCTTGACGCTTGCGCTTTCTAAATTCACGTTTTGCTTCTTTGTATTCTTTGTACAGTTTGTTAGTTTTGTCTCTCGGTTGATCTTGTGATTTCCATTTACGTCGTGCTTCTCGTTGCTTAAAGTGGAATGTATCTAAATTGTTCTTTTTCCAGTACGGTTTTAGATAACTGCGGAATGTTCCGTATGGTATATATGAATTTGCACACATATGTATAGCGTTCGTCATCATGTCACTATACAGTTCAATATCGACAGTTGTACAACATTCTATATTCGGAGCTTTGAAATTAAGTAGTTTGTCTATCTCAGTCTGATACATACGAATTTCGATATCATCAGCATCTGACCCTTTCAATACATTTCTAGACGGCTTGAAACCGACGGATATGTCACATATTAGGTCTGTATTTAAACTCATAAAAACAGGAAAATGGTCATAGTATTCATAAGGACAATCACCATATATTTCAAGATGCAATACACAATTTACTAAGAAATCTGGTATACATATATAATCAATTAGAGATCTATGACTTTTGTCTTTGTTTCTGTATGTATAGTCAGGACCAATTTTATTACATAATAATGGGGCTGGCTTTAGATTTCTAGCATCTAAAAAAGTTGACAAGGATTTACATTTTTCAGAATTGTCCGTTGTGGAGATATCTACTATAAAATCACCTCCTATAATTGTAATATAGTCTTCATTCATAATATCATAATAGGTAGATAATACATCAAGATATTTCAAATAGTCATTTTTAGTACAATTTGTGGATGGCAATAAAGTACATATTAAACAGATATCTTTATAAAACTCTGAACTCAAAATTGCACCACACATTCTATCATTTTCAAGATACAAATTTTTAACTGTTATACTGTGTGACCTTCTTATCAATAATGCTGTTCCACCAGAACCTCGATTACAGTTGTCATTGTTCTTACTTATACTGTAAATAATGTGAAAATCTTTTGCAACATCATTTAAAAAACATATATTTTTCTCATTTAACCAATGCTCAGTACAAAAAGCTACATCAGTATTCTTTAGTAAAGTTTGTAAATATGTTGTGCCATACATGGCACCTCTCATGTTCCAACATAAAAAATTTAACATAGCAAGCAAAAATATGTTGAAAATACTAAGATTTTTTAACATCGTTTTTATCCCCATGATTGTTCACTATTGTTTTTGTTATAGGGAACATAATCTCGCCAATAAACACCTTTTGGCCAGAATGTTTCATCATTTTCTACAGTACTGAAATCTGTTTCTGAAATGTTAACACGCATTGTGTACGTATTATATCCTCTATTTTCACGTTTTCTTAACAGTTTTGTGAAAGTAACTTTTACTCCTTTCTTCTCTGCGTAAGTTTTGACGGCCGAACTCACGAGATCATACGGGTTGTCACCTTTAACGTTATACAGGACAATCCTTCTTGTTCTTCTTCTGACAACACCTGTGAAGATTTCGGAATCTTTAGATGCTTGGTTGTCTATATGTTCATAATCATAGTCATCATATCCTGTTAAGTGAATAAGGTTAGAGTTTTTGAGTTGATGATGACTTGTATAGTCCTTTATCGGTTCCGCATTCTTGTGATTTTGATTTGCCTCCGCACATTCTGTTGCATTAAAAGAATCATCATTTGTTTCTTTAGTATCTTCATTTCTCACATTTCCTGCTTCTGAATCGTTGATTTGTTTCTCGTTCTTTTTAACGTTTGACAGTTCCATGTTCTTGACAATTTCTGAAAATTGTAGTTTCCCTGTCTTTGTTAGTTCAGAGCATTTTCCGTCAATCGAATCTAGCCTTGAGTTGATCTTGTTTAAATCTCTGTGGTACTGATCAAAACAAATTTGAGCGTCCTGTGTGTTTTTAATCTCTTGGGATTGAAGCCTCATTTCTGTCTGTAATCTTGTATTATGATCACGTAGACTCTCTAGTTGATCTTTTAAGTTCTTATTTTCAGTCTCTTTATGTTTCAGTTTATCTTTAAGGAATTTTATTTCATCATCGAATCTTTTGGTCAATTTTTCTATCTTGTCGTTTGTCTCTTTTGTTGATTCTGTTAGAGTCTGTTTCATCTCAAGAATTACACTAAGAATAACTGAATTGTCTGCATTCTTTATGTTATATTTGTTGGTTAGTTTTGTGCATATTTCAGTAATTGAGGAATCTTCCTCCTCATTAGAAGCTGTTGCTCTTCTACACTTTGATAAGCATAGCTTAAGTTCTGGTAGGTTACTAGCACCTTCTAAGTACTGGTATATGACGTAGATATCATCAGCAAGTTTATATTTAATAGATGCACCACCCGCACTTGTTCTTTCGATTAATTTGTTTTCTTGAAATGTTTCGTCCCGTTTGCGAACTAAGTCAAAAAGAGATTTTCGTATTGGTTTCATATCATGGACATCTGTACTTTTGATAAGTTCTTGTTTGAAAGATTTACGATCCAGCTGACCAAAATTAGATTGGATAAGCTTTGTGTCCCTTTTCCTCCACTTCATCATCATTTCATGTTTATCTCCGGGTACAGCCGAAATCGTGCTGCTTGGGAGTAAAGCAATATCTATCTTACTCACTAACTTACTATCTATAATAAAGATGAGTTTCGTTTATTTTGAATAATAATTGCATTGTGCTAATTCTGCATACCTTTATAAAATTGCAGTCGAGATATTTTATAGTTGTATCTATATAGCCTTGCATTGAGCTCAAGACATTTTAAGGAAGACATCATGTGCTCATAGACAAATGTGGGATATGTTCTTGTTCGTGTTAACTGGTTTTGTTGTTCTTTCGACTTTTGACACTCGATTGCCCCATTGGTGTCTCTTTGCTTCCCTCATGGTTATACTATATACACTATTTATAAACTCATTGTGGTAATGCGTCGACTCCTATGGCAACTTCATCCAACGGAAATTAAAACAAAAAACTATTCAGTATCTAAATGTTCGGATTTGTAAAAGTTAATAAGTGCAGCCCTTTTTAAAATATTCATGTTTGTAACCTTATATCCGTGGATCATTCCAGTATAATTGTTCATTATCATCATATTTAAGTTCTTGGAATTCAATTTTAACTGTAATATTACAGAATAAATGTGTTTCTCGTGGTCTGATTTTAGAAAAGAATAGTTGTATGCATGACATGTGTTATAGCTTGAATTTTGAATTATTTAAGGGATAAGTTGACTTGCATGATAATAATTGCATCATTTTTCGATTTATGACTAAGATTTTAGTCTATTAGAATCCCAAATCTCCCACATTCTTTGATACAATAAAACACATAGAAATGTATGCGAGCACATTTTGTCAAAGTTAACAAACATATGAACTCAATAAAGGTAATACAATTACCGAACTTGGAGGATCAATCTCAATGTCCAAGAGAAAAAACAAAACATGAAAGACACATTAAATGAACAATGCATTAATATGTTATATATGTTGATGATGGCACTAAGATGTTTGCTACCCTCTTTCATTTGCTTTACAGATATTGCCATACAAGGAAAAAAAACTATTGTGCAAAAATAAGGTGAATCGCATACACTCAACACTAGTTTACGCATACACTCCCGCTTCATTTAGTTTTTTTCGTTCTAAATCATAAATGGACATTGAACCATTTAAACAGTATCACATTTTTTTTCCTGAATGATCGAATAGAAAAAGTGCAACCTCCATGTATTGACGATACAATATAAATGATTTTTTCGTTATGTAATATCTGGGATTGTAGGAAATTTGAAATTCTAAATTTTAATATAAAAATTCAAACCTCATCACACTAAATCTCTTATGATATCACTTTGATTGGAATTGAATTGAAATTGGAAATGTAACGAACAAATTGAATATCAGACCTTCACATATGGATATTTTAAAACGGGTCCATTGAATAATATTTACAAATATGAATATATTAACATTATTATTTGTCTTGTGTCATAAGATATTCATTTTGTCTTATCGTTCATCGATGGCAATGCTATATGTGATGTGCGCCTTCCCATGTGCTTGAAATTTTCTGTGTGGAAAATTCTCCCAGTTTGTACACAAGGACATCCTTCTATTTTGTAAGTCTCTGACCTTGTTATATTTATCCATAGGCAAATTTGCCTCTTAAAGATCCAGTCTGTTTTTCGACGGTAAAGTCAAGATAAACAGACAAAAATGAATAAAAAAATAAATAAACATAACCTTACACAAACAACGAGTCAAAAAGAAACTTTGAGATCGTGAAAGAGGTACGTGTATTTCCTTTACCTTAATTTAAAGCATTTCGCCAACACCCCCATCCCCACCCACCCCCCCCCCCCCCAAAAAAAAAAAAAAAACACTAAAACAAACAAAAACAGAATAAAAACATACCTGATTTTTAAAACAAATCTGAAAAATGTGAAAGTACGTTAACGGCGAGGAAAGTACCTATAGCAAAATTAATTTGTTCAAGATTAAAATCTCGTTAAATGGAATTTTTGTAATTTGATGACTTCCCGAGTCAAATTCGGTATGCAAACTACTGAATGTTAACAGTCGCACAAGCCATAATTGGTGTAAATTGCAAAGCGCTATAAAATGGTATTTGACTGACGATTCAAATTATCACGTACTTAATGTAATTCCTTAAACTTGATAGTATAATTTATGCCCTGTATGTCTCAATTCTATTACAATGACTTTTTCTACAATCTTCGAAAATAACTCCTTTTGACCGATTTCTATCATAATGAATTCAGTTCAAGGTTTTGAAAAAAATCTTAGTTTTGAGAACGCGTGTTATGACAAAAAGGGAAAGAGACGTTTCACCATAGAGTCCGTAAATTTCCTTTCGTTCGGTAATTATGATAAACATGGTCTGAAAACACTTCAAATCATACTATATATTGTTCTAACTATCTACAATGTATGTTGATTTGAACCTTACGGGTGTAATTTCATCAATAAAGATATATAACTCATACAAGGAGGCCTAACCGTTTATCGAGGCATTTTGTCCGTTACGTGTTTCTACCATAGGTTAACATTACGGTTATGTCCGTTATATGTTGCACGAGGCAGTCCGTTAAGTAGTTTTATGGAAAAAAAAATCATTTATTTTTACGAAATTAACTCTTAGGCTAAATTATAGTAAATAAGTGAAACTTGTGATAGATGTGTCCAAATGGATTTTATTCACAAAAAAATTCCCGCAAAAACCATTTTGATTTGATTTGACACTTCTTGGCAAAACGAAAAGGCGGAGACCTACCCTCTGCAAAAATGTGTCCTTATAATGACGAAAAATGCATTAAAATACGTTATTTTCGTCATTGAACCATTTTTTTTGTAGTAAGTCTTGTGCTACTTGCACAATAAAAAACATAAGAGAATGATTTTCTGGACCAAAATATTAATATTTGGACAAAAATGCCAAAATTGATATTACTATGAGAAACATGGTCCGTTAAGAGGCACGTGACACTTTTTAGGTCCGTTTATGATGCATGTCTCACATTTTGAAAATGCAGGTCTGATGGAAATAAACCTGAATATAGCGAATCCCAATTATTAAAATTGGCAAAATCGATGAAATCTTTGTCAGAAGATTGTCAGAATTATTGTATTATTTTTAATATAATATAAATGCCTAAAATACGAACCATATTCGATAGAGGATTGACCTGTGTTTTTGTAACCGGACATGAATCGGATAAATTTGCCGTGAAATAGAAAATTGCCGAGTGACAAAAACTGTTTCGTTGCCTTGAACGGATATCGCATGAGATTTGTAGTTGTTGATGCCCAAAATCGTACATTGTCGCAGAAAAGAAGAAAGCATATGTTCTGAAAGTCGAAGGTTTTGTTTGCCACGAGTCGAAAAAAATACTAAGAGGTATGTGAAAAAGCCATTGATCTGCAATTGGAGTATCACTTCATAAGATAAATTTTGTTACACGCTGGAACAAGTTTGCAGTATGCTTGATTTCCTCATTGACAACATATTTGTTGTCAATGAGGAGTATCACTTCAATAATACTCATAAATAATACTCTGCAATTGGAGTATCACTTCATAAGATAAAATTTGTTACACACTGGAACAAGTTTGCAGTATGCTTGATTTCCTCATTGACAACATATTTGTCACCTTCGGAGGAGAGATTTTTCAACAACAAATCGGCATTCCAATGGGCACAAACTGTGCTCCTCTCATCGCCGATTTGTTACTCTTACGAGACTGAATTTCTTCAGGGACTCGTAAAGATCAAGAAGATGAAAAAGGAACGGTCATTTAATCTTACATTTAGACATATTGATGATGTCCTTTCTGTCAATAACACTTCATTTGGTAGATGGGTTCCTGCAATATATCCTCCGGAATTGGAGATTAAAGAGACCACCGAATCAAATTGCTTCACGTCTTTCTTGGATTTGCACCTTGAATTTGACCCAGGTGGTCATCTCAGTACAAAAATTTACGATAAACGAGACGATTTTAATTTTCAAATTATTATTTTTCCTAATCTACAGAGCAATATACCTACTTCCCCTGCATACGGTGTTTGTATTTCACAACTTATTCGATATGCCAGAGCTTGCACACATTTCACAGATTTATTTATCAGACACCGATTTCTTCGTGACCGACTTTTGGAGCAGGGCTATAAGAAAATACGTCTCATACGATCCCTAAAAAAATCTTTCTTCGTTATCAGCCACTAGTAGAAAAGTTCAAAATTGAGTTAAAAGATATGGTGGTTAATTGTTTTAATTAGTGTATGACTGGTCTGCTGTGCTCAATATCCCTATTGTGTCTCACAACTATGTTGTGATCTGTGGTCATTACCGGATCCTCAGATCGCAATGGAAGAGGGAGGTTTGGCGCCATAAAACCTGGTTTAACCCACCATTTCGTTTGAAATGCCTGTTCCAAGTCAGGACCATTGCGATCCACCTATTCTCCGGTATGACTGATTCGTTTTTGTCATTTTCTCTGGACTATGAGATTGATCATTCAAGTTCGGTAGTTTTGTTATTACCTTTATTCAGGAAGTAGTGAGTGTATTTCTTGGACGTCAGTTTGTATGTGTTGAGTTTTAAAAACTTTGTCAGTTTCAGTACGGTCTAAAGTTCCAGAAAATGTGTCTGTGTCCCTTCATATTTAGTTTTTTTTTTCATCTATATTTTTTATTTCCTCAGTTTTTGTTCTTTTTTCTTTTCATTGCCTAAAATAAATAACCAAAACAGACTGTATTGAACCGTTTTCATTATATTTATTAATAATTATAGTAGCTTATTGCTTTTTTCATATATTATATACACATGTTTTGTATGTTTTCAATACCGTTTTTTTGTAGAATGATCTAGAATGGTGTTACATGTAAAGCCTTTTGACAATGGTTCATTTTTAAACGTGCATATTCAAATGTATGTATTTTAGTTTCGATAAATCCATATGAATTTTGTCTTTTCTTCTGTATACTAGCGTTCAGTCCTTATAGTAAAATTATGATATATCTATTTATGTTATTTAACAGACATCATATTTTGTCACAGGCACTTAACGGACCAACTTAACAGACAAAGTAATATGTCATCAGCCCTTAACGGACCCTATTTTATAACTTTTCCCCTATTACAAAATTATTATATAACATAGAGCATTGAAAATTAAACAGAATGTTGATACATTATTGTACTTTCTATGGATATCAACCAAAACATGTGTTTTGTTATATAAAAAGAGAAATTGATAAAAATGAGGTAAACATGTTTACATTTGCGACCTTTAAAATACTAAGGAGCCACACGCCTTTTCATTTTATGAAGTTTTATAGATCTATTTTTACACAAATGCAAATCGTATCGAACAGTCATTCATTTTCATTTTGACAGATGTAATTTTTATAAATCTAAAATGCGTATTAATTATGATATAACAAATTAATTACTGACCTTCAGTGTTTTTTCTCGATTATACCTGGTTAACGGACTGTCACGGCGACTTTAACGGACCACAAAAACCGTGAAACACCTTTTAACGGACCATATTTCTCGATAAACGGTTAGGCCTCCTTGTCATAGGTCGATACACAACAAAATAGAATATTGGTTTGTCAATCAAGACAACCAGGATGGGCAGTATTAATCGTGTTGTTAATTGCAAAATTAACAATGTGTTAGATTCATTCTTTTGATCTTGAATATGATGCACATAGAATCAAATGTGTATTGTGAATTGCAGTTATCTCATGTGACGAAGTTGTAATGGTATTCGTCTGTCTGTCTGTCTGTCCATTTGACTAATCTGCTTGGCTGCTAGCTGTGTTCAACAACACTTTAAAAAGGTCTTTGTTTGCAAAGAAATTTCACACACAAAAAAAGGACAACGAGAGCCATATTTGGCCCCTTTATTGTAAAAAAACCCCAAATATCTAGAAAGTGAATCAAATGTTACTAACATTTAGAGACAACGTAGACCGTGGAATTTTTAACTAATTTATATATTTTTTTCAGCATGAAATCAAATACTGTTAGCAATAAGTCTTCAGTCACAGGCACCTGCAAATTTTAAATATTACTCCAGAATTGTAAATTTTCTGTCAATCTGTCCGAAATTCAACTATTTATGGAATTTTCAATGAATATTCCATTCAAAGGTTAAAATCTAGTCGGACAAGTTTTTTTATTCATTTACTTTACTCCGTACTAAATGACAATGCGTCTTTTCTCTAGATCAGTTTTCTATTTTAAGTCTTATAGGGGAAAAATACTGACGTTATTGTACCTTGTCAATAAGAATTTTGCTTTCTGTTCGTCTTTTTAGCAACATACTATGAAAATTGAAAGCTTTCAAAATACTTGATTCAGCCCTAATTTGTTATCTAATCATTGTACTTTGTAAGGACCACTGTGGTCTTCTTTCATTCCTCTGTTTTTTTTGCCAGGACCACTGTGGTCTTCTTTCATTCCTCTGGTTTTTGTCAGGACCACTGTGGTCTTCATTCCTCTGGTTTTTGTCAGGACCACTGTGGTCTTCATTCCTCTGGTTTTTGTCAGGACCACTGTGGTCTACCTTTATTCCTCTGGTTTTTGTCAGGACCACTGTGGTCTTCATTTCTCTGGTTTTTGTCAGGACCACTGTGGTCTTCCTTCATTCCTCTGGTTTTTGTCAGGACCAATGTGGTCTTCTTTCATTCCTCTGGTTATTGTCAGGACCAATGTGGTCTTCCTTCATTCCTCTGGTTTTGTCAGGACCAATGTGGTCTTCCTTCATTCCTCTGGATTTTGTCAGGAACAATGTGGTCTTCTTTGATTCCTCTGGTTTTTGTCAGGAAGACTGTGGTCTTCCTTCATGCCTCTGCTTTTGTCAGGACCACTGTGGTCTTCTTTCATTCCTCTGGTTTTTGTCAGGACCACTGTTGTCTTCCTTCATTCCTCTGGGTTTTTGTAAGGACCACTGTGGTCTTCGTTCGTCTGGTTTTTGTTAGGACCACTATGGTCTTCATTTATCTGGTTTTTGTCAGGACCACTGTGGTCTTTCTTCATTCCTACGGTTTATGTCAGGACCACTGTGGTCTTTCTTAATTCCTTTGTTTTTGTCAGGACCACTGTGGTCTTCATTCCTCTGGTCTTTGTTTGGACCACTGTGGTCTTCCTTCATTCCTCAATCTAGTTGGACAAGCATTTTTATTCATTTGCTTTACTCCGTACTAAATGACAATGCGTCTTTTCTCTAGATCCGTTTTTTTTAAGTCTTATAGGGGGAAAATACTGACGTTATTGTACCTTGTCAATAAGAATTTTGCTTTCTATTCGTCTTTTTAGCAACATACTAAGAAAATAGAAAGGTTTCAAAATACTTGATTCAGCCCTAATTTGTTATCTAATCATTGTACTTTGTAAGGACCACTGTGGTCTTCTTTCATTCCTCTGTTTTTTTTGCCAGGACCACTGTGGTCTTCTTTCATTCCTCTGGTTTTTGTAAGGACCACTGTGGTCTTCATTCCTCTGGTTTTTGTCAGGACCACTGTGGTCTGCATTCATTCCTCTGGTTTTTGTCAGGACCAATGTGGTCTTCTTTCATTCCTCTGGTTATTGTCAGGACCAATGTGGTCTTCCTACATTCCTCTGGTTTTGTCAGGACCAATGTGGTCTTCCTTCATTCCTCTGGATTTTGTCAGGACCACTGTGGTCTTCTTTGATTCCTCTGGTTTTTGTCAGGACCACTGTGGTCTTCCTTCATTCCTCTGGTTTTGTAAGGACCACTGTGGTCTTCTTTCATTCCTCTGGTTTTTGTCAGGACCACTGTTGTCTTCCTTCATTCCTCTGGGTTTTTGTAAGGACCACTGTGGTCTTCGTTCGTTTGGATTTTGCTTTCTATTCGTCTTTTTAGCAACATACTAAGAAAATAGAAAGAATTCAAAATACTTGATTCAGCCCTAATTTGTTATCTAATCATTGTACTTTGTAAGGACCACTGTGGTCTTCTTTCATTCCTCTGGTTTTTGTAAGGACCACTGTGGTCTTCATTCCTCTGGTTTTTGTCAGGACCACTGTGGTCTTCATTCCTCTGGTTTTTGTCAGGACCACTGTGGTCTTCATTCCTCTGGTTTTTGTCAGGACCACTGTGGTCTACCTTTATTCCTCTGGTTTTTGTCAGGACCACTGTGGTCTTCATTTCTCTGGTTTTTGTCAGGACCACTGTGGTCTTCCTTCATTCCTCTGGTTTTTGGCAGGACCAATGTGGTCTTCTTTCATTCCTCTGGTTATTGTCAGGACCAATGTGGTCTTCTTTCATTCCTCTGGTTTTGTCAGGACCAATGTGGTCTTCCTTCATTCCTCTGGTTTTGTCAGGACCACTGTGGTCTTCTTTCATTCCTCTGGTTTTTGTCAGGACCACTGTTGTCTTCCTTCATTCCTTTGGGTTTTTGTAAGGACCACTGTGGTCTTCGTTCGTCTGGTTTTTGTTAGGACTACTGTGGTCTTCATTTCTCTGGTTTTTGTCAGGACCACTGTGGTCTTTCTTCATTCCTATGGTTTATGTCAGGACCACTGTGGTCTTTCTTAATTCCTTTGTTTTTGTCAGGACCACTGTGGTCTTCATTCCTCTGGTTTTTGTCTGGACCACTGTGGTCTTCCTTCATTCCTTTGGTTTTTGTCTGGACCACTGTGGTCTACCTTCATTCGTCTGGTTTTTGTAAGGAGAACTGTGGTCTTCCTTCATTCCTCTGGTTTTGTCAATACCACTGTGGTCTTCTTTCATTTCTCTGGTTTTGTCAGGGCCACTGTGGTCTTCATTCCTCTGGTTTTTGTCAGGACCACTGTGGTCTTCATTTCTCTGGTTTTTGTCAGGACCACTGTGGCCTTCCTTCATTCCTCTGGTTTTTGTCAGGACCTTTTTCAGGATCACTGTGGTCTTCCTTCATTCCTCTGGTTTTGTCAGGACCACTGTGGTCTTCTTTTGTTCCTATTGTTTTTGTCAGGACCACTGTTGTCTACCTTTATTCCTTTGGTTTTTGTCAGGACCACTGTGGTCTTCCTTTATTCCTCTGGTTTTTGTCAGGACACTGTGGTCTTCCTTCATTATTCTGGTTTTGTCAGGACCACTGTGGTCTTCATTCCTCTGGTTTTTGTCAGGACCACTGTGGTTTACCTTCATTCCTCTGGTTTTCGTCAGGGCCACTGTGGTCTTCCTTCATTCCTTTGGCTTTTGTAAGGACCACTGTAGTCTTTGTTCGTCTGGTTTTTTGTAAGGACCACTGTGGTCTTCGTTCGTCTGGTTTTTGTTAGGACCACTGTAGTTTTCATTTTCTGGTGTTTGTCAGGAACACTGTGGTTTACCTTCATTCCTCTGGTTTTTGTAAGGACCTCTGTGGTCTTCGTTCGTCTGGTTTTTGTAAAGACCACTGTGGTCTTCGTTCGTCTGGTTTTTGTTAGGACCACTGTTATCTTCATTCCTCTGGTTTTTGTCAGGACCACTGTGGTCTTCATTCCTCTAGCTTTTGTCAGGACCATTGTGGTCTTCGTTCGTCTGGCTTTTGTAAGGACCACTGTGGTCTTCGTTCGTCTGGTTTTTGTTAGGACCACTATTATCTTCATTACTCTGGTTTTTGTCAGGACCACTGTGGTCTTCCTTCATTCCTTTGGCTTTTGTAAGGACCACTGTGGTCTTCGTTCGTCTGGTTTTTGTTAGGACCACTGTTATCTTCATTCCTCTGGGTTTTGTAAGGACCACTGTGGTCTACCTTCATTCCTCTGGTTTTTGTAAGGACCACTGTGGTCTTCCTTCATTCCTCTGGTTTTTGTCAGGACCACTGTGGTTTTCATTTTCCTGGTTTTTGTCAGGAATACTGTGGTTTACCTTCATTCCTCTGGCTTTTAGGCAGAGCCTTATAGCGTCATAAAGCTATCTGATTTTCGCGGGTTTTTTTTTTCGTCTAGACAGGGTAAATCGGTCAGTCAATATTGCTACCAGAGGATCTATTACAGAACATTATTCGTGTATTGTATTTTAAATGTTATACGGATTGTCTAAAATAAGAGCCAACATAAATGCGATATAAATGTGCATTATATATCGTGTATCAATACTCGTTGACGTTTACTTAAGCATTTTTGACCTTTGACCTTTGATCAAGTGGGCGGAGCTTAATTACAGATTTCTTAACAAATGTGTAAGTGTGCGGAGGAAACAAACAAAACTGATGTGCTATGTTTATGAAACACAGATCGTTCTTAATTTTTAGTGCTTAGATTTAGCTCTGCCTTTAAACGCTTTAGCGCTTTGATTGTAAGTATTCATGTTTACTTATAAACTCATCAAAATTACACATCAACAACTTTTTTTTATATAGATTCGCATTTATATTACGTAATCACTACGCATGTATATAGAGTTAGAATGAAACGGAAAGTTATCATGAAGCACTTCATAATGACACCGAAAAATTAAACGAACCCCCATAAAAAAAAATAAAAAGAAAGAAATCGAGCTAATGTTCTGCTATATAGACTATACTGGTAATTTCATATTGACTTGGGCCTGTATATTTCATAATGTAAAATGTTTCATTAAAGTTGCATCTATTACCAATACGGCAAGATTTCCTTTGATCTGGAACCTAGAACGCCCCAGGAAGGTCAATGATTAATTAAGCTCTTGGCAGGTCTATGTTTAGGCTTTTACCTAGAAAGCTCCAGGAAGGTCAATCGTTAAGCTCTTGGCAGGTCTATGTTTAGGCTTTTACCTAGAAAGCTCCAGGAAGGTCAATGGTTAAGCTCTTGGCAGGTCTATGTTTAGGCTTTTACCTAGAAAGCTCCAGGAAGGTCAATCGTTAAGCTCTTGGCAGGTCTATGTTTAGGCTTTTACCTAGAAAGCTCCAGGAAGGTCAATGGTTAAGCTCTTGGCAGGTCTATGTTTAGGCTTTTACCTAGAAAGCTCCAGGAAGGTCAATCGTTAAGCTCTTGGCAGGTCTATATTTAGGCTTTCTATACCATAACGTCCAGATTTTCTGCATCAATAAAGAATTCACAAATCAGGGGAATAATGCCACTCTAAGATAAATTTTTAATTTGGAGAATATCGATGAATTAACCCTTCTAACAAAGGGAAATTAAATATGTGGTCTAGTAATTTAAGAAAATACCAAGTATGAAATATTTATAAACTTTTACTTTAAATTGGTATTCGCATCATTTTTCTTTGGAAAAAAAAATTGATTATTTGCAATGTCAAATATAATTTAAAGAGTCATAAAGGATAATTAAAAAAAGATAATAATCAAGATCGTGTTCAGTATGGTCTCCCAGCGGAAAATTAATCATACAAATATTTACAAATTAAAGGAACAAATGTTCCAGACTTCCCATTACACCGTCACATAAATGTTTAAAATATAAATTACATTTTGTAAATAAACATGTACTTTAAGGAAACAAAAACCCCATATTATCATAATGCGTGCGTTAATGGGACATTCAGGGATAAAATTAGGAGACACATGCAGAAGACAATGAAACGTTGAAACACATTTAACAAAACATGCATTACATTACCACCGCAAGTTGCAACGTCACCTTCTCTGAAAACGAATTGACAACTCTAACAGGCATATTAAAATAAAGGGCTTTTACTGGATGTTTTGCTTATGTTGCGTCCTCTTGTAAAGTCAAACAAAAGAAAATTAAGGATATAATGAAGAGAATCATCTAAAAGTCACAAGACATAAGGTGGCAGACAGAAGCGATTAATACAGTAATTTTGGAATTCTGACTAAATAATATTCCTCCGCACACTTACACATTTGTTAAGAAATCTGTAATTAAGCTCCGCCCACTTGATCAAAGGTCAAAGGTCAACAATGCTTAAGTGAACGTCAACGAGTATTGATACACGATATGTAGTGCATATTTATATCGCATTTATGTTGGGGTATAAATATGTACCTCTTATTTTAGACAATCCGTATAACATTTAAAATACAATAAACGATTAATGCTCTGTAATAGATCCTCTGGTAGCAATATTGACTGACCGATTTACCCTGTCTAGACGAAAAAAAAACCCGCGAAAATCAGATAGCTATATGACTCTATAAGGCTCTGCCTAAAAACCATTCACTAGTCATTCATTTTTGCTTCTTAAAACATTTGAATAGATATTTTTGCAATAAGAATCCAAAAAACAAATGAAGTTTTAATCATCAGCTGCAAGAAAATTGTGAAAATCAGCATTTTTTGGGGAAATTTGGAACAGCAAAAAATGTTATTTCTTTTTCATGAAATTAGTCAAAATTTTGGCAAAAATGGCTAATCAAAGCGCTAAAGCGTTTAAAGGCAGAGCTAAAACTAAGCACTAAAAATAAAGAACGATCTGCGTTTCATAAACTTGAAACATAGCACATCAGTTTTGTTTTTTTCCTCCGCACACTTTAAATACACATTTGTTAAGAAATCTGTAATTAAGCTCCGCCCACTTGATCAAAGGTCAAAGGTAAAAAATGCTTAAGTAAACGTCAACGAGTATTGATACACGATATGTAGTGCACATTTATATCGCATTTATGTTGGGGGTATAAATATGTACCTCCCTTTTTTAGACAATACGTATAACATTTAGAATACAATACACGAATAATGTTCTGTAATAGATCCTCTGGTAGCAAAATTGACTGACCGGTTGACCCTGTCTAGACGAAAAAAACCCGCAAAAATCAGATAGCTTTATGACGCTATAAGGCTCTGTCTAAAAATGAACAAAATCGTCAAAATTCATCATCTTTTAACGTCTGTAGCAAAGAAAAATGCACAGCAACCTATGAATTTTTCTACATATATTGACTTTGTAGGGTCAGAACATTGCAAAAATCAAGGTTAGAAAAAAAGTTAAATACTTTAAAATTTTGGCTATCCTTAAGGTGGACGTTACGTTATAAACGACGTTACCGATAAAATTTACCTGTACATTGAAAAATCCGTCTAAACGTTGTGAAAAGCAACGCCAATTTTAATTAGAGACTATTGCATTTTTAACGTATAGGCAATGTTTAAAAAACTGTACCTTAAAAACAAAGTCCGTGACATATCCTTTATTTTACATTTATGCATCGCAATTTTTCCAAGGAATATTATGTTAGTTTTTGGTTACATTTTGTATATCGTTAGTCCATTTTTGCGCACAGAAAGTACAATTAAATGGTGTTGAAGCTATGTTTTTCCTATATGTCTTTGTTAATTCCCTTCCAAAATTGCAGTTTACAAATGAATTTATTAGAAAAACGAGCTTCGTGTCCCCTAATTTTTATTTTATATATGGGTGTATATCACTAAGAACTATATGTCTACGAACTTTCATTAAAATCTGGATCTATGTCATTTGGTATCGTCCCACTTTAATATTAAGACATAAGCACTCAATATAAAGACATGAGCACCCAATATAAACTTCTACCGAATATATTGTCAAAACCACCGAATATAGACAAAATCCGTATGTAAAGACAGCTACGGCGTTCCATATTAAAGACAGCCGAGTGTTATTCATTGTGAAATTTTAAATTATCGGTCTATGTAGGTTGTGTCGCGTACACTTATATTCCATATCACACCATAGTCTACTTGTCATATAACAGCAACGTTTTATGATTAGCGACCACAAGAGGACACATAGAAATGTCATATTAAGATTATTTTTCACCCTTGGGTGTGCAGTACTAGTTTGAATAAAACATTCTGTACGACTCCCTTCCTCGATGCGTAGGCTCATTTTTTTTAAGATTTGGCAAAGCATACTGATGTTAAATTGCTTGTTTATTCTCCTTTTTTTAATTATCAATGATAAAACTATTTTGAGATCTGACTTAGACTGTTGTTCCCTGCATCTGTTTTTGAATTTGACCAGATTTTGTTTTTTAACCTTGCTAGTATGTATCAAAATGTTTTGGGTTTTTTTTGTTCGTTTTATAATAACATAGTCAAGCTTTAACATTTCCATCTACTATGTTACTTCATTTTTTGGTTTTATTGTTTTTTGTTCTCCATAAACATATTAGTTTATGACTTTTTCAATAATTTTGGTAGAGTGACTCTGATGAGTCTTGAATAGCAGAAACGCGCTTAGGCGTAGGGAAATTTATTGGAATTTGTTGTCATTTTGATTAATATTGCACATTGTGCCCGAGTTATCAATTAAATCATCTTTCATTTTATTAGTGTCGCTAAAAGAGCAATTAAACCTACAACGCTGCATTGCACTCCAATAATTAAATATGTAAAATGAACATTATACTAACAGATTTCACAAATTAATGCATTTAGTTAAGCTAAGTGATATTGATATTACAAAATTCAAAGTTAATAGGTCGTCAAATGGTATTTTTAGATGACTGCTGTTATGTAACATCACAGTTAAATTTATTAAAATATTCCTTAAAGGAATAAAATAAATATTTAATAAAACGACTCATATTAAACATGTGTTTTCGGCATGATGAAAAACAAAGAAGCAGGGGTACCAATAGTGTATGCAAATGTCAGAAGACAACATGTAAAACATGGAAACACAAAAATAACTGAATATCAATCAACAACGCGAACTCCAGTCGAAACGAGAGTGAAATCAGGTGCTCCGGAAGAGTAAACAGTTCCTGCTTGCTATATCACACAACAGTCAATTCAGTGTGTCAAATCCGGTAAAGGAAGAAAAACAAGACCCTATGACAAACCAATATCTGCACTCATCTGAGAGATCGAAATCCAAAATTTGTCTATAAATGCATAATGTCTTCCGTAAAATTTCTTGAATGAAGACATCAACCGTTGAGCAACATAACCCTGTGTAAGCAATTTTTGCGTCAGACAAGTTGCTCTGCTAAAGAAATCGATGTAAGTCCCGCACGCTCGGGAGTATCAATAAATTATTGAGATATACCGGAGCGGACGGAATATTGCTACACAAGAAGGGAAAATTGACGATTGGAAAGTTGAAGTCATCACGTCTGTCATAGAGCTTTGTTGAATGTTTTTCCTTGAGAGTCAATTTCAAGATGTAGATCTAAATAAGAAGCAGACTTCCTAGAATCCGTAGTGTCCTTAATCACAAGTTCCTGAGTATATATAAGATAATGAAAGTCACCAAATCGAGAATTGTTCAGTGAAAGGACATCATCAATATAACGGAAAATGAGATTAAAAGAGAGAAATAGTCTACGATCTTTTTTGTTTAGAAGTAATTGTAAGAAGTCTGCTTCATATAAATGAAGAAACAAATCAGCAAGCAAAGGTGCACAATTAGTGCCCATTGGAATCCCTATTGTTTGCTGAAAAACACGTCCACCAAACTGAACAAAAATTTTGTCAATGAGAAAGTTGAGCATGTCGATTATTTGATCTCCTTTTAATTTGTTCTTTTTCTTAGACTCATTGATGATAAAGTAAGTCTTGTTATAATCGACTACTTGATATTTGTACCTATAGAAGAAAATGAGATGTTTCCATTCTTTTTTTTAAAAAGCTGCGTTTAATCAGTTGTGCCAATCGCGATTTCAATTTTTCATGTGGAATAAAAGTGTAAAGTGTGGAGAAATTAAATGTTTTGATGCTGTTACAAGATGAAACTGATTAAGAGAAAAGAATCTCCATCAGTTCTTTCGAATTCTTCAGATCCACATTTGATTGACACCATTTCCAGAATAACAACAATCGTAATATTTCTGGAGGCTGGATTTTATTGCCGTACGTATTGAAGTCAACAGAACTGAAATATGTTTAGTTGTACATTTAGATGACCCTGCCATGAAGCGCTGTTTGTATGGATTTTTATGTAATTTAGGAATCCAATACAGGGATTTGCAAACAGTTTGCAATCATAAAATACCATTAACCCTTTTGCTTGGTTTTTAATTCTTCATAATAGTTGATTTTTTTTCTAATTTGCTCATCTTGGGACATTTGTTTGATAAGTCATCCAGTTTTATATTAGGACTGCTACTTTTAATTTTATTTTATTACTTAAAAAAATAAATAAAAGTTATCAAATTTATAAAATAGCATCATACTGTCAGACAAAAGTCAATATAATTGGTTTAAGAATGTGTTTTGTTATTTTAATTTCATTAGATTTAAAATGTTATTTTTGAATTGAAATCCCTTTAAAAAATACTGCCTGTGTATTTCAATCAGGTTTGCAATATCGCTCACCGTTTTCGACAAATTTGGGGTCAAATGGGCCAAAATAGACAATAATAATTGTTTGTCTGAATAAGGTTACCATTGACGCTACGGAGGACTATGCAAGAGCTTGGATAAAGAGGGAAGTGGACTCAGAACCCGAACTTGAATCGTTGTCAGACTGGAAGCTGCATTGATAAACTACGGAAATGTGCCAACCCTCGGTCCAATTCCATATTTTAAGATCGTGAGGTTCTTGACTGTCTTTCCTCCTTATATGACAAATATGTTGTCTTTAAATCTTCATCTAAAAAAGGAGCACGAAGAGTGAACATTTTTGTATTGGATACCTAACTTGCATAAAGATCCATACAAAGAAAGGTATATAGCTGGATCGTCTTCATGTTCTACCTAAGAATTGTCCGTACAACTCATAAAATTTTTGTCTGCAGTCAAAGAAGGACAACATACATATTGTGAAACTATTTATTCTCGTAGTGGAATATACCACGTTAAAGAACACTAAAGATTGGTTGGAAAATTTTAAATCTCGATCATTTTCTTAAGTTCATCCTTTGAAAGCGTTCAATTTTTCAACATTACACACCACCGTAACACACGAGAAACTTAAATGTCGACTGAAAGAACTAATTGAAAGGCATTCTCTAATTCTAGGAATATTGTTGTTTTGGCCTATAATTCTACATATTTTTTTCTAAAACATCTTATAAAGTTTGCACCATGGATCAAGTTTGCAGTATGCTTAATTTACTTATTGACAACATATTTGTCACATTTGGAGGAGAGATTTTTCAACAACAATTGACTTTCCAATGGGCACAAATTGTACCCCTCTCCACGCCGACTTGTTTTTATACTCTTACGAGACTGAATTTCTTCAGCAACTCGTTAAGAACAAGAAGATAAAAGAAGCTAAATCCTTTAATCTCACTTTTAGATATATTGATGATGTCCTCTCTGCTTGCTTCACACGTTTTTCTTGGATTTGCATTTCGAATTTGACTCTGGTGGTCATCTCAGTACAAAAATATATGACTAAAGAGACGATTTTAATGTTCAAATAATTAATTTTCCTAATCTGGAAAGTAACATATCCAACTCACCTGCATATAGGGTGTATATTTCCCCAACTTATCCGATATCTCTTGACCCGACACCGTTGTTTCAGTGATTGGATTTGGACCAAGGTTAAAAGAAAATACGTCTCATCCGGTCTCTTAAAAAGTTTTTTCTTTCGATGTCAGCCACTGGTAGAAAAATTCAAAGTTATGTCAGAAGAAATGATTCGTAATTGTTTCAATTAGTTTGTAACAGTTTGTTGTATACTGAGATGATCACCTCCTTAGAAGAAAATAATGTGAAATAAGTGTACGCGACACAACCTACAATATAAACGTAAATTTATAACATCCACAAATGGAAAAGATCCAGCAGCCTTCAATTTGACCAGCGCTCGCTGCTCGCTGTTTTTCAATTGGCCCCTGGATTGAAAATAAACTACATATGATTCAAGCCAAATCCTTAAGTGCAATGAAAGACCCTCTTCTTGACAAAAATCAATTAACATAAATTCGACTAAATACAAACTAAAGCTTTGCTTAGGACAGGCACATTGAAAATGTGGCGGAGTTAAACTAGTTTTTATTGGCGCCAACCCTCCCCTATTGATAATCAATAACAAAGGACAAACTAACACATAGTAAAAATCAAATCGATAAAAGTTCAATTCAACAAGAGAGTATCTGAGACAAAAGGACAACAAGTAATTAACGGGACGTAGATATACTCTCTTGAGAACACTCGAAGTTACTGACAGCTAGCTAAGAAGCATCCATCGACTGATGTAAAAAAAATCAGGTATGTCGATTTTAAATCCGACACAACACGTCAAACAATTCATGATTTGATGATGCATCATCACACAAAACCGACACACTTGACCGCTGTAATGCTAAAAAATGACATAAGTATAAAAAAAGTATAAAAAGGCAATTAACATTTTAAAGTAAGTATCTAATTATCAATATTTTTACCATAGAAGACTAAATTCAAAGATTTTACTAAAATTTCCATTTCATAACCTTTATTCAATAAAGTTTTAAGCCAATTTTTCACTCCCAAAAGGATTGCTTTTGAATGTATTTGCTTTATAAACAACATTACCGTAGAAATCGGGATTGGATATTCCCTTTACAATCAAATTTCGACGTGTACAGTTAAATTTTCCAATAAGGTATATATATTTATGATAAAACTTAGTAAACGGCTTCACTTACTTGTGGTAACGATATCCTTGTTTAATAGTTTTTTTTGTAATTCACCGGTTTTTATCATTAAAATCAGACACACAAATGCACCACCGAGCATATCTTACCAATTGTGAAATATATACTCCGTAAGAGGGAGCAAGTGGTACATCTCCCTCTAGAAAAGGAAAATTAACGATAGGAAATGAAAAGTCATCCCGTTTATCATTAATTTTAGTGTGTAATTTTCCATTGATAATACTTACATCTAGATCTAAAAATGGGCTCTATCACCGGTAAGGTTAGATTTATTCAAAGTTAATACCTTATCTCCTAATAAAATCATACAGTTCGTGTATAAACATAACCCCCTCGAAGTGAACTTATAATCGTCGTTTTTATTGTTCTTGATAGACAGGTATATAATATCAAGCAGGAACTGCTAACCGTACCGAAATACCTGAGTTGGCTCTCGTTTCACTATAAAATCGCGTAAACCGATTGCACTTTATTTTTGTGGGTTGTTTTTTTCGGATATGAAGAGGGTTTCATTTCGGTTCAGTAAGGTATTGACTTCATTTGGCGTCCGTCCGCGTCTTTTAACAATTGTTCAAACATATTCTCCTCAGAAACTTTTTATAAGGTTTTAATGAAACTGTATGATTGATTTTAAGGGTGTCCTGCACAAAAGTTGTGTTTTGATTTTTGATCTGTCGAAAAACATGGCCAACTTTATTAAAAATATACAAGAGGTCAGACTACTGTTTTTGGATTGAAAATCAAAAAGTAAAAGAGATAAAGAAAGAAGCAGAGGTACCAATGGGGTATCCGAATATCAAAAGTCCGAAAGGGCAGAGACAAAACCAGTGAACACCAACAAGAACGGGACAAAAACAGACAACATGTAAAACATGGAAACACAAAATAACTGAATATCAATCAACAACGCGAACTCCAGTCGAAACAAGAGTGAACCCAGGTGCTCCGGAAGAGTAAGCAGTTCCTGCTTGCTATAGCACACCCGTCGCGTTGCCAATAGTCCATTCAGCGTGTCAAATCCGGTAAAGGAAGACAAAACAAAACCCTATGACAAACCAACATCTGCACTCATCTGAGAGATCGAAATCCCATATTTGTCTATAAGTGCATGATGTCTTCCGTAAAATTTCTTGAGTGAAGACAGCAACCGAGGAGCAACATAACCCTGTGTTTTGCGTCAGACGTGTCGCTCTGCTAAGGAAATCGATGTAAGTCCCGCACGCTCTGGAGTAACGAATCAATTGAGATACGTAAACTCCATAAGCTGGAGCGGACGGAATGTTGCTACACAAGAAGGGAAAGTTGACGATTGGAAATAAAGGTAATAACAAAACTACCGAACTTGAATGATCAATCTCATAGTCCAGAGAAAATGACAAAAACGAATCAGTCATACCGGAGAACTGGTGGATCGCAATGGTCCTGACTTGGTACAGGCATTTCAAACAAAATGGTGGGTTAAACCAGGTTTTATGGCGCCAAACCTCCCTCTTCCATTGCAATCTTAGGATCCGGTAATGACCATATAACACAACATAGTTGTGAGACACAATAGGGATATTGAAGTGATCATCTCAGTACAGCACACCAGTCAAACACTAATTAAAACAATTAACTATCATATCTTTTAACTCAATTTTGAACTTTTCTACTAGTGGCTGATAACGAAGAAAGAATTTTTTTAGTGATCGTATGAGACGTATTTTCTTATAGCCCTGCTTCAAAAGTCGGTCACGAAGAAACCGGTGTCTGATCAAAAAATCTGTGAAATGTGTGCAAGCTCTGTTATATCGAATAAGTTGAGAAATATAAACACCGTAAGCAGGAGAAGTAGGTATATTGCTCTGTAGATTAGGAAAATTAATAATTTGAAAATTAAAATCGTCTCGTTTATCGTAAATTTTTGTACTGAGATGACCACCTGGGTCAAATTCGAGGTGCAAATCCAAGAAAGACGTGAAGCAATTAGATTCGGTGGTCTCTTTAATCTCCAATTCTGGAGGATATATTGAAGGAATCCAACTACCAAATGAAGTGTTATTGACAGAAAGGACATCGTCAATATATCTGAATGTAAGATTAAATGACCTTGCCTCTTTCATCTTCTTGTTCTTTACGAGTCCCTGAAGAAATTCAGTCTCGTAAGAGTATAAAAACAAATCGGCGAGAAGAGGAGCACAGTTTGTGCCCATTGGAATGCCGATTTGTTGTTGAAAAATCTCTCCTCCGAAGGTTGAAGTCATCACGTTTGTCATAGAGCCTTGTTGAAAGTCTTCCTTGTGAGTCAATTTCTAGATACATCTGATACAACTTTCATTCTTCAGCACCAAAAGCTCTACAAAAGTCTCCATTGGTTGAAGTTTTACAGGAGTTATTGTTCTATAAAGGCCATGTTTTTGGTCTATAGAATGAAAACTATTGCAGATAGAGTAAAGCTGTTGCTTGCTCAAACCTTTGGCTCATTGAGCTCTACAAAATTCTCCTTTGGGTCCAAGATGTCAGATGACCTCTTAAATGATCCTTTAAATGTAAAAAATGCGTTTTTTCATGTTTTTGTCTTACAAAATGAAAACTAATGCAGACAGAGAAACTTAAACCTTCAGCTCATTGAGCTAAACAAAACTTTTTTTTGGACACTTAAGAGTTAATGTTTTCACCTTTGTATTTTAAAGTCATCTTGGACGGTCTTGACATCCTCTTTGTCGATGTTTACCATTATTTTGACGGTGTTTTAACTGATGTCTATTGCGTTCTAAAAGTTCAGCTTTATTCTCCTGATATTGCATATGGTTCTATTTCCGCCTTTCCCCGGTATGTTCAACTTATAGGCGAAGTTCTTTGTCCCATCCCACATGACGAACTCGCTGATGGTGTTCCCAGTTACTTCGTCTGTTAAGTCTCTAAGAATATTAGTTTGTTGTTGATCCTGACTGGTAAAACGGGAATGCAAAGGAATCTTGGTGGGAGTACTTTACATTTGATCAATCCTAAGTACTCGCTGATGTCTTCATTTTTTTCTGTGATGATGATGGGATGTCCTTTGGGTACTTTTCCTGTCTTGTTGACAAAGGGATAGAGTGATGTCACGTCATAGTAGTTGATGTTGTCCTCTCCTGCCTCTTTGTACCAGGTGAGAGCTTCAGTTCGTCCACCATAGACAGATTCTCGTGGTTCCAAAACAGAATTCATCTCTATGGAATTTCCATAGACACGAAGGGTCGGATCTTGTTCTATCTCTTTATCGATATCACACTCCCATTTCTGTATGTAGGTGTACCCTTCTTACTGCAGATAGGTCTTCTCTTGGGTCTTTTCATGTAGATCGTACATGAAAATATTGTTGACAGTAACAACCGTGAAATTCATTCACAGTTCCATCGTGGTATCCGTCGACCTTTTAGTGACCGTTAAAGGCGTGCTGGATCTGTATGTCTCTGGTTGCGGATACGTATTTTAACCACTTCATTTCTTTAATAGATACTTGTGTTCTTGTCGATATACTTGCGCCGGGATCCAATGGTCTCCGACCGTAAAAACTTGGAACAAAAGACGAGGTTGCAAGCCGAGGCTATGGTTTTACTGTCATGGAAAGAGTCGATTGGAGCGCCCTCTAAAGTGTCCATTAACAGTTGTCGAAAAGTTTAACAGGCTTTTCTCAGGATGTCTACGTCTATGATGCAGTACTTCAAGAGTTCTTCTTGAAAATCAAAGGAATTTTTTAATGATCTTCGTACCTTTTCATGAACGTTTCCCGATCTTCTGCTTTCATCCCATTGGGGTTGTAATAACGAATGTCTGGAAGGGTCTCAAGTCTGACTTTCTGGTTTACTTCTATTAAAAAGGTGAGGTTAGTATCCTTTGTGGAGTTCTCCGAATCCAAACATTTTCGGAAGTTTGGCTAAGGCCGTGGGTAAAAAATTAAGAGAGTCGATCTTCCGTCTGTTGCAGTTTGAAATCTTCATGGCCATGTTCTTGCTGTTGTTGTCGACGATTTCAGGTTGGATTCCATGGTAAACAGGTGTTGCAATACGGGGATAGAATCATATCTTTTAGAATTATAACATATGACCGTGGAGTCCTCGTTCTTGTCGGAAAACAGCCAAAAACTCGTTTGTGGTATTGGATCCTTGAAAGACCAGTAAATTTTGTCCACATGTATCACATCTCTATCTGTGTTTTCTTCCTTCTCCACACAGCTGGTAAAAACTTTAAGAACCAAACATAAGTTGGGTCAATGATCCATGGCTCAACATGTGATGTGATATGTAGGTTTGCATTTCAGGGGGATTGTCGATGACTAAAAGTATCATGTAGCACTGTTGATCTGGATCGCAGTATTCCTGAGAGGACTAGCAATACATCTCACCGCATTCATGATCGTTTTCCTTACCTTTGAGTTGACGTTGTGGCTCTGCACTTTTAGTAGTTCTTACATGTTGAGTTGCCGTTCTTGGTTTGTTCCAGATGGTATTGAAAACACTCTTCTCCTTTAAAGTTCCGGCCACATTGGTTACAGTTGATCCAGCCGTCTGAAGAGGATTTGTGTGTCTTCTTACAAAGAATGCACGCGTTGTTACATTGTTACTAAATCCCTTTTTGTCATTTTCTCTGGACTATGAGATTGATCATTCAAGTTCGGTAGTTTTGTTATTACCTTTATTTACATGTCTGGTAGTAATAAGATTTGATTAGGAATCCTGTTATGGTAGTAATGACATCGTAATGGTCGTCATGAAGATATAGGTAAATCTTTTTTCAGCTTCCAGTGCTTCATATGTAATGCCATTGAAGTAGTCCTTAGATATCGCGGTTATTTGATATTCCGGGAGTACGGTTTGGAATCTTAAAACTTCCACATGGGCCTTTGGGTGCGTTGGCTTTCTCGTGGAGTTGAACGGTTAAGTATTCTTGCATACTAGTATATCTTCCATTGCGGATGCTCTCCCATATTGAGTGTTTATCAATTTTTGCTTTCCTGGTACCGATGGCTCTAGCACAGCATAAGTCTTCTCTGTTCTGTATCCTGGTTTATTTAAGCATTCTGTCAAGATCAACGTTGTCTGCCACTTCCTTCAGGAATAGATACATGTAGGACATCTAGTACTACGTTTCCATCGACGACAGATTCTTCATGGGATTGTAATGCTCTTTCTTTGAATAGTAGCTCCGAAGTCAAATCCTTGAGTTATAATATCGAAGGGCTATCGGTAAATCCAGAGACTTGGTTTCTATCGCAAGTTTAACGAGCTCCTGTCCTTTCATCTCTTCTCCGATGGTGTGCAGGATAGAGACACACAGGCGCTGTAGTGTCTTCATAATAGTGGCCAGGCCTTTGACTTCAAATTCTTGAAAGGTGATTACATAATGGTTTCTTGAAGTTCTGAACTGGGGCACTGATTTTCTTCCTTTCCTTTCAATGGTGTAGTATTCTTTCGGATAATTCATTTGAAACGGCTGACCTGCTCCTCTTTGTCCATGTCTTTGCTGGTGTAAATCCAAATGACGTTGGGTCGCAAAGGCCTATTTGCATTGAGAACATTCATAACCCAGTTGGTGACGAGTCATATGGGCTTGTAAAGGTCTTAGTTCATCTCGTACACAAGTAAGTGTCTCTGTGGTTGGTCAATCCTCTATGACGACGGGACTGGCTCATCCTTTCAAAAGTGGCTTCACATTGGTTGCAAGTAAATTGCTTAGGCATCCGAAATATATATATAAAAAGCACAGGTAAGTAGAAGTATTCTGTTTTGGCCTCTTTTAGTTATATGGCTTTCGAAGTTTACGTTTATTTGCACGGGTCACAACGCTTACTTTTGTCGTTAAAACACGTCTGCACGTCTCGGTGTCAGAAAACAGGATGATCATGCTCAATGTTTTTGCTCTTTTTACAGTGTTCTTTGGGGAACCGGCTAGAACTGATTGGAACTTGCTTTTACGCTTCGATCTTTGCTTATTATTTCGTTTAAAAAATAAGATTGATGTTTTTTTGTCAACAGATTTTCTTTTGTGGTTAGATTTTGTGAGTGTCTTAGTTTTAATTCTCCGAGGTTAGCCCGCTCCGACACCAACACTATTGTGTTTGTAAACACATCAAAGCTTTAAATTGTCCGTTTAAATTTCAAAATTGTCTAAACCCTAAGGATTCTACCTACCCCAGACATAGGTTGATCATCTAAGTTATAATTTGGTTCCCAAGATCGGTATTTTTCATTGATTGCTCTATGCTCTTAGTGATCATATAGTGTTTGGCATTTTCAGTATTTTGGTAGAGCCCCTCTAATGAGCCTTGAATAGACGAAATGCGCGTCAGGCGTAGCAAAATTTATTGTCAATTTCACACGTTATTGTTTTTTGTAAACAGATTTCATCTGACATGTTTTTCTTGTATCTTTTATATGTTTGATGTTTTTCGTCAATATATTTTGATTTTGTTTCAAAACGTTGAACTTATTTTTCCTAGTATCTTCTCTGAGGAAAAGGAGAAGGAGGAGGGAAATGAGGAGGAAAAATGAGGATGGGGAGGAAAATGAGGAGGGAAAATGAGGAGGAGGGAAAATGAGGAGAAGGAAATGAGGACAAAAATGAGAAGGCAAATGAGGAAGAGGAGGTAACATGAGAAGGGGAGAAATGAGGAGGAGGAAGAGGGAAATCAGGAGGGAAAATGAGGAGGAGACCAAAAAACACATGGAGACGAACGGTGGAAGGAGAGATGAAAAGTTGGCGCCATGCTTGGGGAAAGATAGAAAGGATGGCAAAAGATCGTCACCAATGTAGGACTTTTGTTGCTGCACTACATGCCACCAGGACTATGAGATTGACCATTCAAGTTCGGTAGTTTTGTTATTACCTTTATTTAACGTTCCCAATCAACGTAACTTTAACGTTACCTGACAAGGTAACTAAAATTTTACCTGAGAACGTAAATTATACGTTGTTAGGCAATGTTAAAAATAACGTCGGGGTGACGTTGATCGGAGTGTACAAAACGCTGTTACTGTAACGTAAAAAATGTACCTTACTATTACCAAACAAAAAATAACGTTTTTCTAATGTTAGAATAACATTTTTGCGTTTGCTGGGAAGTTTGTGATTTTTTAAAATGCATCTTTAATGTGTATTGTAAATTTGTAAAATAACATCAGGTTTTATTGTTGGTTTTTAATAACTTCTTGCCTACGGATGTTGTGTTATGCACTTTTGGTTATTTCTATAAAATGATATCAAGAAGTCTGATTTAAATTCACAATTTGTTCTTGTTGCAACTTTGTAGCACTAAATTATAAATAGGCTGTGATTAAATAGAAACATTGAGAAAATTTTTGGTTTAATTTTTGAATAAAACTTTGACATAAAATAGCTTTCACGTGAATCAAGAAAGTGTTTATGTTCTTCTTCTGTATGATCTATCTTCTTGTATTTCAACTGTACTGAATACTGATTCTAGTCTAGATCTGCCCCTAAAACAAATTAAAACAGATTAAAGATATTTTATCATTTTTTATATCAATTTCCTTAAAAAAATATATACTAGAATATATAATTATATATTCACAGGGTCAACCCGTGCCAAGTTATTATATTTTTATAAGATATTAAGTGCAGTTCTCTGTAAGAATCAGGCAAAATTTAAAAACTTTGAATCATGATTTAAAAAACACACGGTTTTGACAATAAATTGTCATTAAAAATAACCCTCTAATGAAGAAACAAACATTAGTTGTTGTCTCAAATGTCAGAGGATGGAGAAAAAATTCTGTTAAAATGATAGGAATTTAGTGTGACTTGACAGAGTTATCTCCCTTTGATTCAAATTTTATATGCATTTCAACCAAAATATATCTCAAATCACTGACTTTAAAAAAAAGTGCCAATGCATTTTTTGTTTCTAATGAAGAAACAAACATTAGTTGTTGTCTCAAATGTCAGAGGATGGAGAAAAAATTCGGTTAAAATGATAGGAATTTAGTGTGACTTGACAGAGTTATCTCCCATTGATTCAAATTTTATATGCATTTCAACCAAAATATATCTCAAATCACTGACTTTAAAAAAAAGTGCCAATGCATTTTTTGTTACTTTTTAAGCATTTTGAACAGTATTTTGAAGTCAAACTCGTGTGTTTTTTAATTATGATTCAACCATTGCCTGATTCTTACAGAGAATGGCACTTAAGTATTTTTCAAAATATTTGACAGATTAACATGAAATTTTAATGTGCAAACATTTTACAGATGGACAAAGTGGAATAACATAAAATTAAATAAGTTTTATCAATGCAAGTAAAACTTGTACATGTTTAACAAAATTACAACAAAATACTAGGCAAAAAAGAAATTTGCTATGCCTGTTGTGTGATTAGTTGATTTAAGACTCATCGAAGGCACACTACCCAAAAGATTGAAAATCTGTCTGTTAAAGTCAAACATAAATGGTCGGTTTAACGATAAACAGGAAGTAGATAAGCAACAGACATGAAATCAAATTCTACTTTATGGCCCCCATGCTTATTATGTTTACCAAATTACAAAAAAAGATGTAGTGGCTGAAAAAACAATTATGGAAAATTAAAACGATTTTTTAAAGTTTGGAATTAAAACAAGAGGCTCCTAGGAGGCTGAATTGCTCACCTTGTCTTGATGTCAACCCTATGGAGACTTTTGTAGAGCTTAATGAACTGAATGTTTAAGCAAGCAACAACTTTTCTCTATCTGCAGAAGTTGTCATTCTGTAGGCCAATAATACCTCTCAACTTAGTGTGGCAGGTCATAAAAACACTATTTTTCATCTTTAAGGGGTTGTAACCCCTATAAGGGGTCATCTGACAACTTTGACCCTAAGGAAAATTTATAGAGCTAAATAAGCTGAACATTTAAGCAAGCAACAGCTTTTCTCTTTCCGCAATATTTTTCATTCGTTGGCCAAAAAACATGCAAAATGTTATTTTAAGGGCTGTAACCCCTGTAAGGGGTCATCTGAAAACTTTGACACTATGGAGACTTTTTAAGAGCTCATTGAACTAAACATTTAAGCAAGCTACCGTTTTTCTTTAACTGCTATAGTTTTCATTCTATGAGCCAAAAGACATGAAAACATATTAATTAAGGGGCTGTTATCTCTATAAGGGGTCATCTGACAACTTCGACCCTATGAATGCTTTTGTAGAGCTAAATGAGCTGAACATTTAAGCAAGCAACAGCTTTTCTCTATCTGCAATAGTTTTTATTCTATAGGCCAAAAACACTATTTTTCATCTTTTCCTGTTAGGTCTTTGTTGTCGTGAACTAAAGTAACAAACACGCATGTGCTGAATGTACATATTTTACTACGTTATGTATACGTTATAAATACGTTATTAAATAACGTTATTGTTTGGTCACACACAAACGTAATCAAACAACGTTACAATAATACCAACTATATTTTGAGTACCCATAGCCACTCTCTCACTTCGATTAGTGCATGCCTTTATTTATCAATACATGTAAAGCAGATAATACTAGAAAGACCCTAATTAATAATTTCTAAAAACTGCCATACCAAAATCATTAGAGGGTTGAGAATATATCATTTATTTCTAAACGTTGAACAAATGTTAGTTAAACGTTTTAAATTCACGGTAAAATCTAACGTTGTGCAAATGTTGCCATGACGTCACCAAGCAACGTTATTTTTTGGTTTACACAGACGTTATCAATAAACGTAACATATGTTATTCAATAAAGTTATATTTGGTTACATACAAACGTTATCAATAAACGTAACAGTAACGTTAAAAAAATGCTTGTTAAGAAACCTGTCTGAAACTTTAAAGATGAATAATATTTAAAGTGTAAGTTCGCGATTTTTTCAAAATTTGTACATTGAAAGACTATGATTGTATTCATTAGTTGATCCCCTGGTTGACTAATGACTAACTGAACAGGGAGTGCATAGTAGAATGCTGTATATTATGTACTAATTGTTACACAGCAATAAGTGCAATAAAGTTATTTCATGTGTTAAAAAAAAAATACATTGAAAGACTATCATGTAAAAATAACTTTGGTGAAATTCCTAGCGCTCAAATATGCATAGTTAGGATAAAATTGGCTTTTGAAAGTAAAAAAAAATCGATCCATGGAGGGTCACGTGATTTGTACTAGATGGCGCTGCTCAAAGCCAATACAGAGTGAATGTTGCATATTATACCCATGTGGTATTAACCGATGTGTACCACAACGGACAATGTGGAATAATTGAAATTAAGTCGGGAATGATAAAATAAAAGTCAGTCTAATGATTGATTGTGAAACGTTTTAAAATGGTACCAATCGTAAAGTTCAGAATTAATTCGTAAAAAAATATAGAATTTAAAAAAAAAATTGATATGCCGTACAGACATTTTCGGAAAATATATATTTCAATTTTCAGTATGTAGAATTGCCCTATACTATTTCTTTTATACATCCTGTTAAAAATTCATGGTTCCCAGACACCCTACTGGGATTACCTTGCATGATTCGTTTGAAGTGATATTTTGATAATTAGTCCTTCCGTGCAAACCATCGCACCACAGGGGCTTACTTATGGTTTTCTGTGTAGAAGACTTTATTCCCTTCTACAAACCACTGGCACAACATGGGTTCACCTGCCGTTTCCTGTGTATGTTTAGTACCCCCGTGCAAACTATCGGCACCACAGGGGTTTAAAATTGTTTCCTGTGTATTAGAAGTTGACATTTACCTGGTTGAATGGGTTCTAGAACACTTTCTTTTAACGAAAATCAACCCCTTTGGTCCACCAGAGTCTATTGAAGTGCGAAAATGTTAATAAAATACCCTTTCTAATCAAAAACATATAAAAACAATAAACTGTTGCTGAGAAAATCATATCGAATTAAGTATTGTCTCAGACTGTAGGAATCTTTTTTTTTGTCAAGTTGCAAATAATTATGTAGTTAATTAATTGTTTTTCCAACACTTCAAAAACGGGAAAAAGTGGGAACTAAAACTCTTTAGACAAATTTTTAATTTGGGTACTAGTATTACACAAACCATGCACAAACACGATGTAGCACCACGCTTTGGCATTGAAAAGTAAATGAAGTGAACAGGTGATATTGACACCTACTGATTAATTATACCGCATTCTAATAAAGAAATTATTTAAAGATGTGCCGGTCGAAATTCTTAAAATCGAGCTGTGGTGGGTGTGTCTAAAGCGGATTGAGTGCTGCAAGGAAATCTTTGATTGGAGGAGCACCTTAATTGATCTATGATATCTGTCAATTATACCTGTAATTAACCAACGGGGCGTGGCAGATCGTCCAAAAGGTTAATGATTTTAATAGACACCTGTGTATTCACCAAGAACTGAATTTATTGTCTTAAATATTTGAAAAAGGATTGAAAACTAGGGCTACTGTGTCAATAAATGTTTCAGATTATTTACTATTTGGAATTATAATTAATTATTTTAAAACAATTTAAGGTTTAAGTAAACTATTATCTTGCTAAACGCGGGATTAAAAAAAATATTAATGCCAAATTATTCATATTTCAAATCATTATTATGATTGACAACATCGGTCTTATGTTACAAATATCGTTAATTGGTTCATGTATTTATCATTGGAGATGTGACGTCACATCTCCAAGAAGCAGAGGTACCAATGGGGTATCCGAATGTCAAAAGTCCGAAAGGGCAGAGACTAAACCAGTAAACACAAACAAGAACGGGACAAAAACAGACAATTGAGCTATCCCATAATTCATCATTGTTCATAACATGGAAGCGCCCATATGGTCTTGTGTATTGGAATAAAATTACGAATATCTTTCTTAATATATCGTTTTCAATGCCCAAACCCGGCATGATGCCTACTCTCATTATAATAAATCAAATAAACTAATAACTCAAAAATCACGAACTTACACTTAAATACCATTGATGAGCCTTAATCACATATGTAAATTTACTTCCGTGTTAGTTCTTGAACTCAAACGAATATAAGCTGCTAATACTTCCGTATAATGTCAGCGACTTAAGCTTTAACTCTTGTAAAAAATATCAAATAGTATTGAATCAAGTAATGGTAAATACTCCTCTGACATGTGAAAAATATAAAAAGTCATACTACTTCTCAGCTGACAGCCTATACCGAATTACATATATCGTCTACGTTTAATATCCTCAACGAATTGCTGACAAGAAGACGAATGTGATGCATCTTCCCGTCACTGTGTATCCTCCAAGAGCACCTTAGTTTACTTCTCCGCCGTACAGGAGACCACGTATGTTTTAGACTTCGATTTTCTCACAGATTTCAATTCTGGTATTTTTTTTTCAATGTCTAAAATTGTTCCCGTTTTACGTAGTTTTGCATATCATTTGCAGTTATTGTGTACAAAGTATGTCATTAAATATTTAGGGCAAATCAGCATGGTGCATAAAGGTCGATCGTTTGTAAAATATATTATGGTTGATCTAAATACAATTTAGGGACCGACCATTTAACTTGAAGGGGGGGGGGGGGGCTTGGTTTTTTTGATGAAAAAAATATATTGGAGGCTGAGGGTAGGGAAAAAAATATTCTAAAGAAGGATTTCTGCTATAAAAAATAATGCTGATAATGAAAAAAATATTCTGTCGCGACGCCTTCGAAAAATAAATATTTTGTCCGCGCTCTGCGCGGAAAAAAATTTCTGATCAAAACAAAAAACCAAGGCCCCCCTTTTCAAGTTAAATGGTCCGTCCCTTACGACCTACATGCCCAAAAAGAAACTTTCGAGGAGAACTCGTTAAAGGTGCGAGCTATTACTGAATCGTTTAGACTTTTGTGGACAGAATAAAATAATAAAACTGGTTCATCCTGTGAGTTATTTTTTTTTTCGCTTGAAAAAACATGAAATGAATTCAATCTAAATCTCCCAATAAGAGTTTTTGACAATTGACAATGTCAGGAATATGTAAGCTAATTTTTCTTCCATGAACAACTTTAATGTGTATGTCATTTGCAGCCTTACTCAAAAGATGATTGCTGCTTTATGCTTTATAGAATTTAAAAAAAAACGGTTATGGCTTTCAAACTAACTCTTTCTAGTGAAAAAAAAACAAAACAAATGTAGTGTTTTGCTTTGAATGAATACAAATACTAGTAGCTGGAAACATTACCAAAGATAAAAAAAATAACTGACTAAACATAAAACCCGTCATCGTTAAATACCAATGACTCTAAATTTCGTTTTCGTAAAGAACAAGAAGATGAAAGAGGCACGGTCATTTAATCTTACATTCAGATATATTGATGATGTCCTTTCTGTCAATAACACTTCATTTGGTAGTTGGATTCCTTCAATATATCCTCCGGAATTGGAGATTAAAGAGACCACCGAATCTAATTGCTTCACGTCTTTCTTGGATTTGCACCTCGAATTTGACCCAGGTGGTCATCTCAGTACAAAAATTTACGATAAACGAGACGATTTTAATTTTCAAATTATTAATTTTCCTAATCTACAGAGCAATATACCTACTTCTCCTGCATACGGTGTTTATATTTCTCAACTTATTCGATATGCCAGAGCTTGCACACATTTCACAGATTTTTTGATCAGACACCGGTTTCTTCGTGATCGACTTTTGAAACAGGGCTATAAGAAAATACGTCTCATACGATCACTAAAAAAAATCTTTCTTCGTTATCAGCCACTAGTAGAAAAGTTCAAAATTGAGTTAAAAGATATGATAGTTAATTGTTTTAATTAGTGTTTGACTGGTCTGCTGTACTGAGATGATCACCTCAATATCCCTATTGTGTCTCACAACTATGTTGTGTTCTATGGTCATTACCGGATCCTAAGATCGCAATGGAAGAGGGAGGTTTGGCGCCATAAAACCTGGTTTAACCCACCATTTCGTTTGAAATGCCTGTACCAAGTCAGGACCATTGCGATCCACCAGTTCTCCGGTATGACTGATTCGTTTTTGTCATTTTCTCTGGACTATGAGATTGATCATTCAAGTTCGGTAGTTTTGTTATTACCTTTATTTACAAAAACAAAACAGCAACTCGAAATTCAGCCAATTGCTCGTGCACAGCTATGTTTACAATGCTATCGTGAATATTTTTATTCGTCATACATGTGCATTTTTAAAATGACAAATTGTTAAAACAGTTTTCCATTCGAATGTTCTTTTTATTTATTTATTGAAAATGGATCCAAAAGTACTAAGACGTTTAGCCTTACCTTACATAAACAGCTGTGGCAAACATATTCCTGATTTGTAATTAAAATTAATGTAAATTTAGCACGTAAATATTTACTTTAGATGTTTCCAAACAGTACTACAGTTTCCGGTTAATTACGTTTCCTCATTTGAACGTAATAACTTCCGTATTGTAGTGCGTTGACAGTACAAAGTGAAAGGTCATATTCTGTTACGAGTTTTTGTTTCAAATATGAAATATCTCCCCAAAAAGCACCGATATATTTTTTTCATAACAGTTTATTGTCTTCGAACAGTTTCTACCTTTTTAAGGTATGAACTGTTACAAGGCAACATATAGCTATAGCATTTGTTCCGGGGTGGTTACCGATTAAAAAATTTCTCCGTGCACACTTATTTTATAGGAGTCGAAACTAAATTACCACACTTATGGAACCGGATTCCAGATCCGAATTTTAGGAATGACCAATCAATCTATAATCAATATTAAATAAAAATATTATACAAAGTAAGTTTAATTGAACAGAATTTTCAACCGAAGTCATCAGCCATCCTACATAACTTTTTTTAAAATATAAAAGTCTTAAGAGAAGGCCATTTCTTATGTACTACCATGATTTCCAAAGGTAAGAATTACAATAACAAGGAGCAAATTAAAAACTTTGGGTGTAGACTTACAAATTGGCTGGAATATACCGACAATTTTAGCAGGAGTCCATCCGAAAACAAATAAGCGATCTCCGGTCGAAATTTGATAAGTGCGTTCGAATCGATTCACGTTCCAAATTCTGCTTAATTTATATGAGATTTTTTTTTTCACGAAGTATTAGCATAAAATTACTTTTTCCTTGGCATTTTAAGTCTTTCTTTATTTTATGTAGCAATTGCTACTACTAAGGCAAAATCAGTTTGTAAATCATTTCAAAGATTTTCAATAGACGATAAAGAGATGTGGAATAAGTGTACGCGACACAACCAACATAAAGAAACGGCAATTTAAAAAATCATAATGGAAAACAGTCTGCAGTCTTCAACAAGTCCAGTCGCTGCTCGCTGTCTTGTATTGGCACAAGACTAAAAATAACGAAAGACCCATTTCTGGACATAGAACAAAATCAGATAGTTGACAGAGACAAACAAAAGCTTTGACAAGGATTCCTGGCTTAGGACAGGCACATATAAAATGTGGCGGGATTAAACTACTTTTTTTTTTGCCCAACCTTTCCCCTCTTGTTAATCTTGTACAAAGCACAAAATAACACACTATAAAAATCAAATCGATAAAAGTTCAATTCAACAAGAGAGAACCTGAGACAAGAGCAATATACGAGAACAACGAGACGCAAATGAACTATCTTGAGAACACTCGCAGTTACTGACAGCTAGCTAAGAAGCATTTATCGACTGATGTAAAAAAATCAAACATCTCAAGAATAATTGCAAGCTCTGTTTCACTGAACGTCGACTGCCATGACTGTGAAAATACATTTGCTGCTTTATTGATATGAATTAAACTTACCACAAACTTGTCCATACAGTCTTTACCCAAGTAATATCTATGCAATTATTTCACTAAAAAAGCCTTCGATGGGTGACATCAAATCAACCAAGAGAACTTGAAAGTTAAAATGGTTCATTCCTTGAACACGCCCAGTATCACCAGTGACTGATTTTTAAAATATTGTTTAAATAATCTGCTACTATATTATTTGGAATGCTTCTCAAAATGTTTGTTTTGGACATTAACAATGACGACTAATTGTGCACCTTTGCTTGCTGATTTGTTTCCTCTTTCATATGAAGCAGACTTCTAACAATACCATATCGATTGTGTCCTTTCACTGAAATAACCTCGATTCGAAGGTTGGACACAAGTCATTTTTAGACCCGACACATTTCATAAGTGTCAGTCCAAAGCAAGATAACTTTGTCAAAGCTTTCGGTTGTCGCTGTCCTCTCTCTGTTAATTGTTTTATGTCCAGGAATGGGTCTTTCGCTGATAATTCAAGGTTTTATGAATTATATCTTTAATCTTGAGTCAATAGCATAAGGGTGAGCAGCGGCCACTGGTAACATTGAAGGCTGTTGTTGGTCTTCAATTGTTGAGGTTTATAAACTGCTGCTTGTTAATGAAATTTGTGCCAAGTACACTGATTCAACTTCTTATTATTGTCTATTGGTGACTATCTCCATCTCTATATATCACCAGGAACTGGACGTCTGGTTCATATTTAGAACTGCATCTCGTTATAAAAAATCAATGACGACTTTCAACAAAGTTCTATGTCAGATGTGATTACTTTGTGGCAACACTATGTCCCCTCCATCTAATGGAGTTTAGATTTCACAACTGGTTCGTCTTTCTACAGCTTGTGGGATTAACCTTGACTTCCTTGTGAGGCGTCACGTTTGGACAAAAAATGCAAACATATGGTCATTTAGAGGGCAGGTCATTGGTTTTGGGATAAAAAGTCTGCTTCACAATAATGCAACAAAGATGCACATGAAATTTTATTTTCGTGTTTTGATGTTTCTTCCTAAGCTATAATCCTTTAATGATCATAATGAAGTTGTTGTTCATGTTATGAATAATTGATTATAGAAGGACCAGACCGTTTTGTTCGCCTATGCTGCATCATATTAGTTTGTGGAGGAATCACCTGCAATACCACAGAAAAAGACATGCCGTGGCAGGAACCCTGTGGTTCAGCAAGTTTTAGTCCACCTAAAAGTAACAATAATGGATGGATACCACACTTTGTCACAGTTCTAAATGAAGCCATGGACGCTTTAAAAAAAGCGCAAAAATATGTAAGTCATTTTATGATTTTATATTCGATTTAACATTTGGCTTAAAGGTTTTGTTGATAAATTCGTATGATTTTGTTCTGATTTATTTGACAAAAGATCAGTTCGGCATATCTGGTTTAATTTTCATACGCTCCTCATATTCATGTAGTGTTTGGCATTTTCAATCTTTTAGAAGAGGGCCTTAAATAGACGAAACGCGGACCTCGCAAGTTAGACAAACGATAAGATATACGAGATATTCCTCTCTTTGCCAGTATATGATTTATTTGTCTTTTATTTTCGTATCATTCTTTACAGAATAAGCAGGTCTCTTTGGAGAATGGTGGACTTAGATGTTATCAAGAGGATTCTGATTTTTCCCATTTAGCGGGCTTTCCAATAGAGAATACAGCAAGGTGGATTGAAAGAATATCAGAACTTAACGTAAGCATACGATTTTATACTTAAAACACTTCAAAAGTAAGATTAAAAATGCACATACCAAAAAAGGTTATAAAACGGTATAATTTGGTTATACGATATATGCATATTTCAAGGAGTAACCTCTCATCAGCAGTATTTGAATCAAAACATTGGTTGGTTAAAACAAAAAGTATTGAACAATGAAAAGTACTCAAAACCGAACAGGGAAGCCATTTTTTTTGTTCTCAAAGAAAAAAATAATCTTGGCAAGATTGCTATGTCAGTTCGAAAAATGACACACTAGTTCTTTATATCTTACATTGGTCCAAAATTAAAAATATAACACATGAGATTCGATAGAAATCCCAAAATTGTTAGCGAAAGACCCATTTTTGGATATAGAACAATTCACATAATAAAAACAGAGACAAACAGAAGCTTTGACAAAGAGTACTGGCTAAGTAACGGGCGCATATTGAGTGTGGAGGGGATAAACTAGTTTATTAGACCTAACCCTCTCTCTGTTAACAATCTTGAATAAAGCACAAAATAACACATGAGAAAAATAAAATCTATGAAATTTCAATTCAACAAGAGACATAAAGACTACAAGAAAAAATGAGACGTATGTCGATTGATATGTACTCATATACGCAATTGATCACTAGAAATAAATATATTACTTATATTATAAGTTTTATAACTTCACGAACATGCGTGAAAATATTTCGAAACTCCAAATAAAAGGTGTGAAGCAGTAATAAAGGATAAGCTATTAAATCTCATTGGTCAAGCTCGTGAATGTCTAAAACTAACATGACTTCGGCTTGATTGTCAATGAGTTCAGCAGTTTGTGAACATCAAAGAGAATTTATTTCCTATAAAACTACATACATGACACATAACACGGTTCGAACTGTTATTGTTTGTATTTGTATCAAGTGTTTCCGTTTTGATAGATAAGAGTTTGTTATTATTTTTCCCCAGCCATTTACTAGGGAAAATACATTCCCAATTTTTAGACCAAAACCATAGCTTGAATCTCAATTCTTCTTACTCTATTGCTTCTATATATACGATTGTCCTTAACCGATCTTTCATATAAAGAAGCCAAACTTATCAAGTAGGTGGACATAAAACACAGTACAACATTGACATCAGTCAATACCAAACATTACAATTAATTTCAATTCTTCGATGTGATAATCTGAGGGGTTTCAGGGCATACTATAAAGATAGTTGTCACTTGACATCACATTTTCGAGGGTATTATTTTTTTCTTTATCTGACCCCTTTATTCTGCTTTGTGATCCATCCTGCAAAGGATTGCAATACGACACATTTGCTGGCATTAGTTAAAGATATCTTAGTAATCACATGGGTATATTTGCAGGTATCAAACGAAGTGCTGTATGACTATCAAAATTTGTCAACCATAATGGTATTTTTGGAACAACTTTATGACGAAAGTAACGGACAAAAAGAAATTGAAAGAGCCTTCAATAAAACAAAAGACGCACTGTGTGCCCTGTGGGGGCAGAATGACTCTACACAGATACAACAAGTAATGCCAACAAGGTCTGCCATGAGGAATAGCTACAGAAAACTTAGCAATCTCTTAAAACTTTTTAGGAATGCCATTGTATATAAAGATGCGATTAGTTACTTAACGATTGTTACAGAAAAATACTTTAAAATATATTTTAGAAATGTGTTTAGATAATAGAATGTGCTTATTCATTTGTTATATATTGTGCTGTGCAATATTGTTCTAGGCATTGATAGTATTTTAATTCAATTCATATAAATGTTTTCCAATAAAATAATACACGTAACAATTGTGTTCTTATCTAACGTGATGCAACATCTATTTAATAGGAACAAGAATAAGTCCCATCTAGCAACAAGACATTGTGGAGTAGCCAAGTATAAATACAAAAATATTTAAAACTAAATTACAATTACGTTATTATTAAGTGATTTTAGGCAAGAAGCTCTTCACGATCCTTTATGTATATAACTTCTTGGAGGCGAAACATCTACTGTCCATTAAGCTCTAGAAAACGATATCCGATGAAACCGAAGGTGACTTGATATAACACCCAGTGCGATAACGGATACCACTCATAGTCACCCAAACTTTGAAATATTTAAATGTAACCAACCGTTTCATATCGGAAATTAAATGAGTATTATGCACACATGATAAAAATAAGGAAATGAATTTATATAATAATTTAGGGTATTAATTATCTGTTATGATAAGTTTCTTTTAGCCATATTTAAATAAATGATAATTCACAGATTTCATTTAATTGTTATACTTCCATAGTAAGAAGTTGTTGTTTATATTATGCTATTTATGAGAGGTAAGATTGACAATAAGGGATAAAATAAAAGGGAGAATATATCAAACTGTAACATTGACTTGTATTGACAATCAATCTATCTTCTTTATAGTAAAATCAATCTCAGTTGCTCTTATGACATTGCAGAACCTTCAGTTCCACATTGTTTAAAAAAGGCCCCTTCCTCTTCTGAATGTAAATTTTTGGATTTAGATTTAAGTATTATTGACGAAAATTACAAACCAAAGTAACGGTATATGATAAACGACGACTTTACCCTCCCTTTTCTGAATTTCACTATAAGGAGATTATCCACTAGCACCGTCTTACGGGGTTTACATTTCACAGTATGTAAGATATGCTCGGATCTGCAGTGGTATTTCTGATTTTAATATAAAAACTGTTTTATTAGAGAAAAATTAGTAAGACAAGATTATCGATACCACATGCTAGTAAAATAGTTTTCGAAATCTTCCACAAGTATCCATCTCTTATTCAAAACTTTAATTGTACACGTCGAATTCTGATAGTGAAAGGCATATCACATACTGAATATTATGGTATTGTTGAAGCTTAAAACAATCAATTTATACAATAAAACAATAAAACAACGTTAGCCTTGGTCCTATGTGTAATTTGAAGTTATAGCGTGTGATTATTGTATAATAACTTTTATTGTAAAAACAAATCAGTACTTTATAAACTTTAATGTTACAGAGTTTAGATATTATTGATACGAATATGGAATTAATCAAAACGTTCATTATCATGATATTTAAATAAATAAATATACACATGTATCAAACGTGTCCTCCCCCCACAAAATACAAATTCAGTTTTCATTAGAGACAACACAAATTAGAAAGTTCAATTCGGGCAAGTACAAAGTACCATTTAAGGCCGAAGAGAACTGGACACACTTCACCACAAAATTTCGAAAAAGTAAGCAAAAAAGCAGCACTAAAATTATCGACAATACGATTAACAATTCTAAATCCTAATAAGAGGAAAATTCCAAGACAGATGATAATTTATGCGGTTGCCAAGTTAAGATGTACTTTGGCCAAGAGCCAAAATTTTAAAGTATTATAATTTTTTTCTTACCTTGATTTTTGCAATGTTTTGACCCTAAAAGGTCAATATATTATGAATATATCAAACTAAAAACAATCATATGTTCGTGTTGATATAAGAAAGTTTTGGCATATTTTCATGTATTTTAGGGGCATTTTCTGCTGTACCAAATTTCCCGAAAAAATGCTGATTTTCTCAATTCTATTGCAGCTGATGGTTAAAACTTCATTTTGTTTTGTGGTTTCTTATGCGAAAAAATCTAATCAAATGTTTTAGGATACAGAAATGGTAAATATTTATTTTTCATGAGATGACCTTTACCACCCTATACCTTATTTTAGGAAAATCTAACCTGAATTCATAAGCAATTTAGGGCCTAAATTTTTAAATTGCGATTACTCCACAACTACTTGTTGAAAATTCATATTTTTTTACACAATTTTATGGTATAATTATATTTTTAAAATTCATTGCCATTGTTCATGAATTTTGAATTATTTTAAAGTTATTTCCAAACGAGATTTCAACGAGACCGAAACCTGACCAAAATATATCATTAACGCCTTTGAAAAGGAAGGCCATCCGGTTTATTTTATATCAGGGGAATGGTTGCAAAGACTAGTAAAATGACCACCCACTATTGTCAAATTTGTCTTAAATGTAATCTTTTTTCTATATTTTCAAGAAGCTAAATAAATAAATTAATCTGTTTAAATGTCTTCTCGAGTTTTTTTAAGTAATTAGATGTTTGTTTTGTTTAACTTTTCCCTTTTTTACTTCTTATATCAAATATCATTTAATAAAAAAAATATGGTACCGTTGCCCTTAAAGGAAAGAAACTCAGATTTCAACGTGTTCATGATTTTAAATATTCTTGATCCATTCTTATTAATTTCTATATTTGAAATCTTCATAATAAATAGTTTACGTATATTAAGTTTATTTGTACAAAGTTTATCGATGGAAAATAAATAGAATTTATGGTGTAAATTAACGATAAAAGGAAAACAAAGATAAAGCTATACTTCCTGATTTCCTTTTCTTCTTAAACAATATGCATCGTACATGAACCCACATGCATACAGGTAAGTCATTCAAAGATAAAGTATAAGTTGTAAGTGCATTGAAATAAAATTCAGTTCATTTTCTTGTAAACTTTTTAAAAGTCAAAGAATTTGATTGGATACACGATCATTTAAACTACGCCTTAAATCGTAAAGAAAGTCTTGTCGAATCCAGTTTAAACAGGAATACAACAATGAAGTTTATAGTCACTTTGCAGTGTGCAATGTAATTGACAGGTGCACAATATTAATACGCCGATCTAATTGACCGAATTTTTAATATTTTCATGTAAAAAAATATTATTTTACCAAGTGTTTGCGCCGAAAATATTAATAAATTTACTTATAAGTATCAACTGTGGTAATTTTTGGTTTACAGAAGCCATAAACTAAATTTTTAATGGTGGATTTTTTTACAGAAACCGCTTCGCGGATTATTTAATGTGCACCATAAAAAATCAGTTTATGGCTCAATTAAACAAAAAACTTATTACAGTTAATTCTTAAATACATTAAGGAAGGAGCGTCATGCGCATACATGTATGCTATCTGGGCTTATATGCAATAAATACCTATAAATTATGTTTTCAGATTTATATATCTTATCAAAATTTAGCAAATAGTGTGACAAGCTTCGTAAATATTCATTGGATCAGTCATATATCATATTCGTATTATTTTTTTTTATTTAAGGTTTTGGAAATTTATTGTTATTTGTTCAAGCGTTTTACCTCTTGGGGCACTTGACTGTTGCTGATTGCAAATGTTTCCAGAGTCCACCGTGGATTAAGCCCTGTGGAGTACACTTCATAAGACCTCCAATAAAACCGACAACGTTACTACAAGACGTTCAAGATATTCTTACTAAACTCCGAGAAATAAAAGATCATGCTCTTGGGCTCAAAGTAAGCTATGTATGTATTATATTTTAATTTTTACCGATTAATTACTATACCATTAACAAAAACAAACGAATGAATATTGCTATAGAATAAGTCTTGTATGCTTAGTTCACACTGGACTTTTTTTCTTTGTAATAGGTATGAGATGAGATGTAGAAATGTTTAATTGAAAACCCCTCAAAATTAAGAAAGTATCAGTGGTCTTTTGTATGAGTGTGTATGTTATTAAGTCGTGAAACTAAAACAAAGGTTGTCAATTATTTTTCAGTATTTGATCAATTATGATAAACAGTTTTGGAAATAAATTGTATTAAAATGATTTTAAGTTGGTTAACAAGGATCAAAATACAGCAAATACCTCTACTTCATCCAAATACGGCAGATTTTGAATGTTCAGACGGAAAAACATTCAATGCACCATTATTGAAAATTATAATAAAACACACAGTTAAAGCATGCAAAAACATAAGCAACTCAATTATATGTGAAGAGTTTATTTGTAAAAGTCAACATTTGAAAAATAAAGGTAATAAAAAGATACCCGAGGATCAATTTCAATGCCAAAGAGAAAAGAAAAAAACCCAATGGAATTAAGTCACACCGGAATAGTTATAAATCGCAATGGTCCTGACTTGGTACAGGCATTTCAAATGAAATGGTGGGTAAAGCCAGGTTTTATGCCGCGCCAAAACCTCCATCTTCCATTGCGATCTTATGGACCGGTAGTAACACACCACGCAACACGGTTGTGAAGACACAATAGGGAAAATAAGATGATCATCTCAGTAAAACAATCAGCAAAACACTAATCAAAACAATCACTAACCAATACGTTCAACTTCATTTTGAATTTTTCCACCAGTGATAGCACTTTGAGTGATAGTTGGGGAAAAATAAATAACTAGTGATTCTTTTATTATCATTTATTCTTCAATATACTTTTTTCGATTGCCGTGGAGTGTAATGTCTTATTTTATATTTTAATTGATCAGATAGAAAACGGGTCCCTTCAACCTTATCTACGGATGTGTCTAGATTCAGACTTACATCATTTAGACGGATTTCCGAGACCAAATCACACAAAACTCAATATTGACCCGATACACTTGAATGTGAGTATCATTAACCTGTATAAAGCAACCTGATTTAGAACTTAAAAATTGCTACTTTTTCAAAACGATCCGCTCAGAGACAAACAAAAGTTCGAAAAACGGGAAACTCGTAGCTCTATATGAATTATTATTTGATCTTTGTCAAAAAAATAATAGGGTTTTAAGAAAACAAGGAGACGAGAAAAGGACATGAGAAATTTTTTTTGACTGTGTTAAAAGAAAGTGGTCGGAGTATTACCACTCAAGTTTATGAGTAAATTCCTACCGGGAAGAAGGAGTCATGTACAGATGCTTTCTCTTTTCGATCTGTTAAGCGTCTCATACTCATTGTATATTGTCGTCTCCCTTTGATAACGATTAAATGATTTTACCCAATAAAGGAGAATGTGGCTGGTTGATGTACCCAATACTGGTCATATCCGTTTGTTATCTGTCGTTGACCAGGCCAGGTTAACCTGATGTGGGTCATCGGTCTGTTTATAAATGATAAATTTTAATGAATTATTATAAACTTGTCAAATGAATAATGATTCAAACATCTGGACGAACGTATATTTTGTAAGAAAGCAAAGGGACCTATTCTTCTTTCTTTAAAATATATACACATAGAACATGGGGATATCAACATTACTGCATATGTGAATTTGACCTTTTATTACCAAGTTATTAGCATCTATACATTATACATGTTTTTTTGTTCTAGCTTACATTAGAGACCCATGCTGATTTTAGAGATATTTCTATCATCTTAGTTTTTATGGAACAACTTATCAATGACGAAGAACAAACTTTACATTACGGTCATGACGGTGATGACTTTTGTACCGTGAGTCGAAAACTAAGGGATGTTTTGTGCGATATCAGAATCAAGATAAAAGATAACGACACTATGTTTACTCCATCTTTGAATGTCATGAGTGAGGTTTACAGAAACGTGACCAATATGGATAGGCTAGTTAGAAATTTTATTGTATTGAAGGATCTGATTAGCTTTATTGATGTGACTTATACAAAATATTCACGGTATATATTAAGGCGTCTCCCATAGGATATATCTACTACACAAAGACATCTTCCATATGTTGTTTCATCTAGTGATTTGCTGCCATTTACACAGCAGTTTCTTTCCTTGATGTAAGGGTATTTTAATTATTGACTATATATTTGTTAATCTTTACACTTTTGTTGTACCGTAAAGCATTTATTATTTGTAATTTATTCTAGACATAAAATATTCTACAACTGTTAAATAAAGATTCATAACTAGTATGAATTATGATGGTCTATAATTTGCTTACTTGGATCGACCGTCAATGTCCAGACAAAACAAGGGATATTTGAAAGAAGCAAAGGTGTACCAAAGGGGTAATCAACATCATAAAACCGAAAAGACAAAGACAAAATCGGAAGACAAAAAATCATCATAACGAAACAAACCATACAACAACAACAACATAAAAAAACACACACACACACACGCATAACAACATAACCGCATTTAACAACGTGAAATCAAGTTGAAACGAGAGTGAAATCAGGTGCTCCGGAAAAGTAAGCAGTTCCTGCTTGCTATAGCACACCAAATATCGATTTAGTGTTGGTCAAATCCGGGAAGGATGACATTACCAAACTCTATATCAATAGAAGAAAATGAGATGTGGAATAAGTGTACACGACACAACCTACATTATAAACGTATATTTTAAATATCCACAATGGAAAACAGCCAGCAGCCTTCAATTTGACCAGCGGTCGCTGCTCGCTGTTTTTCAATTGGCCACTGGATTGAAAATAAAATACATATGATTCAAGCCCAATCCCAAAGTGCATTGAAAGACCCTCTTCTTGACAAAAAACAATTAACAAAAATTCGACTAAATACAAACATAAGCTTTGATAAAGATTCCTGGCTTAGGACAGGCACATTAAAATGTGGCGGGGTTAAACTAGTTTTTTGGCGCCAACCTTCCCCCTAATGATAATCAATAACAAAGCACAAACTAACACACAGTAAAAATTAAATCGATAGAAGTTCAATTCAACAAGAGAGTATCTGAGACAAAAGGACAACAGGTAATTAACGGGACGTAAAGATACTCTCTTGAGAACACTCGAAGTTACTGACAGCTAGCTAAGAAGCATCCATCGACTGATGTAAAACAATCAAGTATGTCGATTTTAAATCCGACACAACACGTCAAACACTTGATTTGATGATGCATCATCACACAAAACCGACACACTTGACCGCTGTAATGCTCAAAAATGACATGAGTATAAAAAGGCAATTAACATTTTAAAGTAAGTATCAAATTATCAAGATTTTTACCAAAGAAGAATAAATTCAAAGATTTTACTAAAATATCCATTTCATAACCTTTATTTAATAAAGTTTTAAGCCAATTTTGCATTCCCAGGGGATTGTTTTTGAATTTATTTGCTCTATAAACAACATTACCGTAGAAATCTGGATGGGATATTCCCTTTACAATCAAAAGTCGTCGTGTACAGTTAAATTTTCCAATAAGGTATAGATATTTATGATAAAACTTAGTAAACGACTTCACTAATTTGTGGTAACGATATCCTTGTTTTAGTAATTTTTTTGTAATACACCGGTTTTTATCATTAAAATCAGACACACCACTGCAGATCCGAGCATATCTTACCAACTGTGAAATATATACTCCGTAAGACGGAGCAAGTGGTACATCTCCCTCTAGAAAAGGAAAATTCACAATAGGAAATGAAAAGTCATCCCGTTTATCATATATTTTAGTGTGTAATTTTCCATTGATTATACTTAAATCTAGATCTAAAAATGGGCATCTATCACCAGTAAGGTTAGATTTATTCAAAGTTAATTCCTTGGGATAAATTTCAGTAATAAAATTAGAAAATGTCGGATTGTTTAGTGAAAGAATGTCGTCTAAATATCTGTATGTATAATTAAAAGTTTCAATGAGATGTTGTCTGTTGGGGTCTTTTTGAAGTTTTGCCATAAATTGGGATTCATAACAAAACAAGAAAAAGGTCAGCAATAAGTGGGGCACAATTAGTTCCCATAGGGATACCAATGACTTGGCGATAAATTGTTCTCCCAAAACGAATTTAAATGTTTTCCAAAAGATAATTTAAAGCAGTTATCATTTCTGCATCAGTCCAATTGACGTAACCTTTATGAGTCTCGTTGCTAAAAAACGATTTATTAAATAATTTAGAAACTTTAGAGCAGATATAGTCACTTTTAGATTTATCGAAACACCATTTAACCAGATATTCAAATTGTTTTTTAATAAGACAGTGAGGAAGGTTAGTGTACAAAGTAGAAAAATCGTAGCTATCAACTGTATGGTAAGTACCTTCAAAAGCGCGAAGTTTGTCTAAAACATCGAGCGAATTTTTCACACTCCAAAAATGATTTATGCCACTATTTTCAAATACCTTTTCGCAGTATCGAATAATAAATTCTTTCATAGTAGTCAAAGCAAGTGATAAGACTTTAGAAATATTAGTGAGAGAACACTTACTTGAAGCAGATATGAAACGAGATTTATAAGGATGTTTGTGTAGTTTAGGGATCCAGTACATTGTAGGTAGTTTATTGTATGTAGTAGCGGCTCGTAGTGATGTGGTATGTAAAATATGGTCCTCAATAATACTACATTCTGTAGATTGTACGCGAATAAAAGTGTTGGAGCTTTTAATTTCTTGCATCAACACTTCAAGGTAAACCAACATCTGTGCTCATCTGAGAGATAGAAATCCTGTATTTGTATACAAACACATGGTGTCTTCTATAAAATTTCTTAAGTGATGACAACAACCTGGGAGCAAAGTACCCATGTGTTACGATTTGCTTGTCAGCCGTGTAGCTTTATCAAGTAAGTCGTTATAATTCCCACATGCTCTGGAATAACGAATCAATTGGAATACGTAAGCTCCATATGCTGGACGGGACGGAATCTTGCTACACAGAAAGGGGAAGTTGACTATTAGAAAGTTGAAGCCATCACATTTGTCATAGCGCTTCGTACAAAGTCTCCCTAGTGTGTCAATATCGAGAAATAGATCCAAATATGAAGCGGACCTCCTAGAATCTGTAGTGTCCTTTACTAGTATCTAAAGTTCCTTCGGATATATGAGATGTTAATACCGTTAGTCAACGAATCGAGGATTGTTTAGTGTAAGGAAATCATCAATAAAACCAAATGTGAGATTGAAGGATAAAGCAAGTCTGCGGTCCTTTTTGTCTGGAAGTGATTATAAGAAGTCCGCTTTATATGAATGAAGAAACAAATCGGCAAGCAATGGTGCACAATTTTTGCCCATTAGGATACCTATTGTCTGCTGAAAAACACGTCCACCAAACTGTACAAATATGTTGTCAATCAGAAAGTTGAATATTTCTATTATTTGATCTTCTGTAAATTTGTTTCTCCTACTAGACTCTTGGATGACAAAATAAGTCTTTTTATAATCGACTACCAAATACTTGAACCTGCGTTTTCCATTCTTTTTGATAAATCTACGTTTAATCAACTGTGCCAAACGAGAATTTGATTTACTTTGAATGTGGAATTGAAGTATATAATGTAGAGAAATCAATCGTTTTAATGCTTTTACAAGATGAAATTGACTTCGAATGGAGAATTTCCATCAGTTCTTCAGAATTTTTGAGAATTCACATTTGATTGACGCCATTTCTGGAGTAACATCAATCGAAATACTTTTGAAGGCTTTATTTTATTGCCGTCAATATTGATGTTAACAAAACTGAAAGAGATTTAGTTGTACATTTGGATGACCCAGCAATAAAACGTTGCTTGTATGGAGTTTTATGTAACTTGGGAATCCAATACAAGGACGGAACGTCATCTTTTTTTTTGTCAACAGAATGCCAAAAGGAAGAAATGACAGAACTATGATTGTTGATTATTTCCTCCTTTGACAGTGTTGTTGCTGTATATGTGGTGCTTTTGCTGGTACAACCAACCCATAACATTTAAAATAATAAAAAAGAAGCAAAGTTTGACCATGTTGACTGCTACTTAAATGTTAGAGGTTGATAGAGAGAAGCAGAGGTACCAATGGGGTATCTGAATTCAAAAGTCCTAAAAGACAAATGACAACAAAGTTCCAGACAATAAATTTTGCTACGCCTGACGCGCGTTTCGTCTATTCAAGACTCATCAGATGCGCTCTACCAAAAATATTGAAAATGCCGAACACTGTATGAATATGAAGAGCATTGAACAGTATAACCAAAAATACCAAACTGGGGAACCAAATTATTACTAAGATATTCAACCTATGTCTGGGGTAGGAAAAACCTTAGGGTTAAGACAATTTTGAAATTTAGACGGATAATTTAAAGCTTTGATATATTCTCCAACTCAAAAGTGTTGGTGCCGGAGCGGGCTAACCTCGGGGAATTTAAACTCCACCAGCAGTGCTAACCTTCACGTGTGTTCGAAATACAAATGACAACAAAGTTCCAGACAGTAAATTTTGCTACGCCTGACGCGCGTTTCGTCTATTCAAGACTCATCAGAGGCGCTCTACCAAAAATATTGAAAATGCCAAACACTGTATGAAAAGGGCAGATACAAAACCAGTAAACACCAACAAGAACAGGACAAAAACAGACAACATGTAAAACATGGAAACACAAAATAACTGAATGTCAATCAACAACGCGAACTCAATATACAATATATGCTCGAGAGCATATACAATAACTTTTAAATGTTTTTCTCTCCCAAAAATGGAAATCGGTGTGTGGAGAGGATACTCTTGAAGTCCCTGGGGGTATTCAGCAGCCGAACTTCAAACTTTACGACATGATTTTTACCAATAATAGGTTTTTGAAATTTTCCGATGGGTTGAAATTCAAATTGTTTTATAATCATGGTTTCTTTTCTTCTTGTATGCACATGGTTATTATCCTCTGTGCTCGCTTTGGCTACCTTTGGGGTAAATAACGTCTCTTTCTACACTACCTGTTTTCGGTCATCTTTATTTCTATCAAAATGATGTTTATCCATGAAATATACATAATCAGCATACGACATAATAAGGCAGTTTTATTGAAATCCACCTTTAACCTTTGTTAATCAAAACACTCGCTTCGAAAGATTTCTCTGAACTTTTTTCATCAAGAGACTCGCTTCAAAAGATTTATCTCAAGACATTCGCTTCGAAAGATTTTTCTAACCTTTACTCGTCAAAAGTCTGGCTTTGACAGATTTCTCTGTACTTTGTTCACCAAGAGTCTGGCTTCGAAAGATTTCTTTGAACTTTGTTCATCAAGAGATTCGCTTTGATTTTTTTTTTGGTGAACTTTGTTCATCAAGAGACTCGCTTCGAAAGATGTTTTTGAACTTTGTTCACCAAGAGTCTCGTTTTGAAAGATGTCTCTGAACTTTGTTATTCAATGTTCTTGCTTCGAAAGATGTATCTTAACTTTGTAAATTCAAGATTCTCGGTTCAAAAGATGTCTCTGAACTTTATTCATCAAGAGTCTCGCTTCGAAATATGTCTCTGAACTATGTTAATCAAGAAACTCGCTTCGAAAGATTCTCTGAAGTTTGCATATGTATCAAAATATAAAATTAAAATGAAATAAATTTTCTTCAAATACACAATTTCCTCAACTAAAATTACCTGCACTCAGAAATTAATGATATTCAAAGGTACAGCAGCCAAAGCACAATCATCTTCCCTGATGGTCAAATAAAAACTGAATGAATCTTAAAGACATTCAGTTTAGAAGTGTTCAGTGTTTTAATTAGCATGAAACAAAATCATCACTTATTTGTAAAGTAATTAATCTGTTTAACAAGTTGATTAATCTGTTTTAATCCTAAAATCATCTCCGTTGCTTAATATCTTGAAGAGGCCCTTGTGTGGGGAAGCAAAAATCCAGAAATATGTTTACTAACTCAGTTTTATAATTAATTAAAGCCACATTTTATTGCTTTCTATCAAAAATTTGTAATCTAGTTTTGTTCTTAGTTTACTGGGGTGTAAGTTAGTTATACTATTCGGTATACGGTGTTTCTGAATAAGAAACCCACTCGGCCTCCGGTCCTGGGGGTTTCTTATCCAGAAACACCTTTACCCCATGGTATAACTATTACAGAGACTCGCTTCGAAAGATTTCTCTGATGTTTATTCATTAATTAAGAGCTCACTTCGAAAGATTTCTCTAAAGTTTATTCATTAATTAAGAGAACTTTGTTCACCAAGAGTCCCGCTACAAAAGATTCCTCTCAACTTTGTTCATCAAGAGTCTAGTTACGAAAGATTTCTCTGATTTTTGTTCTTCAATCAATAGACTCGCTCTAAAATTTGTTCATCAGAGTCTCGCATCGAAAGCTTTCTCCGAACTTTGTTAAAAAAGAAAGTTTCGCTTCGAGAAATTTTTCTGAGCTTTTTTCCTCACGAGACTTGCTTCGAAAGATTCTATTAAGATATACACTGTACGTATATTTTCAAAATACAAAGTCTTGAAAGATAGTCCGTAGACCAATTCAGAATGCGGCAATTTCGGTAGAGAGTTTAAGTGCGACTAGCTAATGATTTTTCTTGCTCGTTACACTGACTCTGAACTCCAAAATGCTGAACGTAAGCCCCTGTGGGGAGACTTAAGTTTATTTATTAAAAGTATTATTGTAAAATAACTGGTTGTAGAGAAATTTTGTCAGCAGGTATAACTTGTAGTCGCTAAAAATAGCAGAGGATATTTATCACTTTTTATCATTTGATAATCAAAAGTGAGATTCTACCTAGGCCTGTTGAATGATCTTGTTCTTGTCTTAAAAAGGGCCGAATGATTTTTGGCTTTAACTAATTCTGAACTATTGGCTATCAATTTATTGTTATCATGTATTTCATGTATTTGAATGACAGAGATTTCAATCATAACATTTTTGATTGACATAACAAAAGTAGAAAGTTTTAGTATTACATTTTATAAAACTTGATGATATCATAGTCTCTAGCTTCTGTTTCATAATGAAAAACCTGATCTGTGGAACTTTCAGAAAGTCTGAAAATGTTCCATATAAAAGATTGCAAACGCATCTTCATGTTTATGTACTTAATACTTATCTTTAGAATGGGTCGCCTTTGTGAGTATAATTTTACGACTATTATAATAAAATGTTTAGCTTAATTAAGGATTCAATCTTCAGAATTCTTGATAAATCACATTTAAGCAGATTTATCAACGCATTAAAAGATCCTTCAAAGAGCAAACTATCATTAACGAATTCTGCAAGAACAATAAACACCAGAAGTGGAACTTTTCGGACATAAACTAAACCGTCAATGTCCAAACATCATTATGATATTCGGCCTCCATCCTACAAGTCATTTTCTAACTATTCTATTATATAGTTTTTGTCGATTAGAATCGGTTTGATCTTTCAGCACCAACCGGTAACGTTACAAAATAGTTCTTTCTTACATCAAAGAACTATCTGTAAAATACGTTAATAGCTAAATATAACAAGGCACCAACCATTTTTATATGGTGGGCGGGCTTGGATTTTCCAACCTGATAATATTTTTATTGACAAAAGCAAAATCATTTTTCCCACATATTCAGAATATTTTTTTTATTTGTTAATATGCATGTCCATTCTATTGTATTATCTCTACATTATTCGTATAATTTGTTTTCCTGGTGGTATCTTCTTTAGTTTCACTTCATGTCTGCTAGCTAACCTATTTAAATATTGTCTGACAATGCATTAAGAACTTTTACTTTGCTTTTATTTTGACCATGTGACTCAGAATTACTTTGTATCCTTTCCCATCTTTGAACGTATTGTCTAAAGTTGTAACAATTGTACAATGTTAATAAAACTCACAATATTATTTTGTCAGAAACATCAATGGAGAATTTTCATAAATTTAAAAAAAAATCCAGTCAGCTTAATATTTTCTGATGTTGTCGTTTAAATAATAACAGTTCCTTCATTCTAATTTGTTCTTTTTCCTTTTTGTGATCTTCCTTTCTAGCTGTCGCCATGGGTCCAATCTTCATTTCAAAATTATTGTAATTATTTTGATGTTTCATCATATCTTTTCTTGACAATGTTTATTCAACATGTATCAAGTAGCTTGGTTATTATCCGTCAAAGATTAACTGATTACAGTCTGTTTATCTACTGATTTTATACATTTCTCTTGCTAGTTTATACATTTCCCAATTATCTTTAAATTAGTAGTTAGATAGCATCTATATGCAGTAACAGCTAAACTTTACCAAAAATGGAGATTGCCTTCTTAATTCTTCTAAGATTTTTTTTTCATATTTGTAAATTTTCTTGAACATTATAATTTTTTTTCAATTTTGGAAAATTTTTATTTTTTCAGGGCAAATAAAATATTTTTATTGAAAAATTTGAGTCAATATTTTTGGGGTAAAAAATCCCAGCCCCCACCCCCACCATTCGTGTCAAAGTTCCTTCAAAAGACTGTGAAAAAAAGTACAGGTAAATTTATAGAAATAGTAACTTAATATGAAAATAATAATTTTGAAATACAATGTCAATTCTAACGTCCCGTTTTTTGCGCTTTTTCAGACACAGCATGGGTTTTCCTAACACTATCTATTAACCTTTACGAGTCATCAGTTTTAAGAGCCAATGGTGAAAGGATATATCATCCATGTTACAGTCCGCGGCTACCAGTTTATGACGAAATAGATTATGACGTCAGTGATGACGAAACAGGGCTGTCAGACGAACGATTCTACAGTCTAGTGAAACTTGAAGTGTGTGAAGCCCAAGAAAGAGTAAATCAGTATATCAATTTAGCAGTTCTTGAAACATGTTTAAATCTATTTTATAATCGAACATTATATAGAAGACAAACTTTGCATACAAGACCGGTAAGTGCATCATAGCAAAGCCCTTGCTTTACCATAATACAAGAAAGCATATTTCAAAGTCATGATATAATTTTAAAAAATCAAATATCTGTAGTATTTTTCCTTTTTTTATCAGTTCTGGTCTTTAATATCGTTGTGATAAATGTTCATTTGAAATAAGATAATATGGCTACATAACCAGCTTCCTGCTCTATTTAGGCAAAAGTGATTAATGTCAACTAAGCTCTTCTTCCAGTTTACAAATTCTTAGAGGTTTTTTTTGTCGACGAAGAGTCGGATACAGTTAAAAATCATTCGTCGGGGATTTTGTTGTACTGCAACGGCGCAATATCACGGCCTATCGTTTACAGCTGGCAATCTGAAGACAGTCAAAAAATAAATAACGGTGTATAATGTTAGGAGAAAACAGTAGACAATTAATTGGTTAATAGGTTGTGTACTATTTTCTCCTATTGTCCTTTCCTTGGTTTGAAGTTATTCACATGTTTTGGGGTTGTTTTTTTTTTTGAATGTCTTAAAAGATTTTCAATGTTAACAATAGCCGTTAACACTCCATTTTTAAATATCCAACCGTCAAAATATGATAAAAAATAATGAGGATGTGGAATAAGTGTACGCGACACAGCCCACAATTAAGCGGCAATTTAGGAAAACCACAATGGACAACCACAAACAGCCTTCAACGAGGCCATTTGGCACTGCTCGCGGTTCTGCAATTGGTCCATGGTCTAAATAAAATGCATATAATTCAATCCAGCCCTGAAATAGTCACAGATAGACCCCCTTCTTAAACAAGGAACAGAAAACATCAAAACAAACGAAAGTTTTGTCAAAGATTCCTGGCTTAGGACAGGCACATATAATATGTGGCGGGGTTAAACAAGTTTTTTGGGCCAAACCTTCCCCTTATCAATATTCCTAGACAAAGCACAAAAACTAAAATCGCTTTTCTTTTACTTTAATTGCTACGAGGTTCCTTTTAATTAATATAAAATGTTATCTTCAAGGGTATACTAATACAAAACTAATTTTTAGCAGGATAATCATTGTTTTGGACGAAAAATATTTGAAATGTGTCTCTTTGTATGGCATATCCACACATAATATACGCTTCAAAAAAAGTTACGCATAGATAGAAAATTGCCCGTAGGTTTAATGCAAATCGAAACAATTTCAAAACATTATTGCCGAGCTGTTCTGCAACCGATTTTCACGAAATAAAATCCAGTAAAAAGAAAACAAAATGAAGATTGTTTGATTAATTTAGACCAAAATCCTAACTTCAATTTGACACGCTGAATGGACTATTGGCAACACGACGGGTGTGCTATAGCAAGCAGGAACTGCTTACTCTTCCGGAGCACCTGAGTTCACTCTGGTTTCGACTGGAGTTCGCGTTGTTGATTGATATTCAGTTGTTTTGTGTTTCCATGTTTTGCATGTTGTCTGTTTTTGTCCCGTTCTTGTTGGTGTTTGCTGGTTTTGTCTCTGCCCTTTCGGACTTTTGATATTCGGATACCCCATTGGTACCTCTGCTTCTTTCAATGGTTTTTAAGACATTGTGAGTTGAACACGACTAATGTTTTTCACGGAAAATTTTGCATTGGTTTAAACGGGAAATTGAATCGTAAAATGTACACTTGAGTTCTACTTGCAATATTTTAATAAGCAGCGATGTTACGATTTTACTCAAAATTAAACAAACAATCTCTATTTTGTTTTCTTTTTACTGGATTTTATTTCGTGAAAATCGACTGCAGAACAGCTCGACAATAATGTTTTGAAATTGTTTCGATTTGCATTAAACCTACGGGGAATTTTTTGTCTATGCATAACTTTTTTTGAAGAGTATATTTCGAAATTGTTATGAGTACAATTTTAATGTAAAGTTTGACTCGGAGACCAAATTAAGGCATTTTTGTTTATGTAAAAATTTGGCATCAAAAATATTTTAATTGCCATTGCTTTTCTACTCCATGCTCTAAATCTCTGCATTCACAAGTTCAGATTTCTTTTGAAAAGCTAAATATATATAATCGATTATATACTTAGTCTTCAATGAAACAGAGGAGTACCAGTATTCGAAGGGAAAGTTTACAATTGAGAAGTTGAGGTCATCATGTTTGTCATTGTGTTCCTTTTTATAACATTCATATGTACTGATGGCACGGAATCCTGAACTATTTGCTGGTTATAAAGTATTCTTTTCTGTACATGTATACGTTTTCTCCCTGTGTACTCATATGTTGTTTTGTCACAAATTTTGTTAGTTATTAATGACAATAAAATCTTATTTGTTTTCATTTGATTTGATGATGTCCTTTCATTGATCAATCTTCCGTTTGGTGACTTTCTTCATTTAATGTATTTCTCCAGGAACTTTAGATATAGGACACAACGGATTATCGGATGTCTGCTTCATATTTAGATCATCATCTCGAAATAGACACACAAGGGAACTTTCAACAAACTATATGACAAACAACTTTTTAATTGCTAAAATAACTTTCCCTTCTTCTGCAGCAACATTCCGTCCAACCCATGGAGTTAACGTATCACAACTTTTTCGTTATGGATATACATTGATTTCCTTGATAGAGAGCGTCGTGTTCGCAACTGTTTGTTGTCTTCGTGTAAGAATTTTATGGAAGACGTCGTGCGCCCTAGACAAAAATGGAATTTCTGTCTCTAAGATGATTACAGATATTGGTGTGTCAAGGTTTTGCTCTGTTTTCCTTTCACCAGCTTTGACACGCTGTATTGGCCTTTAGCAATGCGACGAGTGCGTTACTCGGCTTAACTTTTCGGTTGCGATTAGAGTTTTAATTGTTGATTGCTTTTCAGTTTTATGCTGTCTGTGTCTTCTTGCTGTATTCGTTGGTGTTTACTGGTTTTGTCATTGCTGTTTCGGACCTTTTTGCAAAACTAACTTGACCTATGCGGGTCTTAAGTGACGAACAGATCAACATCATCACTTAGCTTTTTTGTTAAAGTTCACCAGTAGTTCCGAAAACCTAGCGTAGGTTCAGATCGTTTTGTTCATAGAGCGAGTGAAATTTAAACCATATGTTGTTAAATGGATAGCCTAGGCAACTCCCATGCTGATGTCTAACTAAATATGATGCGGGAAACCTGACTGCAAATTACTGTAGTACACCGTGTTAGGAATATCTAACGTTCCTCGCAAGTAATAGAACACTTTTGAAGGGTTTTGTATGACATCTATGATCCCCCACAGAAGGCCAAATTTTCCGATCTTACCGATCTCTCATTTATAAATAGAATATAGGACTCAAAATCTCAAGAGTTTATCACTTGGTATGGTAAACCCGAACCAATCTCAAGATTGAAAAGTCCTATCTTCTATATGTAATGACAAGTATACCTACCGTTACTTTTATTGCTGTCGCTTTTTATACACTTTCATTAATTGTTAACTTGTTGCTTTTCTTTTTAGCGCATATTTAGCTGTAGAGGATTCAGAGCAATTATGATGTTCAACTTTGATATTTTTAGATTTAACGTACGTATAAATATTTTTATCTATACTAGCCATGGTCATGAATTATATATTCGTCTATAAAGATGTCCGAATGAACGAAGACGTGTTCGACGCCTTTGTAATTCAAAGGCAGGATTTTTTTATACAAAAACGTACTGGTCTGATGAAAAAACTCCAAAAATTCTGCAATGCCAATTTAAGAATTTGTAACAGCAAAAAATACCAAAGGGACTTATTCGCCGAGTTGTCAATTATTCGTTTGAAATTTGTTAAATCTAGATAAAGGACTACCTAAACAAACTCTTAGACAATCCTTGTGCATCTTAGAGATTGAAATTCCGCACTTGTCTACGAGCACACGAAAACCTAGTAAACGTTAATTAGCGCACGATGCTACCCATCAGACGAAAACCTAGTAGACGATAATTGGATGTGGAATAATTGTACGCGACACAATCTACATGAACAAGTGGCAATTTAAAACGTCCACAATGGGAGACGGCCAGAAGTCTTCAACATAACAAGCCGTCGCTGTTCGCTACATAGCGCCGAATTCTTCTTTGATACAAGACTCTTTATTAAAACACACAAGACACTTTATAAATTCGAAAAACTAGACAGTCAGCAGCCTTCAATTTGACCAGTGGTCTCTTGTTACCGTCTTGTTCTTGGTATCTAACTTTATGAACGTAATTGCCATACACACGACAGATTTTCTGATATAATCTTAAAAGCTTTAAACTTTCGTTCCGACGAAAATCTTTACAAGAAGAGAAAACAAAGTGTTTTGTTGGACAAGACAGTCAAGTCTTGTCATGTGTCTAGTCAATAATATCTTAGTCACAATAAGAAAACATCGAACAAAAGGGCAACTTAAGGAATACTGTCATTGAAAGTTCGATTGGCATCAGGGTTTCAATATGGGACCAATACAGGGGGGAGCGAATGCAAGACGGCGGGCAACAACTCTATCCCGTGGATATCCATTCAACATCTATTAGACCTAACGGTACATCCCTAAAGTTGCAAATAAGAAGTTCTCAAAGAGAAAACTTCCAATTATAGGTCTTCAGATAATCTGATCTAAACTTTTTGTACAAAATAACATTTATACCCACTGATGTTAGTCTTCAACATTTTTACTATCCATTGATGGCGAGACAATTATCTCAAAACCAGATCTAACCTGAAAGTTTTTATTACGATTTCGGTAAACCACCGTCACCTTAACAAAAACCACCGTCACCTTAACAAAAACATTGAACTTACCATAATCTTTCATTAATGTCACTTAACTATTTGGACACTTATCAAGAGGAAGGTTATAATAATAAATGGTGGTATGTAGCAGGTCAAACTGGCTATGTTGTATTTACATACATAGGTATACATAAACAATGAAAATAAATGTATATTTTTTCTACTTTATTAATAGCAAACGTTATCAAACTTATCTGAGCCATTTTAATTCTGTAGCCAAGATCGCGCACCGCTTTGCCATTTCCGTGGAGGGATACAAGTACTATAAACGAAATTCTTTGTTTGCTAAGATGCATTTCAGTTATAAAACGTCTTGGTATTTAACCGTCATTTTATGTTTAATACTTTTTAACACGTCTACTTTCAGGAATCAGTATCTGAAAATGACAACATCAACAATACTATTTTTGCAATTCTGCTGATAGAACATGAAATTATACAAGAACAGGATGCCGTATTTAAAGATACACTGCAGAGAATACAAACTAAGTTGTATAATATACTGTGTTTGCTGCAGATACGTGCGAGACATAGAATAAATGTTAGAATCATCAATCATCAGAAAAATATAAGGAATTCTTTTATTAGCAATATTTTATTCCATTCAAGACATTACGAACGAACCTTATTAAGCATTAATCTAGTAAGAAAAATGCTAAGAAAAATGTTTTCGTGCTATTAATGTAATAGAATAATAAATATTGAATTGCTATAGTTTACATAACTATTTATTACGAAAGACCGTATTGCCATTTGTTCTTTAGTTCTCATTAGATTGGAACTTCATTGTACAAATATCATAGTTCCAAGTTGACATTTCTCAGTTCCAAGTTTACATTTCTTAGTTTCAAGTTGGCATTTCTCGGTTCCAACTTGGAAGTGAGGAATGTCAACTTTGAATCCTGTTAATTTTCTGAAGTTCATTCGTCGAAGGCCTTGGATTTTTCCACTTTGAACATTACCTTTCCTAATGGTAAATTTTAAGCTGTCTGAAAGATCATGTTTAAAAATCCTTTTAAAATTTCGAAACTTTGTTGTTTAGGGCTGTTTTTATAATTTTTGATTTACATTTTTTTTCACTAGTATCGAAATATCCGAATTTCTAAATTCAAAATTGTATAATACACCAGGTTTCTTTCAAACGCTGCCAATGAGAGGTTACTCTTGAAAAAATGCACACAGCATTCCCAAATGAATCATTTTATAACCGCTTTGATATTTTGTATTTTTAATCATCTTGATCTCATAATTGACCATGTTTGCATTCCAATGGGCACATAATTTGCCCCTCTCCTTGCCAACTTATATTGATACCCGTACGATGTTGGCTTTCTTTGTGAACTTGTAATAAAGGTCTTTTAATCTAACTTTTAGATATATATTGAAGATGTCCTCTATGTCAAAAACGCTTCGTTTGGTATTTAACTTCCTTCAATTACCTCCAGAGAGTTTAAGAAATATTGTTTGGCTCAAGACTTTAATGGAAAGCCTTGCGATCAAGATGGACTTGTGTATACGACGATAAAAAAAAATCAACAACAAAAAATCGCAAATTCAAATTTTCAAGTTGCAAAACCTGTATTTTCGTATTGTTGTAAAACACCAACTCACTCACTCACTAAATGTTCATAGTAGTTTACTTACAAAATATATAAGATGGGTAATCAATATTTTCACTAAACCATAAAATTCCCATACTAAAGAAGTATGTTTTTTACAAAGTCATGAAGTTCTTCGGTACGACGTTCCTTTCGAGGTTCCTACTTGATGTTCCCAAATCAATTGCTAGACGTTTCTCAGAAATTTTTTAGAAAGTTTCGAAAATAAGGCCTCAAGATTTTTAGAAAATACGTCTCATACTGTCTAAAAAAGGTTGGTTTTTTTCGATATCAGCCCCTGCTACTTGTAATTATATCAAACGAAAGAATTACTAATAGTTTTGATTTAGTGTTTGGTCGTTTTACTGCAACGATTACCGTGTTGTGTAACCTTTAGATCGCAATTGAAGAGGTACGTTAGGTGTCGTAGAATCTGTTTTCGCTTTTTTAGGAAATGCCTGTACCAAGTCAGATCGATTGCGATCTTTAATTTCTACGGTATGTCTGCCCCGGGCATTTGAGATTGGACCTCCAAATTCTGTACTTTTTAACTAAAAGAATTTAAAGGTAAAACCACATTTAAAAGGCAAAATCCAAATAATAAAAAGTGCCCAAGTTTTTGGACCTCACGTCCCATCTCCAGGGGCTTCAAGGAGAAGAGAAGTTGACACATCAACTGAGGAGAACCGAATGACGAGTACATGCCCTTGGAACATCACCAGTGAAATAGACAAAAAGTGCGTTTGTCATGAACAAATATTATGGGATTACATACGTCATCAAAATGTAATCTGAAACCTTATATTAAGTAAACATCTATCGTTTTATAAAACGATATAACTCTTTCATAACTCTTTCATGTCCTCTATAAATATATCATTGAAAAGGGAACATGAAGAGTTACCATATTTGTACTGGATACCTAAACTTCACAAAATCCGTACAAAGAAAGGTATATACCAGTAGCTGGATCTTCATCGTGTTCAACTACAGATTTGTCCGTTCAACTTACTTAATTTCCTGTCTTCTGTCAAAGAAGGTCAACAAGCATACTGAGACACTATATATAATCGTAGTGGAGTTAATCATATGTGATATGTGGATTTTAAAGAACTCAAAAGATTTGTTAGATAATTTTAAATCCCGGTCATTCTCTGAGGTTCATTCTTTGAAAACTTTCGATTTTTCAACTTTGTACACCACATTGCCACACGAAAAACTTAAGTGTCGACTGAAAAAAACTTATTGAAAATGCCTTTTCGAATTCAAGGAACTTTGTTGTTTTAGGATATAATTCTAATTTTTTTTTCCAAAACATCTTATAAAGATAAGATTTGTTTGGCATTTTCAATATTTTTGGTAGAGCGCCTCTGATGAGTCTTGAATAGACGAAACGCGCGTCAGGCGTAGCAAAATTTATTGTCTGGAACTTTGTTGTCATTTGAATTTGTTACACTTTGGATAAAGTTTGCAGTATGCTTGATTTCCTTATTGACAAAATATTTGTCACTTTTGGAGAAGAGATTTTCAACAACAAGTCGGCATTCCAATGGGCACCAACTCCTCTCCTCGCCGACTTGTTTTTATACTCTTACGAGACTGAATTTCTTCAAGAACTCGTAAAGAACAAGATGAAAGAGGCAAGGTCATTTAATCTCACTTTCAGATATATTGATGACGTCCTCTCTGTCAACAACTCGTCGTTTGGCAGATGGATTCCTTCAATATATCATCTATCATCCAGAACTAGATATTAAAGAAACCACAGAATCCACTTGCTTCACATCATTCTTGGATGTACATCTCGAATTTAACCTGGGTGGTCATCTCAGTACAAAAATTTACGATAAAAGAGACGACTTTAATTCTAAAATTATTAATTTTCCTAATCTGGCAAGTAACATACCAACGTCACCTGCATACGGTGTCTGTATTTCACAACTAATTCGATATGGCATGGCTTGTACACATTTTTCAGATTTTTTGATCCGACACCGCTTTCTCCGTAACCGACTATTAGACCAAGGTTATAAAAAAATACGTCTCAGACGATCTATAAAAAAATTCTTTCTTCGGTATCATCCACTAGTAGTAAAATTCAACATCATGTTAGACGAAATGGTTAGTTCTTGCTTTGATTAGTGTTTGGCTGGTTGATGTACTAAGATGATCACCCAAGCATCCCTGATATGTCATCACAAACCTGTTGTGTTTTGTGTAACTACCGGACCCAAAGACCGCAGAGGTTTGACACGCCTCAAAACCTGGTTTACTCCACCATTTCTTTTGAAATACCTGTACCAAGTCAGGGCCATTGCGGTCTTCAATTTTTCCGGTATGTCTTCCTTGTTTTGTCTAGTCTTATGGACATTTGAGATTGATTCTCCAAGTTCGGTAATTTTGATATTACCTTTATTTATATTGATGCCAAAGGGTTGAAATGTTCCTATAAATTTGATAATTCGCTGCGCAAGAATTTGTCTTTGTTTTCCGCCAGTGCAAGTTTCATGGAGAACGGTTACCTGTATATCCTTGACGCTGTGGTTCGACAAACAAAAGTGCTGACCGACTGGGTAATCTTCGCATTTGAGACCACTTATAGTCTGTTTTCGGCAAATCTGTCTCCTGGTCGATAAGGAGTCTCCCCTGTGTATATTTTCAAGAATTTAGCACAGCGGATGGCGTAGATAATGTTTTTAGATATGAAGGTTAGACTGTTCTCCAGCTTGAATGGTTGGAGGGACCGACTATCCTCTCAGTCTCCCGAATGAAGTCACATGTGAAATGGGTCGACCACAACCCCTGTGCCTGAAAATATTGGAGCTAGGATATTAAGTGGCAATATTGCACGAACAGGAAACTAGAGGTTGGCTCAAACTCTTACCTATGTGGAATGCAGTCAATTATCTATTTTACATTTGGTGTTAATATTTCACCTCTCATACGATATGCTAAAGAGCCGGTGTTATAGTGGTCAACGCGTCGGGCTACTTACACCAAGGTTCGTGGTTCGATCCTCGTCCGGGGTTAAAATTTTATAAACCGATTTTCCAACTCTCTCTTGACACCATTTGCGAGGATAGTCTAAAGGAACAATGCTAGTCCTTCGGAAGGGACGAAAAAAAGTTATCCTTGTATGTTGAGAGCATTACCCATGCACGTTAAAGACCCTTTGTAGAGTTCGATAAGAGTAGGTTCAATTGGGGCCGATACAAAGGCCACACTCGCAATCTGCTAGCTGGAGGGGGATTTACATAAGCATTAAGCTTGTTTCCCAATCCAGGATAAATAACTTAGCATTTTTTCTCATTTAAAAAACACAGTGAAGAAAGTGCTAGCAATGGTTTTAATATGCGTCTACCTCATTAATACGACTTGTCAGAAGAGATTCAAAAAATCTATTGGGTAAATAAGAATGTATAGTGAAAAATGTTCAAACTAGCACAAGGAATAAGATATCGAAAAATAAGTTAATGAATTGGTTTGACATTGACATGTATAATCCTCTCGGCATTGTTTTCTTCTTGTGCGAAATCAATACCGAAACATGTATTTATAGATTTCAATCACTAAAAAGAATTCAACATAGTTGAAATTACATTCGCATGAAACCAAGCAGTAGAATATTCCTTCTTGAGCCCAATCAAATATGTTAAATCATAGATTTTCATTTAGTTTGCTTTGACGAAGTTTCTCATTTTTACAAAAACCATGCCATGTATATTTATTTAATTTTACATAGAAAGAAATTTCATAACTTATTATTAGTTTCATACCATCCCTAAAAAAATCTTCCTTCGTTATCCCGGTGGAAAAATTCAAAATTATGATAGACGGAATGGTTGGGATTGTTTCGATACGTGTTTGACTGGTAGTTGTACTGAGATGATAATCTCAACATATTAATGTCTTCACAACCGTTTTGTGTTTTGTGTAACTACCGACCCAAAGATCGCAATGGAAGGGGGAGGTTTGGCGCGCCATAAAACCTGGTTTCACTCACCGTTTCTTTTGAAATGCCTGTACCAAGTCTGGACCATTGCGGTCTTTAATTATTCCGGTATGTTTTCGTGGTTTGTCTTTTCTCGTAGATATTTGAGATTGATTCGGTAATTTTGTTATCACCTTTATTTCCTGTTGTGGGCTGTTCGTTATCTTTTTAAATATTTTTCTAGAATAACATAACATATGTAACCATTAATCTATTGGTTTAGACATGCATCGAGATGCGAGGCGCTATGGTTTTCACTTTGTCTGTCCCTCAGGTCAAACGCCAAATCTGGAAAGTTTTTACAGGCAAAGAAGATCTCATAGTCTATACAGTGATTAAATGCATATACAAATATGCGCATATCAATGGATTATGGAAGCCCATTAAATCATTAAGTTATAATGAAAATGTTTGACGCTTCTCGTAACTGTTTCAATATTCTATCTACTATATTTTCTAAAGCTTACTATGGACCATAGAGAAAAATGCTGCAGTCGTTTTAAAAAATAACCCATCCCCCAAAGGCCATTTCAAATTTGTATCAAACGGTTATTTCCCAATTCTAAAACCAGTTAATATTCTATCTGTGTGGAATTTCTTTCTGGTGTCATTCAGTACAATGTCATTTTTACCTTTGATGGTTTTACCGTGACTGCCATTGTAATTATATTTAGTTATGATCTAGATCTGTTACATAAAGGTGACATATATTTCGATTACAACCGCATAAGTTCATAATATCCACAGAATATCCAATAACATTTAAAAAAAAAAAACTTGCATTTTTTCAAATACTTTTTTAATGGAAGCATTTTAATGGAAACATCAAAATAATAATAATACGAGAATGGAGACAAATAAATTAATTAGGATGAAGCATTGAGTGGAATAAAAAGGCGGTGCATCAGATAATAAAAGCACTCATAAACCATAAAGTGCAGCATGAGTTTCCCTATATTCGTTTGTGACAGTAACCTTTGAGCTATCGAAAGAGTGGAATGTTTTTATTTAAACCACCCCCACAACTTTAAGATTGCATACTTGAATTCATATGCACTTTTATCTGTAAGGAGGGTGAAGTAAGCATATTTTGATCTTGCACTTTATCTTTTTGGAGTGTGGAGTAAGCATATTTCGTTTCAGTCCATCTTTGTTTCAAATAATATATAATGGGAAAACAAGAAATATTTTTTTCTCGTAAAATGTGCATTTGGAAATATTAAAAGCAGCGCAGGCACCAAAAAAAGATCTTAAGCAGATACTAAATTTGATGTTGAAATTTGTCATCCACCAGAAGAGGCCAATAATACACGTGACAATTGACGACCAGAACTTTAACAATACACATTATTTAGGTTAAATCTAATTTTACTTATGAACATGATTGATATTAAAAGTAGTTTCATAAAATAAAGTCTAATTGTAACGCCAATAGCTTTCGAAATCAAAATATGTAACTGTTTTATAACAAATGTGTGAGTTGTCATATGGCGTTAGGCAATAAGCCTAATGCCGGCCCCTATTTTTCAGGCATAAGGCTTATTTCCTAGTCTTTAAGCTTAATGCCTGGTTCAATTCAGGCAATAACCTTAGTGAATAGGCATTAGATTATTGTTCAGGCATTAGGCTTAATGCCTGATTTTGGCTTATTGCCTCTAATATATATATAGATATTGAAAAAAGATGTAAAAACTTCATCAAACTTGAACTACCGTCGGATACTTTTATTCAATGTACATTTTTGTAAAAATACAACCGTGTGGTTGACTCTAATGATCCTCGTCAGCTAAAGGTGTAATAATACGTTAAGGTGCGATAGATTAAAGCTAATTTTGGTTTCCGGGTAAAACAAGTATTTTGAAAATTTTCATTGTAGTATCCCTATTGACGTCTTAAAAAAATGTGTTTTCATCTTTTGAAAAAAGGGATTGTGATCCAATAGACTTTTACGTGTACTTTTATACCTCCGCTGCATACAAAATATACTTTTTAAAAGTGTGGGTTGATTTCCACTAAGTGCATGCATGCAACAACTATTGATTATTGATCAAGAATAGTCCATCGTTATTTCACTACTTACAACAAATTAAATTTTATGAGATGACTCGACACAGCTCACATAATAATAATAAATATTAAAAATAATAATAATGGACCTACCATATGAAAAAGGGTTTGTTCTTGGTGTTTCACTTAAAAAAAAACCACCAACATTTGGATCTGATTTTGATGAAAAATTAATTTGACAGCAGAGTTTTTTTTCGGAAGAACAATTTCTTTTATAAGACGGTTTAGTAAGAGTTTTTTGGTTTTCTTTAGACCCTAGTTTATTGATTTTTATTCCAGTCGCATCTGTGGGCTTCCACACGATCACTTGAGCTATTCATGCGGAAGCCAGATTTGGTGGCTGGAAAAATCAAAACTCGCACGAGCGAGATGCACATTGTCCATCAAAGGAGGGCGTACGTCATTGATTTGTTATTCATAATTCAATTTGGACTTCCAACATTTTAGATCCTAGCTTCACTGAAGATGAGATAAATTCTCGAAATGGCCATATGGAGCATCTGAATTGCCGTAGCTCCTCACTTTTACTTTGCTTTGCTTTCGCTTTCGACTTTTGACTTCTTTATTTGATAATATATAATAAGTAAATTAAATGATTTATATAGTAAAAACCTGTATGTATTTTTTTTTCACATTATTTCATGTTCATTTTATCAGGCCTGTCGTGTTCATCTCCGGCCTTGTTTAACTTTATATATTTCAATGATGTACGCCCTCCTAAAGTGCTTGAAAATTCCTTTGTGGAAAGATTCTCCCAGTATTAACACCTTATCGCCCGACTGTTTTGTTATTCTCCGATTTTATTATATATATAAATTAATGCTTTCAAATGAGATAAAAATGTGTTGCGACGCTTTTTAAAAAATTCTGACCAGAACATAAGACCAAGGCCCCTTCTTTCAAGTTAAATTGTCGGCCTAATGAAAATGAAATCACACAAGTAAAAAAAAAGAAATAGTCTGCATACATATTTTTCCAAACTTTTATTAAACGGCACCTCCACTACATTTATATCGGACATCATTTCATTCTAGCTCGGTCATCGAGGGTAATCACAAGCCTGCTCGTCAGACTTGTCTGACACGAATTTTCCATTAGATTTCTAATATGTTTTGTCATTGAAATTCCCGAATATCAAATTTAAAATTGTTTAAAACACCAGGTTTCTTTCCTTGTACTGCACATGGTCGATATCCTAGGTGCTGGATTTGGCTTGCCTGTTCGAACTTTTTGGTTTTGAGTACTTTTCGTTCAATACTTTGTTGTTTTTTTTTATCTTCCAATGTTTTGATTTAAATGCTGCTGAGGAGAGGTTACTCCTTGAAATATCGATATACAGCATAACCACAATAAATCATTTTATACCCGTTTTTGATATTTGGATCTGTAACTTGAATGTCCATCATACCGATGTATCCCAAGAAATATTAATTAAAATTTACAGCTGTGATAACTTTTATCTAATTTGCCAACGGTTACGTCTCTGTTTCGTCATTTTATACCTTAATAGCCAACAGCCTTTAATGTGAGCAGAAGTTGGTTCACAGATTTGAAAGTTGTAGGATTTTCTGCAACCTTGCATCGATAAGACCACAATTAAACCTGCAAATATAAATATAGTTTGATAAAACTGTTGATAATGACAAGAACAACGATGTCACAGACCCAAAATACTTCTAAATGTGTCCTTCCTTCGTTTCGTCAAAACTTTCGTGCCACTCTGTAGACAAAAGTCTAATCGGCTTAAGTCAAGTAATATTAGAGGCACGATATCAAATTAATCAGAGACTAACTGATGTCTCAGATGTAACAGACTCCAAATGATCTGAGGATGTTTACATTTAAAATCGAAATGACTGTAATGGTTCGTCATATGGAACACCAAAATTTTGATATCAGGACGAGAATTTAGCTCCAACATCAGAGCAAAAAAGAAGGTTTCCTTATAACAAAGTTGAAATTAGCTGGAATGTCTCAGCTTCTCTGATTCTATAACAACGTAGTAAAATTCTATCTATTTGGTTCCAGTAAGTTTCACTTAAATGCGATGAACATGAAAAGGATGGTACAATGAACCCCAACTACAGTTAAAGTTATATCAATATTTATATTATAAAGTTATATAATATCTTAATAGGCATAAAGTACAAGAAATGATGTTTTGACGTGTCATCTGAAAGAAAAAAAACTTGCCAGCACATTTTAGAAACAAAAGTCTCTCTATAAAGAGTACCACAGCGTGCATTGAAACAAAAAATCCCCCCCCAAAAAAAAAAATATATCGAAATAGCTTATACGTGTAGGGCATACATGTTATAGAAAATAAGGTTAATTAAAACGTTCCACTGCAATGTAGTGAAGAGCGGACACAACAAGGCTACTTCTTGTCATTTTGCACCGCAGCAACTTTTACAGAACCTATAAATGGTGCGTGGGTCAAACGTCACGATCAAAATATATGTAACCTTCTTATGTAAGAGATAATTTCTTCCGGTTGTGATATTCAATAACCTGTGATATTTCTTCCAGGTCCCTATTGGGTTTTAAGGGGAAAATATTTTATGGATAATATTTCATATTTACATGATTTGACATATTATTAAATAATATCCTGATTTATTCCGTAAATAATGCATTTAATCATGACTTCGGAAGATATTTCATGGGGGAAGAAATAAACCGTTACACTTACATTACATGGTATCACAATTTATTGCTGTTATTAAAATATGGTTTTACAATACTTTAAAGTTTCACCTAAAATTCAACAATTAAACATCGTAAATCGATATGGATGAGCTGAGTTCACCACATCCGACTTCTTAACGTTTTCATTCATAAAAACTGTTGTAGGCGGATACATGCAGCTGTATCTCAAATCCGTCCACCTTGAAAACTAACACTTATAAGATAATATAGTTTTTATTGTTTGTTTGTTTTGTTTTTTGTATTAATGCAAACGACTCACCGGTGGTGTTAATAGTAACATCAAATCACAATGAAGTAAAATAGACAACGAAACATCATACATAAGATTTTACACGTATAATGTCCGAATTGTGCATCACCACACTTAACGCTCCGGGCTGTGAATATCTGCATACGTAAATAAACCACAAACAATGTACTGAAAGATCATCCGGAACCTATTGAAAAATCAGTAGTAAGATCACAATCAAAAGATAATTTGTATGACTAAGGGGCTATCCTGATGGGATGCTATAAGGTTAGGAACATAAGAGTTAAAAATAGAAGTTCAACATCACCTTTCTTAGTTTCAATTGGACAATATAAATGATGAAATTGCAAATTGGACCTTCCGAAGGGGAAAGGCCTAATTTTGTACAAAATCCGGAAAATTATGGTAAAATAATCCATGGTATATATATAAATACTGAAAAAGTTTAAGAAGCATTCAAAAAGAAAATTAACCTATCCAAGTAAAAATCTACAAGAAATTATAATACAGCATACCAATGAATACGTTTCTCATATTCTGTATGTTAACTATTTATCTTATTTTGTTTTGTATTTTTTTACAAGTACAATACACTATCAATATATATATATACTTTGCTATTTAGTTATCACCAATAGTATAGTTTTTGTTTTTATCTTTCAGATTTCATTGCATTAGAGTTCTCTCTGTATTCTGGAGCACCAATAGAAATTAAACCCTGGGTAGAACCATGTGTGGGGAGCAAACCATCCAGCTTTAACTTTGCCACTACCATCATAAATGACGACTCTGCTGCTGTTGTCCAGCGGTTACAACTCAAAACTAAACAGTTCTTGGAGAAGATAAATAAAGCTTTGGCTTATGTTGTACGTATAACATTACATGCTAAATGAAATATTAGTAATCTATTTCTAAGAACCAAATTGAATGCAATCTATAATTTGCAACAATTTGTGATCCATAAAAGATTCAATATTTTAAATGTTATACAAATAAGGCGCTAAAAAGCTAGACGTAATAAAAGTTATATTTTATACCAAGTATTAAAACGTAGTTGTCTTATAATTTCTTCTTAATTTTTATTATTTTCTTCTATTTTTTTTCAGAGGAAAGACCTAGTAAGCGATGCTGATCTTATCCGATTGTTAAATGGCCAACCTAAGACGCCTGATTTCCCGTCCGATTTACTTACACCTCAAAAACAGGTTTGTACTTTCATAGGCATATACAGCATAGCAAATAAATAAAACCTAGGCCTACCTCGGTATTTTCTATTTTCTAATGACTCTTAAGGTACAAAAAATGCAAAACAAAAATATTAATGCACCCAAATATATGTGTTTTAGAGTTACATTGCTTGCAATAACATGATATTTGATGACTATATTGTGTTATAACTATGCTAATTGATCTATTGAAATTTAGAGGACTTGTATTTTGAAAATAAATTTGGAATACTTCTATCTTTTCAGAATGCAGAGACAGTGAACAAGGAAAATTACCTGAAAATAACACAATTATACATTTTGATAGAAAGCTACAAACTTATGGAATCTAAAATAGACAACAAGCTACATGCTATGTGTGATGAAATTCTAGTCTCTTTACGGATGATTATGTGCGAGTTATCGTTCGTGGTTAATATATCAGGCTACAAACAGCTGACATCTCTAAATAAAGGCACTATACAAAAACAGCACATAGGAAGGTCAGCTTCAGCATTTTACAGATGGGAGTACATTCTACTTAGAGACATTTCAAGTTTTGGACCATCTCTTCGTCAAAGTGTGGAAGTTGGCTTATTTAGCAGCAACTAAGGATTATAACTTTTATATTTATTTATTTCCAGTGATCTCATTTTTTTATGAAATTCCAAATATATTTTGTGCCAAGTCATTCTGAAATCCTTTTACGGGGTTTTAGGTGATTTTAACTTTTATTTCCCGTCCATGGAACATATGTCCAGAACTGTAACTTATTTTTAAAGGTTTTTTTATATGATAATGTCAAGGTCTCAAGGTTTTCTAGCTTTTTAAAGCGGTGGTTCACCGTCTCATTTTTCATGTCCTGCATTTGTGTGTGTATACATTGATTCATATTAATCTTACTACGTACGTAAAATTTACTACATAATTGTACATCGTCCAAGGTTAAGACCTTGGAAAAGAGAAATGTAAATATTATATATTATTTATTTATAAATTAATGTTCCTTATGTATTGTTCTATAATTTAAATGTCATAACACTTTTTTAAGAATAAAGTGTATAATTATTTATTTTTTTTTATTCCTTATCTTTCATCATTAGTTTTAAAATTCAAAGGGAAATTTCAGGCTCTCTCCGAGAAGAATACGAAGTCTGAAAATAACACAGCACTAAAGCGATATGGTGGTATTACTGTGACAATCTTTCTTTGGAAATGATTGATACTTGTATGACTCATATTGAAGAAACTCTTGCAAAAACAAAACAACAAAAAAAAAACGCTGTACACGTGGAACCAGTAATTCTTGTAGGAACCTTTTTAAAGGTTTCCTTGACATTCATAGTGTAAAGTTTAAGATTATGCACAAGTCAAAGACTTTTTTCCTAGAGTTATCGTTGCTTGATTCCACAAATTTGCCTAGCCCTGGTGCCACAAAACTTGAAAAATACTTAAGTCTGAGAATATGTATATTCTCAACCCCAAACACAATCAGTTGGGAATATTCTCAGACTAAAGTATATTTTCAAGGTTTGAAGCGCCGGAATCAGGGGACGTGTTAACGAATGTGTCTTAGGATAAGGATATGTCAAAGGATGGTCTTTGGACATGTCTCAGTCCTAAGTCGTGTTATTGAAGGCATCCTAAATAAGAACATGTCTCAATTTTGGTCCTAAATCTAGGATGTGACAATTGTTGTCTTAGGACCATCCTGGTGCCTTTCAACTTCAAAAAGTGTCTGAAATTTGTATTATCTCCCTGAATTAGGGTTGCATGTTGCCAAACTCTCATTTTTGATATTTTACTTTTAAATTTTACAAATAAATATTTATTTACTTTTGATGAAATATCTACCCATTCCTTAACCCTATATTGGATATTGCTTGTCTGTCTTTAAGAAAATATTCTAATGTATGTAGACTTTTCACAATTAAAATTAATGGTGCTTGTGGATATTTTCTTCCTAAACTAAGGGATGTCTGTTTCCTGCTTCCCTACCTACCCTATTTTTTGGGCCCTACCCTAAAGTTTTTATTGGCATTTTGGAACAAGCACTGTTAAAGTTGGGATTGCTTCCCCATTGACTCAATGTAAAATAATTTTGTAAAATAATAATTTTCCTACCTACCTACCCTAATTTACAAGAGTAGGAAGCAGGAAACAAACATATATTTTGCTTTGGCCTAACTAGAAATCCTAAGTACACCATATACTAGTTATTAATTGTTTGTTGTCATAACATTTTTCTGTGGTTTGCTAAAAATAGAATTTTATAAATATTTTATGACAGTAGACATAATGTCATTTATTAAGTTTGTGTTATCCACAGTTGCTATACATTGATATCATATCGCTAAGTATTATTCATGCTATAGTAACTTGAGGTATAAATTCTGTTATTTTTGTTAAAAGAAAATGGCATACAGATGCACTTTTGGTAATTTCATTGGTGTCAGCTATCCCACGACAATACTTTATTAGATAGCAGAACAAATAAATAAGATTCAATATTTGATAAATTGCACTTTTAATGCGTGTTAAGTTGAAAATTGTTTAATATTTAAACTCGTTAATCAAATATTTTAAGAAAACAGTACCTTTAAAGGCCAAAAAATTCAAAGTTAAATGTTGCCTTGAAATGAAAATTGTATTGTATTAGCACAAATCAAATTTCAAACGATTAACACTAAATGTCATTGTACATGTTATACAAATAGTCTACTTGCTTAGAATTTTTATTTCTTGTAATTTTTATTTCTAACAACACGTGATGGTTAGACCTGTTGCATTGAAATAGAAAGTAATGAGATGTAGAATAAGTGCCTATATAAACAAGCGGCAATTTAAAAAGACCACAATGAAAAACAGCCAGCAGCCTTCAATGTGACCAGTGGTCGTTGCTCGCTGTAATTGAAAGACTTAGTATACTTCAAAGAATAAGAATAGTCTGTGTATACTCTAAATTTTCTAAACTCTAAGGTTCATGCTACCCCAGCCATAGGTTGATCTTAGTTTTAATTTGGGTCATATTTCGGATTGATTTGGTTTTTAATATACTGTTCCATGCTCTTCATATTCATATTTGTGTTTTGCATTTTCATCCTTGTGGCTAGTTCTAATAATTATTTACCAAAAAAAATTTTCTAAAATTTTGTTGTAATTTTTATATTTATTCAAATGGGGAGTAGGTACAAACATGTACCCAAATAAGAAACACCCTTCAAATGAGTAACATTTTTACTATTACAAAAATAACATTTTTAAAAATAATATTTTTTATTAAAGATGGAACATCTTTAAAACATTTGAATACACTTCAAAAAGAAGTATGTGGTTATTTTTACATTTGTAAACGGCATTTGAAATATGGAATTTTAGTCAACTTTTATAGTCGTGTAATTTTCTTTCACTGTTAACAGGTGAAAGGAATATCATGAAAATGTGTTTCCGTGTGCAATTGATATGCATACCAAACTCCTACATGTACACATGAGCCTTCTGATCTTTGTGCATTTTCCGTGTTACTTAATTTCCTTTTGCATTACAATGAAATTAATTATTTCAATTAGTCTCGATTAAAATATAAATGTGTAACGGACTTTATTTTCTGTGTTGGGGATATACCTATATAAAACTGTCCTTTGTCCGTATAATTATTTCCTTTTTGTATATCTCAATGATTTATATGATCACATTTTGCAGTGGTATTCTAATCATGGCAATGGTACAGATCAGGAATTTGCGCCATAATATTTAACTAATTTGTTCCACTCTTTCTAGTGAAAAAAAAGAGATCGGTAACCTCAGAGTTGGTAACGTCCGGACACAAAGCGACTGGGATGTGTGCCCCAGGTGGTTGAATGGGGCAGCCCTGACATCGAGAGATGCGGGGTCGTCAGGCGATAATGCGGAAAACCTGACCGCAAACCATAGTGGTGCACCGTGTTGGGAAAAATGTCACGTTCCTCGCACGTTAAAGAACCCTGCTGCAGGTCTTGGTAAGAGTAGGATCCGTAGGATCCCCATACAGGAGGCAAAATTTCCCGTCCCTACCCATCACTCCTTTCTCCAGTGGCAGTCAAAACTATCCTACCCGATTGGCCTTGTGTCCCCATTTCTTCCACTTCATCATCATTTCATGTTCATTGTATCACTTTCATGTTCATCTCCCGGATATAGCCGAAATCGTGCTGCTTGGGAGTAAAGCAATAACTAACTAACTAACTAACTAACGGTAACGTCGGGAAGATCTAAGCAAAGGCATTTGAAAGACGGAAGAAAAAAATGCAGACTAAATTAGATTGACACAAAGTAAAACAACAACGAATAAAGATCTTCGTCAAGAGCAGATACACGATATGATATGGCTCAATATGGAAAGTCCCCATTTCCCTGGACACATGCAGCCCATGGTACATGCACACTGACGAAGTTTTTTGACACATGCAGTTTTTGGTGGATCGACTTTCCACCCACATTTTCACAAGCAATCAAATAGATTTTTTTTTCAATAGCAGACCAATGAAAATTACAGTAACTGTTACTGAAAAGTACTCCTTTTGGCACCTTATTAGGGATTGTATCTCTTTCATTTCTTGCCCCATTCTGTCCCACTCATAACGGGAAAAGGTGGTTCATGGCGGTCACAAAAATTACTCCTCAATTTTGAAATCCAAAACTTGACAAGAATTAAGAAGGCCAAAAAATGTAATCGGAATTATGTTTTTTTTTCTAGTCGTATAAAAATGAAAACTATTATCAGCAACTTGGACTCGGGTAAATGAAGTTGTTTCGTAGATTTTTCATATTCTTTAGCTCAAAATAGCTCAATGTCAATCAAAGTTCCGCCAAATTCAAAAGGCATCGTTACAGAAAATAATGTAAAAGTGACTTCAGTACTTGCACTTATTCGTGCACGAATGGCTTTTGAAATTGATCTGTTCTGACACTAATGCAATTTCATACCAAATAACAATGGTGTACTGTAACTCAAAGTCACAGGTAGTAATGTGTCATATCGTACAATGTTTGGTAAAGGGATTTTGTCATGGTATGGTAAAGGGAGGTCATGGTTTGTACAAGGGATTTTTTCTAAAATATGTAAAAATACCTTTATTTCAGTATCAAATAGTGAGGAGAGCTGAAAGGAATTGAACATGACGATGAAGGTTTACTGTGTTAACTTTAAATCTGCTTAGTTGTGCTTATTAACCAAATTTAAATTTTGTCATGGTTTGGTAAAGGGAACAGAAAATTGTCATGGTTTATACCATTATGTCATGGTTTATCACATTTTCTTAAGTTAGGAGATCGGACAAATTATTAGTTTTTTTTTCTGCTGTTTTATTGTGTTTGACGACATACTGTTTTCGCGTTTCTTAATACGCATCTTTAACCCCCGAACAAATCATTGGATCGTTTCTTGGAATTTATAAATCGTTACATTCAGTAATAGCATATAAAAGATATATATTTTTATATATAATTTAAATCATTTTAATTGCTCTAGACCGTCACCAAGCCAACAACATATACTTACCATCAGTATTACCATTGAACAATTAAATATGAATATGGTTATTGTACAAGCTTCTAAAAACAGTACAAGCTACTCCTGTATGATAACATAAAAAACTATTATGGATGAAGCAAACGTTTCTCTAATACTATAAGCACTGCTGTTGCACTGATTAAGAATATTATGGATGAAGCAACATATTCCCTGTGATATGCAAGAAGCAGAGGAATATGTGCCAATGGGGTATCCATAACTGAATGTCAATCAACAACGCAAACTCCAGTCGAAACGAGAATGAACTCAGGTGCTCCGGAAGAGTAAGCAGTTCCTGCTTGCTATAGCACACCCGTTGCGTTACCAACAGTCAATTCAGTGCGTCAAATCCTGTAAAGGAAGACAAAACAAAACCCTATTACAAACCAACGTCTGCACTCATCTGTTGCCCTTTGCAAAAGTTCAGTTGGTAGTGAATATCATTTAAGTTATGGAATGTCCTTCTATTAATACTGAAAGGAAAAGCTTCATTGATAGGGAGTAGAGAGTTTTTAGTATATATATTAACGGCAATAAGCAAAATCATGCATTAAACCTAATGCCTAGTCAGTGTTTTGCTGTATACCTTTGTATCTTTTTTGACATAGAGTTTCCACATTAAGGTAGTACAATAGTAAAAAATTGGTAGGATATAATTTTTTAAAATTTTGTCATAAGAAGTATCTATGTGCATATGTTTGAAAAATAAAGTAAAAATGATAGGTCACCATGCTTAATTTTTGTAAAAAAAATTTCGAAAACAGTTCAAATTTGGCTATTTGGCAGGTATGTTGTCACGCCAGCAGACAAGGCTTCCAATAATATAGTTTTTGTATGTAAAGCACATTATTACAATTGTCTTATAAAAGAACTAGGCATTGATGGTAATACTTCCGCTAGTGCTACATACACACGGACTACATTTAATAAAGATGAAATCATAGCCAACCATAGCTCTTTTATGTCCTCTTTCAATATTCCAATGAAAGAGGAACATAAAGAGTTACCATATTTGTACTGGAATTCTAAACTTCACAAAAATCCGTACAAAGAAAGGTATATAGCTGGATCTTCATCATGTTCAACTACAGAGCTGTCCGTTCATTTAACTAAAATCTTGTCTGCTGTCAAAGAAGGTCAACAAGCATACTGCGACACTATTTATAATCGTAGTGGAATTAACCATACGTGGATTTTGAAAAACTCAAAAGATTTGTTAGATCATTTTAAATCTAGATCATTTTCTGAGGTTCACTCTTTGAAAACGTTCGATTTTTCAACTTTATACACTACCTTGCCACACGAAAAACTAAAATGTCGCCTGAAAAAACTTCTCGAAAAAGCCTTTTCAAACTCAAGGAATTTTGTTGTTTTGGGTTATAATTCTACGTTCTTTTCCAAAACATCTTTCAGAGATAAAATTTGTTACACACTGGAACAAGTTTGCAGTATGCTTGATTTCCTCATTGACAACATATTTGTCACTTTCGGAGGAGAGGTTTTTCAACAACAAATCAATCGGCATTCCAATGGGCACAAACTGTGCTCCTCTCCTCGCCGATTTGTTTTTATACTCTTACGAGACTGAATTTCTTCAGGGACTCGTAAAGAACAAGAAGATGAAAGAAGCAAGGTCATTTAATCTTACATTCAGATATATTGATGATGTCCTTTCTATCAATAACACTTCATTTGGTAGTTGGATTCCTTCAGTGTGTGTAGGTCCAATCAGGATTCATCATTGTATTTTCGACAGATAAGGGTTGATTATGTGAAATCGGGTAAGGGTTGGCTATATTCCACTTAGGTAAGTGTTCTAACTAGTATGACCTCATTTCAGGTAAGTGTTCTTCAATGTTGGTCACCAGAGGTAAGGGTTCCAGATTGTGTGAAGTTTTTGGGGAGAGATTTCGTCGCTTTCTGGGTACATTGGCCTGTGGTGCGTTGAGGATACATTGGCCTGTCTTGTGAGTTGGTTCGCTTTCCTTCTGGTTTGTGGTCGTACATTGGCCCTTTTTCGCATGACATGCATGGGTCTGTGTTATGGGTGCTGTCTCCTGGGTGGGTCTACACAATTCAATTTGTTTTTTCAATAAGTTCTTGTCCTGATTATGACTGAAATATTGTTGACTGGACATAAAACAAACAAACAACAAACAAACAAACAAACAAACAAACCTTCAATATATCCTCCGGAATTGGAGATTAAAGAGACCACCGAATCTAATTGCTTCACGTCTTTCTTGGATTTGCACCTCGAATTTGACCCAGGTGGTCATCTCAGTACAAAAATTTACGATAAACGAGACGATTTTAATTTTAAAATTATTAATTTTCCTAATCTTCAGAGCAATATTCCTACTTCTCCTGCTTACGGTGTTTATATTTCTCAACTTATTCGATATGCCAGAGCTTGCACACATTTTACAGATCTTTTGATCAGACACCGGTTTCTTCGTGACCGACTTTTGAAGCAGGGCTATAAGAAAATACGTCTCATACGATCACTAAAAAAAATTATTTCTTCGTTATCAGCCACTAGTAGAAAAGTTCAAAATTGAGTTAAAAGATATGATATTTAATTGTTTTAATTAGTGTTTGACTGGTCTGCTGTACTGAGATGATCACCTCAATATCTTTATTGTGTCTCATAACTATGTTGTGTTCTATGGTCATTACCGGATCCTAAGATCGCAATGGAAGAGGGAGGTTTGGCGCCATGAAACCTGGTTTAACCCACCATTTCGTTTGAAGTGCCTGTACCAAGTCAGGACCATTGCGATCCACAAGTTCTCCGGTATGGCTGATTCGTTTTTGCCATTTTCTCTGGACTATAAGACTGATCATTCAAGTTCGGTAGTTTTGTTATTACCTTTATTTATATAGATTATATAGGGGAAAACGGTTTAAATTATTTTTTTTTCAATATTAACGGGATAGATTTTTGTTATATTTTGTCAAAACATCAATTTTTGTTAGTTCTTTGAAATCATGGGGTCACCGTTAATTTTCTGAAAACAAATTGGAAAAACTAAATTTTCCCTACACTTTTCATACAAATTATCTCCCTTGAAAAAAGTACGGGAAATGTTATAAAATGAATATAACAGTTAGGTTTTGTTTCAAAATTATTTTTTCTCGAATAATTTATCATACTAACAATCTTCATATAGTTAAATAGCAATGTTTTTGCCTTTGCTTAAATTTGGTACCATGCTGATAAAAGATGCTCAGTGTTATACCACTGTACTACCTTAAATGCCATATCATTTCTCGAGCGATTTTATTGTCTCAGCTTATGCCTACATCTAATATGGGAGTCTCGAAATATTATGGAACATGATATGGCAATTTCTGTATAATAATAATCATATCATGATTACTCTAACATGTCTTATGAAAGACATACAAATTACACTGTTATAATTTTTTCCAGGAGCGGTTGATATGTATATTTGTAGCATGCATTATTTTGGTAATATATATATATGACCGGTTTAAGGTTTAAAGCATAATTGTTAGCTCATATGATTGAATAAGATTTAAAATATCATTTTTAAATATCCCTTGACCAAACCATGACCACCCTACACTAAACCATGACGTCCCTTGTACAAACCATGACAAGTCTTTTTTTTTATTTTTGCAATGCATGCTTTGTAAGCGTTTAATTACGCTGAAAAATGTGTCAAAAGATTGTATGCACAGTAAATGATTGTTTTTTAGCAACATCTGGCTTTTACTTTTGCTGGGAACATAAAATAATGTTATTTTATCAATTGAACAAAACCATTTTTCCTGAATGATTTAGCGAGTATATTCCATCGTTTACAGGTGCCACATTTTAGTATAAATGTAACTTGTCTTTAAAAATGCCCTAAAACGCCTTTTGTGTCCGGAAAAATCATGATTTCATTTTTGCAGACGACATTATGCAAATTTCCCTTGTACAAATCATGACTAAACCAGGTAGTAATGTGTCATATCGTAAAACGTTTGGTAAAGGGATTTTGTCATGGTTTAGTCAAGGGCGTCATGATTTGTACAAGGGAAATTTGCATAATGTCGTCTGCAAAAATGAAAAAAATCTATCCCGTTAAATTTGAAAAAAAAAAAATTTAAACCGTTTTCCCCTATATATGGCACTTAAGCCAACTAGAAACTATCCCATCAATTCTATGTTTTCAAGAAACATTATGTACAAAGTCTGATGATCTTATAAACATTCAAGGATATTCATTGGCAGATTATTCTATAAGAGACAGAAAGGGGGGAGGTACTGCTATATACTGTAAAAAGGGAGTAAATTTTTCAAAGCATTGTATTGAGAGTCAATTTGAAGTTTCTTGTGTTGAGGTTCATATTGATAAAATAAAAATTAAAATTGTAAATTTATATGATGCAAATCATAATACAAAAGAATGTGACTATGAAAACTTGGTCACTAAATTAGACAATCACTTTATAATTCTAGGTGATTTTAATGCTCATCACAACCTATGGGGCAGCAATAATAATAGTACAAAGGGAAAAGAGTTATACAATTTAATTGTAAATAAAAATCTGTATTTGTTTAATGATGGGTCAGGTACTAGACTAAATCCCATAGATCTAACTAAGTCATGTATTGATATATCATTGTGTAGTATGTCCATTGGTCATAAATTTAATTGGAAGGTAGATAACTCTACGTATGGTAGTGACCACTATCCTATTTTATTAGAAACACTAACTAGCGCAGATAATGCTAACGAAGACTCTATACATAAATGGAACTATAAAAAAGCTGACTGGGATACGTTCACTAGAGAAAGTGATATAAGAATAACCCCTGATATGGTAACAGGGAATATTCAAGAGTCAAATAAAAATTTATGTGAAACAATATTACAAATTGCTGGTGAGTGTATCCCGGTAAAACATGGAAACTCTAAAAAAGACAAACCATATGTCCCATGGTGGACACCCGAATGCACAAAAGTTGTGCAAGAAAGAAATAAAGCTAGAAATAAAGCACAACACACTGGTAGCGGTGTAGATTTTAATAACTATAAAGAAAAACAATTCAATTGTAGAAATATTATAAAAAATACCCAAAAAGAGTATTGGGAAAGTTATTGTACTTCTCTTAATAGTGATACAAAAATGTCCGAGCTATGGACAAATGTTAAAAAAATGACAGGGAAAAAATCCCACCAGTCAACCATCCCAACTTTAAAGGCAAACAATAACTGCTTCACTGAAAATATAGACAAAGCAAATATATTGGCTGAAAACTACAGCAAGGTTAGTAGTTCAGCGAACTATAATAATGACTTTAGAGCTAGAAAAGAACAAATAGAAATAGAGGAAAAAGATATTTTTGAAAATGAGTTTGTAAATAACTCTGACAGCTTCAATGAAAACTTTGAATTACATGAATTAAAAGAGGCAATTAATGACACAAATGACAGTGCCCCAGGAGAAGATAGACTCTCATATAAAATGTTTAAATACTTTTCTGATAGAACACTCAGTGTAATTTTGCTCCTAATCAATCAAATTTGGACCTTTCAAGTGTTACCCCTTGAATGGAAACATTCCATTGTAATACCCATCCCAAAACCTGGCAAAGACCCTAGTGATCCATCATCCTACAGACCCATATCCCTCACCTCAAATCTGAATAAAATCATGGAAAAAATGGTAAATAATAGACTTAGATGGTTTCTAGAAAAATTTGATATTTACACACCTAATCAGAGTGGTTTTAGAAAAAAATAGAAACACTGTCGAACAATGTCTTAGATTAGAGAATGAAATTCAAAAGTCATTTGCAAAAAATCATATTACAGTAGGGGTATTCATAGATTTTCAAAAGGCTTTTGATATGTTATGGAAGCATGGGTTACTCAAGAAAATGAACAAATATGGTATTAAAGGAAACATGTTAGCATATGTAAATAACTTCTTAAGTAATAGAACATTACAAGTGAGAGCCAATGGTGCTCTATCAAATATCTATAATGTTGAAAATGGAACACCACAGGGTAGTTGTATCAGCCCAACCCTTTTCAATATAATGGTTAACGATCTACCAGATTCCATAAAGCACTCAAAAATCTCACAATTTGCTGATGACAGTGCGATATGGAAATCGGGTCCAAGTCTTGCATTTTTGCAGAATAAAATCCAACAAGATTTGAACGCTATTTATTGCTGGTGTACTTCTTGGGGATTTAATATTTCCCCTACGAAAACGGTCTGTTTGGTATTTTCTAGAAGAAAGTCCTTACAAAAGATTAGCTTAAAACTAGGTAAAGATGTCCTCCAGGTGGTAACAGAAACTAAATTTCTTGGTATCATATTTGATAGCAAACTTATATGGAAAAAACATATAGACTATATTCACCATAGATGTATGAAAGTTATAAACTGCATGAGGTTACTTACAGGTACTTCTTGGGGTGCAACTTGCAAAACACTCCGTAATATATATATTGCAATGATAAGATCCAAAATAGACTATGGAAGTGAGGTCTATAATACTGCCTCTCATTCAATAACAAAAAAGTTAGATCAAATTCAATATCAAGCCCTAAAACTATGCACTGGGTCAATGAAGGGTGCATCACTTGCATCATTACAGGTAGAAATGGGAGATCCCCCGCTTAACATTAGAAGACAAGGTCTAATATCAAAAATGTACTTGAATTTACTAAGTCATAATGACAATCATCCGGTAAAACGAGAAGTTCGTGATACAAATACATTTACTCTATTCAACAAAAGAGTAAAAAGAAAACCATTCCATTCTGTTGCAATAAATACAATTAAAAATTATAGTGATGTACATTTTGAAGATATATATAAATATCAAGAATCTGACATACCACCCTGGAAACTTAAAAAACCAGTAGTTAGTACGCACTTACACAAGCTTGTAAATAAAAAAGATCTCGATCATATTATCAAAAGTGAAACCGATATCCTTATTGACAGTAAATACAATAACTTTATAAAAGTCTTCACGGACGGATCTAAAGACACAAACAATGAAGTAAGCGGCTGTGCTTTTGTATGCCCACAGTTGAATTATTCAGAACAGACTCGTCTTCCTAAATTCACATCGGTGTTCATATGTGAGCTATATGCTATAGTATTGTGTTTAACCTGGCTTAAAAACATTGAGCCAACTGACGTGGCTATATTTGTAGATTCATTGTCAGCACTTCAAGCTATTGAAGGGTCTGTTTTCAAAATTAAAAATGATATTACTCTTAGTATATACAAGCTTTATTCAGATTTACAACAATTAGGCTTTAATATTATTTTAGAATGGGTACCTAGCCATGTAGGGGTAAGTGGTAATGAGAAAGCGGACAAAGCTGCAAAATCGGCTCTGTCTCTCGCTACTACTACACAAGTTCCCATTTATAAAAACGACATCAAGACGTTTTCTAAACAAATTATTTTAAATGCATGGCAAAAACAGTGGAACGATAATGATAGCAAAGACTTATATTCTTTAAAACCAAAAGTAGACTTTAAAATGCCTATACATAATCTGAAAAGAAAACAGGAAAAGGTGCTATTTATGCTACGTAATGGCTATATAGGCCTTAATAAACATCTTAATAAAATTAACGTAGTAAGAAACCCATTGTGTATTTATTGCAAACAGTCAGAAACAGTATATCATTTTCTTTTCGAATGTAAACAGTTCACTGATGTCAGAAAATCCATGATCACAGAAATGAAAGAGAGAAACGTAGAATTTTCTCTGTATAGTATACTGCAAGGCCCAAACTTTATGCCTGTATATAAATATGTCATTTCCACTGGAAGACTTCAATATTTTAGCTAAATACTAACAGAAGTTAATCTAAAGCCTTTGTACAGTTAACTTATACTTTTAATTAATACTTGCCATATTTCTGGTATTTATTTTGCTCTGTTTTTAGTTTAAATCCATTGATTTTTTTTCTCACAGCTTGAAGAATTGAACATATATATAGCACATGTATACAATCCAAGAATAAATTATTCACTTGTTACCTCATGACATCATGACCTATTTCTATCCTGTAAACAATCATGTACTTTAATCACGAATAATTCGTGTTCACGGCTCATTGAGCAACCACAATACTAGTCCAACACTTCTGTGCTACGACCTGTGTACTTTTATACTGATGAACTTAACGGGAACGAAAAGCCACTATGCGTGTAATTCTTACAGATTTGTAACTTTTAGGGAAATAATGCTTACCAACTACCTATACATTTGAAGTACCGAAAAGAAATATTTATAATACACCATTATTTTCAGCTATGCATTACTGCACCATTTGATTTAAAATTAAGAATTCACTATTCTATCCCTAATGTATGGCTGATAGATGTTGTGTATATCTTTGGATCGAATCCTCTTACGAAGGAAAGAAAATACTGATATTATTATTTTTTCTATTTTTATGTAGGTAGGGGTGACCTTTCCAATATCACCTACAATGGAAGGGTCACAAATATCAGTATATAAAAATTTTAACTCTGATTTGGAGGGGGAGGCGGTACTTCAAGTATAGGACTTGTACACAAAATATGATATATTGTTTTTAATATTACTTAACAATATATGATAACAGTCTGCCGAACCAAGTCATCTTTACAGGAAAAATAACTAACAAACAAACAAACAAACAAACAAACAAAACAATAACATATTATATCCCCTGTATATACTACACAAATACTTCCTTAGATAACTATACTTGTTATATGAACAAAATCAAACTCTTTACACTAAATAACTTAGCTACTCAAAACTCACTTTAATATACAGAACATAGCAATAAATATACCAGAAGATAAATTATTTTCTACATATTTTCTTAATTTTGTATATACTGTCTTTATGACATATATGCAATGTCTGCACATGGTAAGCAAACTTCTCTTCGAACCCGCTCGACCTTTCGATGGGACGGGAATTTCAGGTTCCTATGGGTAATTATTTATAAACAAATATATTCCTACCATATACCCAAACTCTCCGAACAAATTTACAAGAATGATCATGTTAGTCTTCAACTAAGATACAAAATCAAATAAATTGGTGGGAATATTTCAAAATAAGGGATGTAAATCGAGGGTCGAATGGGAAACGTATCAAAATTTTAAGACATAGTTGTCGAATGAATAAACTGGTCTTAGCACAGAAGCCAATTTTCACCCCATCTTTTCTCTATCGTACATATTTGACCTTTAATTGATACTTAGTATTTTCCTAGATCTAATTTTTCCATTACCCAATAAAATCTCTAAACATTTTATCATTTACATATATAGGCATTAGGACTCTTGTCACACTCTTATATTTTTTTTCGGGGGGGAGGGGGTATTTATCATTATGTTTTTTTTTTTTTTTTTTTTTTTTTTTTTTTATTATTATTATTATTACTATTTACTTTTCTTTTTTGTTTCTTTATTTTTCTAAACTTTTATTTTTTTTCACACACTCCTACTCACCATGAGTTAATTTATATAATTTAGTCGTTAATTTGCAGACATAAAATGCAATAAGTAAAATGGCGCAATTACTCTTGTAGTAAGCCGCCTTCCAAAAGAAGAAGAAGATCTATATAAATAAAGGTAATAACAAAACTACCGAACTTGAATGATCAGTCTCATAGTCCAGAGAAAATGGCAAAAACGAATCAGCCATACCGGAGAACTTGTGGATCGCAATGGTCCTGACTTGGTACAGGCATTTCAAACGAAATGGTGGGTTAAACCAGGTTTTATGGCGCCAAACCTCCCTCTTCCATTGCGATCTTAGGATCCGGTAATGACCATAGAACACAACATAGTTATGAGACACAATAAAGATATTGAGGTGATCATCTCAGTACAGCAGACCAGTCAAACACTAATTAAAACAATTAACTATCATATCTTTTAACTCAATTTTGAACTTTTCTACTAGTGGCTGATAACGAAGAAATAATTTTTTTTAGTGATCGTATGAGACGTATTTTCTTATAGCCCTGCTTCAAAAGTCGGTCACGAAGAAACCGGTGTCTGATCAAAAGATCTGTAAAATGTGTGCAAGCTCTGGCATATCGAATAAGTTGAGAAATATAAACACCGTAAGCAGGAGAAGTAGGAATATTGCTCTGAAGATTAGGAAAATTAATAATTTTAAAATTAAAATCGTCTCGTTTATCGTAAATTTTTGTACTGAGATGACCACCTGGGTCAAATTCGAGGTGCAAATCCAAGAAAGACGTGAAGCAATTAGATTCGGTGGTCTCTTTAATCTCCAATTCCGGAGGATATATTGAAGGTTTGTTTGTTTGTTTGTTTGTTTGTTGTTTGTTTTATGTCCAGTCAACAATATTTCAGTCATAATCAGGACAAGAACTTATTGAAAAAACAAATTGAATTGTGTAGACCCACCCAGGAGACAGCACCCATAACACAGACCCATGCATGTCATGCGAAAAAGGGCCAATGTACGACCACAAACCAGAAGGAAAGCGAACCAACTCACAAGACAGGCCAATGTATCCTCAACGCACCACAGGCCAATGTACCCAGAAAGCGACGAAATCTCTCCCCAAAAACTTCACACAATCTGGAACCCTTACCTCTGGTGACCAACATTGAAGAACACTTACCTGAAATGAGGTCATACTAGTTAGAACACTTACCTAAGTGGAATATAGCCAACCCTTACCCGATTTCACATAATCAACCCTTATCTGTCGAAAATACAATGATGAATCCTGATTGGACCTACACACACTGAAGGAATCCAACTACCAAATGAAGTGGTATTGATAGAAAGGACATCATCAATATATCTGAATGTAAGATTAAATGACCTTGCTTCTTTCATCTTCTTGTTCTTTACGAGTCCCTGAAGAAATTCAGTCTCGTAAGAGTATAAAAACAAATCGGCGAGGAGAGGAGCACAGTTTGTGCCCATTGGAATGCCGATTGATTTGTTGTTGAAAAATCTCTCCTCCGAAGGTGACAAATATGTTGTCAATGAGGAAATCAAGCATACTGCAAACTTGTTCCAGTGTGTAACAAATTTTATCTCTGAAAGATGTTTTGGAAAAGAACGTAGAATTATAACCCAAAACAACAAAATTCCTTGAGTTTGAAAAGGCTTTTTCGAGAAGTTTTTTCAGGCGACATTTTAGTTTTTCGTGTGGCAAGGTAGTGTATAAAGTTGAAAAATCGAACGTTTTCAAAGAGTGAACCTCAGAAAATGATCTAGATTTAAAATGATCTAACAAATCTTTTGAGTTTTTCAAAATCCACGTATGGTTAATTCCACTACGATTATAAATAGTGTCGCAGTATGCTTGTTGACCTTCTTTGACAGCAGACAAGATTTTAGTTAAATGAACGGACAGCTCTGTAGTTGAACATGATGAAGATCCAGCTATATACCTTTCTTTGTACGGATTTTTGTGAAGTTTAGAATTCCAGTACAAATATGGTAACTCTTTATGTTCCTCTTTCATTGGAATATTGAAAGAGGACATAAAAGAGCTATGGTTGGCTATGATTTCATCTTTATTAAATGTAGTCCGTGTGTATGTAGCACTAGCGGAAGTATTACCATCAATGCCTAGTTCTTTTATAAGACAATTGTAATAATGTGCTTTACATACAAAAACTATATTATTGGAAGAAGCAGAGGTACCAATGGGGTATCCGAATATCAAAAGTCCGAAAGGGCAGAGACAAAACCAGCAAACACCAACAAGAACGGGACAAAAAACAGACAACATGTAAAACATGGAAACACAAAACAACTGAATATCAATCAACAACGCGAACTCTAGTCGAAACCAGAGTGAACTCAGGTGCTCCGGAAGAGTAAGCAGTTCCTTGTCTGCAGCAGCCTTGTCAGCCTGCTGGCGTGACAACATACCTGCCAAATAGCCAAATTTGAACTGTTTTCGAAATTTTTTTTACAAAAATTAAGCATGGTGACCTATCATTTTTACTTTATTTTTCAAACATATGCACATAGATACTTCTTATGACAAAATTTTAAAAAATTATATCCTACCAATTTTTTACTATTGTACTACCTTAATGTGTAACTCTATGTCAAAAAAGATACAAAGGTATACAGGAAAACACTGACTAGGCATTAGGTTTAATGCATGATTTTGCTTATTGCCGTTAATATATATACTAAAAACTCTCTACTATGGCACGTCAAACGTTTCAATATTCAAAACAAATATTGATTCAAAAGAAAATAATTTATATTCAATATTTATACATATATATGCAATATTTAAAATATATGTTCAAAACTTACAAATATATGGTTGAAAAACCAAAAAATATGTTCAAAACTAATAAATATATTATGCAACATTCTTCTATTTATATATTCAAAAATTAAAATATATGTTCAAAACTTACGAATATATATTCAAAAATTAAAAATATATGTTCAAAACTTACAAATATATATTCAAAAACTTACAAATATATATTCAAAAACTTACAAATATATATTCAAAAACTTGTAGAAAATACATTCAAAACATGTTTTATAGATATATTCAATAATATTGCATTCTGGGTAATATTTGTAATGACCTTGCAATTCAATGTAGCACATGCGTCCACCGTTGTGTGAAATAACACGCTTTTTCGTGGAGAAATAAAATGAGGACTCCCTTCTTTTTATTACTACCCGGACCACAATGGAAGAGGGAGGTACAAAATTTCAAGACAATTGGAGCATCCCCGGGTTCCACATGCCCCGTGGTGCTTGGATCGTTTCTCGTCGTTCTAACTTTATAAAAGCCATAAAAAGAAGGGAGTCCTCATTTTTTTTTCTCCACGAAAAAGCGTGTTATTTCACACAACGGTGGACACATGTGCTACCCAGAATGCAATATTATTGAATATATCTATTAAACATGTTTTGAATGTATTTTCTACAAGTTTTTGAATATATATTTGTAAGTTTTTGAATATATATTTGTAAGTTTATGAATATATATTTGTAAGTTTTTGAATGTAAGTTTTTGAATATATATTTGTAAGTTTTGAACATATATTTTTAATTTTTGAATATATATTTGTAAGTTTTGAACATATATTTTAATTTTTGAATATATAAATAGAAGAATGTTGCATAATATATGTATTAGTTTTGAACATATTTTTTGGTTTTTCAACCATATATTTGTAAGTTTTGAACATATATTTCATTTTTTGATTATAAATAGAAAAATATTGCATATATATATGTATAAATATTGAATATAAATTATTTTCTTTTGAAACAATATTTGTTTTGAATATTGAAACGTTTGACGTGCCATACTCTACTCCCTATCAATGAAGCTTTTCCTTTCAGTATTAATAGAAGGACATTCCATAACTTAAATGATATTCACTACCAACTGAACTTTTGCAAAGGGCAACAGATGAGTGCAGACGTTGGTTTGTAATAGGGTTTTGTTTTGTCTTCCTTTACAGGATTTGACGCACTGAATTGACTGTTGGTAACGCAACGGGTGTGCTATAGCAAGCAGGAACTGCTTACTCTTCCGGAGCACCTGAGTTCATTCTCGTTTCGACTGGAGTTCGCGTTGTTGATTGACATTCAGTTATGGATACCCCATTGGCACATATTCCTCTGCTTCTTGCATATCACAGGGAATATGTTGCTTCATCCATAATATTCTTAATCAGTGCAACAGCAGTGCTTATAGTATTAGAGAAACCTTTGCTTCATCCATAATAGTTTTTATGTTATCATACAGGAGTAGCTTGTACTGTTTTTAGAAGCTTGTACAATAACCATATTCATATTTAATTGTTCAATGGTAATACTGATGGTAAGTATATGTTGTTGGCTTGGTGACGGTCTAGAGCAATTAAAATGATTTAAATTATATATAAAAATATATATCTTTTATATGCTATTACTGAATGTAACGATTTATAAATTCCAAGAAACGATCCAATGATTTGTTCGGGGGTTAAAGATGCGTATTAAGAAACGCGAAAACAGTATGTCGTCAAACACAATAAAACAGCAGAAAACAAACCTAATAATTTGTCCGATCTCCTAACTTAAGAAAATGTGATAAACCATGACATAATGGTATAAACCATGACAATTTTCTGTTCCCTTTACCAAACCATGACAAAATTTAAATTTGGTTAATAAGCACAACTAAGCAGATTTAAAGTTAACACAGTAAACCTTCATCGTCATGTTCAATTCCTTTCAGCTCTCCTCACTATTTGATACTGAAATAAAGGTATTTTTACATATTTTAGAAAAAAAAATCCCTTGTACAAACCATGACCTCCCTTTACCATACCATGACAAAATCCCTTTACCAAACATTGTACGATATGACACATTACTACCTGTGGGTTTAACCATATTTTCTTCACCTTAAACCGACTTACGAAAAATTTAAACGGCACTGGCAATGCCGCTAACGGTACCGCAGTACCAAAAATAAAACACTGTGAAAAGTAAAAAAACAATGTAAAAAACGTTTTTGTTTTGGCTTAACTGTACTTCAGTTTTACACTCGGCTTAGTTTATAAAGGTCAAATGATGCAGACAGGTACAATACATTGTTGTCATATACTTAACTCGTTAATTATGATGTTATGCTTATATCTTCTATTCATCTGACAAGTCTTTATAACAGGGGATATTTCTTTTTAATTGACATTAATGCAGGCATAACCCTGTATATACAGGTCTATGATAGAATCCATTACAATATTACCGAACCACTCTAGCTCAGATGTATTTGTCAAACCATTTCAACAAAAAAGTCTTTGTGGCACCTATTGAACTTGTGCAACAGTATTTCGATTTTTTACATATACATATATACACGTACAGAAACTTTAAATGTTTAGGTACATTTTTACAACATTGAACAAAGGTAACATCTCATCTTATTGTGGACAAAAACTTAACCAATAAAATGTTATTGAAACTTTCAGTAAATTTAGAAAATAATCTTATTCAAATGATTAAAACTGTAGTGTCAATTGTCTTGCTTTTTACTTTGGACCATAGAGTTGTATATTGGCTCATAGTTAGAAACAGTGATAAGTTTACGCACTTCATAGTGATGCAAAAATTAAGATTCACAACCAAACAAAATTCTTCATGCAGATCTTCATGTGAAGTGATTCTTTCATGTTAGGTTTCATCAAATTTCGTCGAACAGTTAATTAAGGGGAGTTTCTTATACGAGGCTATTGACCCTGTAACCCTGCTTTGGAACTTAGTGCTTTCATATCGGTTTCTCATGACATGACTGTCTTTAGTATTTTATTCAGCCTCAGTAAGTTTAATACACGCAGAGCACAGCATGATTTAAAATCTGTTTGTTGGAGAGTCAACTACTGAGCAATGGTGAATCATAAATGTTCGACATAGCCACACTCTTTGGTGGACTTATTATAAAGATTAATTACCGGTAAAACATCAATCCCAAACTAAATTTTGAATTTTAACAGAAATGTAAACAAGAGGCTCACAGTAGCTTGAATCGCTGACCTGACTTCAATGACTGATATAATGAAAAGAATTATTTGCATATTTTGAGGTAAAAAAAACTGTCAAGGATCATCATACAATTTCAACCTACTAGTATATAGGCTTTTGTAGGGCACATATGAGGGGCGGAAAGGGGGGACGGGGGTACGGGGATTGAGGAGGCGGGGAGCGGGGTACAGGGGCGGACAAGGGGGTCGGGGGTGGAATGGGCGGGGAGCGGAGTAGGAGGTGGCGGGGAACGGGGTTGGAGGGGCGGGGAGCGGGGGAAGAGACCCCCGTGTCCAACCCCCCATATGGCAACACAATTAGGCAAGCAAAATATTTTGTAGGTTTAATCTGTACAGCAAAAACCAAAAGCTTAACTATTAGGGGGTATCACTGTTTTAAGGGGTCATCTGACAACTTCGACCCAACAGAGACTTTTGTACAGATCAATGGCTTGAGGTCTAAGCAAACATCAGCTTTTCTCGATCTGTTTTCAGTCTATAGATCAAAATATGAACGAACGCTATTTTTTCACCTTTAACATAATCCTTGTTAGGGGTCATCTGAAAACTTAGACCAAATGAGTAGTATAGATGCACCGATCAAGTCTTATTTCTCGGGACGAGCAGCCCTCTGTGACGTCATTTTGCTTCCGGTTCCGCCATCTTGCTTCCGGTCCGCCATTTTGCTTCCGGTTCCGCCATTTTGCTTCCGGTCGGCCATCTTGCTTCCGTTGACGCCACATCCGGTAATTAAGGGGAGGTAATTCCGCAAAGTCACCGAACGGTAAAAGGCTTGAAACATAGTTATTCCTTGACCGATTCCTTTCGGGTTTGTTGCATTGTTTTTAGTAAGACAATGTCTCTTGAATGATTGTCTTTGTGGTCTTCAGTGGTCATTAGAGGCTTGACCAGTAGGTGACCATTTCCTATTTCTTATCAAAGGTGGGCTTGTCGTATATCGTTGGAAAGATCGCAAGATGTAGTTGCCATTTTTGAGTTGTTTGAGTAGGTAGTGGTCAGTGGTCAGTCAGGGCTTGACCATTAGGTGGCCCCTTTTTCTTCTTGTTGTATACTTAGCGTGTAATATGTCATTGTTAAGCTTGTGAGGTCTAGTTTTATATTCTTTCTTTCGTGTCAATCTAAGGGAAGTAACTCTTGGTTTCTACTGTGTTTTAAGTCTTGTACTTGATACCATTTGTAAGGAATTTGCCGGGCTTTGTGGGGTAGTACTGGTTTGATCTTTTTTATAGGGCGTTAGGGATAACAAATCGATTTTAAGTTTCGATACTTTATTTTGAACACAGTAATATGTTTCAGTCTTCATCCTCGTCGTCTTCACTCTCTTCGTCAGGCCTGAACTGTTTTATTTTCTCATCCAGCAAGTACTTTCTCTTCTCAGTAGCGTATTTCCAAGACTCTTCATACTCATAATCTTCATCGTCCCTCAGTCGTTTTGCTGTTTGTTTGATCTTCTTGTGGAGTGGATCTCGTGCCATTTCCATTTGCCACATAATGTTATTGACGTAGCGATTTTTTAAAGCTTCTCTATAGAGCGGGAGCAAATCCAAGTCAGCCTTTGATATTGCCTCTTTTTCGTGGTGACCTTTTTCCGTGTATTCATCCACTTTCTTTTCGTGTTCGTCTTTGTAGCTGATCATCACTTGTCCAATAAAGTCACCCCACGGATCAAACTGTTCTCCGGGGTAAGTTTCTTCGTCTTCAGACAAGTCGTCACTCTTTTCTGATTCCGTATCCTCCTCTTCCTCTTCCTCAGTTTCCCATTTCGGGTCCTCCTTCAACCATTCCGGTTCCTCCATTTTTCTTTGATGCTTCTGTTCTTTGTGTCTCTGTAGATTGAACAACTTTTGACTTGTGTATCCGCATACGTCGCAATGGTACATCTTTCCTTCTCGACGGCCGGGATCTATCTGATGATTTTTGTTCCGTCCGTGTAAATTTATCTATCACTTCTGAATAGTATAACATGTTGTTAACAGAATCCTCATTGCCGGTGCGGATTTGATCGGGTCTCGTTAAATTGTCTTTCTTTCTTTTCCATACATAGGCAAAGAATGCATTCCTCAAATTTGCTAAGCTCTTTCTATTGTATGCAAGCTTCAATGCTTTGAATCTACGCCATTCTTTAAATATTTGCTGGCATTCTATGCACGGCACAATTAAATTTTGTTTCGATTTATAAAACTGATCTTTTGGCTTCCTCTGGCCGCATTTACGACAAACACGTTCCCCGTTCTCACTTTCAATGTTCTTTTCTATGAGTTTGAGAAGATAATCCATTACATTTACGTGCGTCTTGTTCGAATACATTTGAGCCACTGACAACATTGATCATTCATTTTGCCTTTTCAAAATTGTATCGTCCAATCATCTCTCAGCATTTTCATCACGTGACTTACTCTTTGCTCTTTTTGCTCTTTTGATTGCTCAGTTTGCTCTTTTGCAGCTCATCTTGCGGAACTAACTATTCCATTGAGATTATTTTGTACTTGATAACCCAATATCTTGTAACCAGTTCAAACCGGTTTCTTTTCGTTCCGATACTACCCCCCCCTTTGCATTTCTATTTTTAACCCTTACCCTAACCATACCCCTAGCTATTTTGTAATTCTAACCCTAACCCCTAACCCTAACCCTAACCCTAGCTATTCTAGTTTGTAATTCTAACCCTAACCTTAAACCTAACCCTAACCATAATCTCTAACCTTAACCTTTTCTCTTTTCAGTTCTATTTTTAGCCCTTACCCCAATTCTAACTCTAACTCTCTTTGATAGTGTTGTCATTTTATTTCTAACCCTAACCCTAATTCTTTCTTCTCTAACCCAAACTCTCTTTTCTCTAATCCTATCCCTAAGCTCTCTTCACTAACCCTAACCCTAACCCTTTCTCTTTCCATTTCTATTTTTTAACCCTTATCCTAATTCTAACTCTAAGTCTCTTTGTCTTTGTTGTCATTGTATTTTAAACCCTAACCCTTACTCTCTTCTCTAACCCTAACCCTTTCTCTTCTATTTTAGCCCTTATCCCCATTCTAACTCCAACTCTATTTGCCTTTGTTGTCATTGATTTTCTAACTCAAACCCTTATTATATTTTCTCTAACCCTAACTCTCTCTTCTTTAACCCTTTCTCTTTCTATTTCTTAACCATTTACTCTAACCCTAACCTAAATTCTCCTCTGTTGTGTATAGTATTTCTATTCATGTTCGTACCCTAACCCTAACTCTTCTGCTATGACGCATTAACCCTAACTCTTGATCTCTTTGCACGTAGTGCTCCTTTTGTTGTTGTTCTGCTTTTCCTGTTCATGAGCGGTTTGTAATATCACGTTTGCGCCAATTTCTGATTCGTTGTGAAGTTAAACAAAAACAATGCAAACAATAATGCATTTACAAAACAACAACAAAAGGAGCACTACGTGCAAAGAGATCAAGAGTTATGGTTAATGCTTCATAGCAGAAGAGTTAGGGTTAGGGTACGAACATGAATAGAAATACTATACACAACAGGGGAGAATTTAGGTTAGGGTTAGAGTAAATGGTTAAGAAATAGAAAGAGAAAGGGTTAAAGAAGAGAGAGTTAGGGTTAGAGAAAATACAATAAGGGTTTGAGTTAGAAAATCAATGACAACAAAGGCAAATAGAGTTAGAGTTAGAATGGGGATAAGGGCTAAAAATAGAAGAGAAAGGGTTAGAGTTAGAGAAGAGAGTAAGGGTTAGGGTTTAAAATACAATGACAACAAAGACAAAGAGACTTAGAGTTAGAATTAGGATAAGGGTTAAAAAATAGAAATGGAAAGAGAAAGGGTTAGGGTTAGGGTTAGTGAAGAGAGCTTAGGGATAGGATTAGAGAAAAGAGAGTTTGGGTTAGAGAAGAAAGAATTAGGGTTAGGGTTAGAAATAAAATGACAACACTATCAAAGAGAGTTAGAGTTAGAATTGGGGTAAGGGCTAAAAATAGAACTGAAAAGAGAAAAGGTTAAGGATACTCGAATTTGACCCAGGTGGTCATCTCAGTACAAAAATTTACGATAAACGAGACGATTTTAATTTTCAAATTATTAATTTTCCTAATCTACAGAGCAATATACCTACTTCTCCTGCATACGGTGTTTATATTTCTCAACTTATTCGATATGCCAGAGCTTGCACACATTTCACAGATTTTTTTATCCGACACCGGTTTCTTCGTGACCGACTTTTGAAGCAGGGCTATAAGAAAATACGTCTCATACGATCACTAAAAAAATTCTTTCTCCGTTATCAGTCACTAGTAGAAAAGTTCAAAATTGAGTTAAAAGATATGATAGTTAATTGTTTTGATTAGTGTTTGACTGGTGTGCTGTACTGAGATGATCACCTCAATATCCCTATTGTGTCTCACAACTATGTTGTGTTCTATGGTCATTACCGGATCCTAAGATCGCAATGGAAGAGGGAGGTTTGGCGCCATAAAACCTGGTTTAACCCACCATTTCGTTTGAAATGCCTGTACCAAGTCAGGACCATTGCTATCCACCAGTTCTCCGGTATGACTGATTCGTTTTTGTCATTTTCTCTGGACTATGAGATTGATCATTCAAGTTCGGTAGTTTTGTTATTACCTTTATTTAGAGATTATGGTTAGGGTTAGGTTTAAGGTTAGGGTTAGAATTACAAACTAGAATAGCTAGGGGTAGGGTTAGGGTTAGGGGTTAGGGTTAGAATTACAAAATAGCTAGGGGTATGGTTAGGGTAAGGGTTAAAAATAGAAATGCAAAGGGGGGTAGTATCGGAACGAAAAGAAACCGGTTTGAACTGGTTACAAGATATTGGGTTATCAAGTACAAAATAATCTCAATGGAATAGTTAGTTCCGCATGATTACACACGACTTCATTGCTGAGATCTGGGGGTGACACGAGTCGCCAACAGATTTAACACAGGGCCTATGGAAAATTAAAAGTATAAAGTGGTCTGGATTCCCTGCTTGACAAAAGTTGTACAAGTTAACACAGGAAAGGAAAAACACAACTAGAAGAAAAGGGAAGAAGGTAAGGAATCGGCTGGTGCTGCATAAGGGAAAGGGGAGAGGAGGGTAAAACGGCTGCTGCTGCTGCGTAAGAGAAAAGGGGGGGGGGAGAGGGTAAAATGGCTACTGCTGCTGCTGCTGCTGCTTCAGTGGAAAAAAAGGGGGGAGAAGGTGTTAAAACGGCTGCTGCTGCTGCTGCTGCTGCGTAAGTGAAAGGGGGGGAGAGAGTAAAATGGCTGCTGCTGCTGCTGCTGCGTAAGTGAAAGGGGGAAGAGGGTAAAATGACTGCTGCTGCTGCTGCTGCTGCTGCTGGGTGATCAAATTAGTAAGAAAAGCAGCAAAAGAGCAAGATGAGCAAAGCAAAAGAGCAAAATGGGCTGCAAAAGAGCAAGATGAGCAAGGTAAAGAGCTAAAAAGAGCTGCAAAAGAGCAAGATGAGCAAGAAAAAGAGCAAGATGAGCTGCAAAAGAGCAATTGGAGCTGCAAAAGAAAAAAAGGAGCTGCAAAAGAGCAAGATGAGCTGCAAAAGAGCAAACTGAGCAATCAAAAGAGCAAAAAGAGCAAAGAGTAAGTCACGTGATAAAATGCTGAGAGATGATTGGACGATACAATTTTGAAAAGGCAAAATGAATGATCAATGTTGTCAGTGGCTCAAATGTATTCGAACAAGACGCACGTAAATGTAATGGATTATCTTCTCAAACTCATAGAAAAGAACATTGAAAATGAGAACGGGGAACGTGTTTGTCGTAAATGCGGCGAGAGGAAGCCAAAAGATCAGTTTTATAAATCGAAACAAAATTTAATTGTGCCGTGCATAGAATGCCAGCAAATATTTAAAGAATGGCGTAGATTCAAAGCATTGAAGCTTGCATACAATAGAAAGAGCTTAGCAAATTTGAGGAATGCATTCTTTGCCTATGTATGGAAAAGAAAGAAAGACAATTTAACGAGACCCGATCAAATCCGCACCGGTAATGAGGATTCTGTTAACAACATGTTATACTATTCAGAAGTGATAGATAAATTTACACGGACGGAACAAAAATCTTCAGATAGAACCCGGCCGTCGAGAAGGAAAGATGTACCATTGCGACGTATGCGGATACACAAGTCAAAAGTTGTTCAATCTACAGAGACACAAAGAACAGAAGCATCAAAGAAAAATGGAGGAACTTGAATGGTTGAAGGAGGACCCGGAATGGGAAACTGAGGAAGAGGAAGAGGAGGATACGGAATCAGAAAAGAGTGACGACTTGTCTGATGACGAAGAAACTTACCCCGGAGAACAGTTTGATCCGTGGGGTGACTTTATTGGACAAGTGATGATCAGCTACAAAGACGAACACGACAAGTGATGATCAGCTACAAAGACGAACACGAAAAGAAAGTGGATGAATACACGGAAAAAGGTCACCACGAAAAAGAGGCAATATCAAAGGCTGACTTGGATTTGCTCCCGCTCTATAGAGAAGCTTTAAAAAATCGCTACGTCAATAACATTATGTGGCAAATGGAAATGGCACGAGATCCACTCCACAAGAAGATCAAACAAACAGCAAAACGACTGAGGGACGATGAAGATTATGAGTATGAAGAGTCTTGGAAATACGCTACTGAGAAGAGAAAGTACTTGCTGGATGAGAAAATAAGACAGTTCAGGCCTGACGAAGAGAGTGAAGACGACGAGGATGAAGACTGAAACATATTACTGTGTTCAAAATAAAGTATCGAAACTTAAAATCGATTTGTTATCCCTAACGCCCTATAAAAAAGATCAAACCAGTACTACCCCACAAAGCCCGGCAAATTCCTTACAAATGGTATCAAGTACAAGACTTAAAACACAGTAGAAACCAAGAGTTACTTCCCTTAGATTGACAAGAAAGAAAGAATATAAAACTAGACCTCACAAGCTTAAAAATGACATATTACACGCTAAGTATACAACAAGAAGAAAAAGGGGCCACCTAATGGTCAAGCCCTGACTGACCACTGACCACTACCTACTCAAACAACTCAAAAATGGCAATTACATCTTGCGATCTTTCCAACGATATACGACAACCCCACCTTTGATAAGAAATAGGAAATGGTCACCTACTGGTCAAGCCTCTAAAGACCACTGAAGACCACAAAGACAATCATTCAAGAGACATTGTCTTACTAAAAACAATGCAACAAACCCGAAAGGAGTCGGTCAAGGAATAACTAAGTTACAAGCCTTTTACCGTTCGGTGACTTTGCGGAATTACCTCCCCTTAATTACCGGATGTGGCGTCACCGGAAGCAAGATGGCCGACCGGAAGCAAAATGGCGGAACCGGAAGCAAAATGGCGGACCGGAAGCAAGATGGCGGAACCGGAAGCAAAATGGCGGACCGGAAGTGGATATGACGTCACAGAGGGCTGCTCGTCCCGAGAAATAAGACTTGATCGGTGCATCAAATGCATACTTTTGCAGAGCATTTGATGGAAAGTTGCCTCAGATTTTCTCTATATCTTATAATTTATTGCTTCATGAGCAAAAAAAAAAAACTGGTCTGAAAACCCTTGTTTGATTTTAAGCAGCAGCAGCCAGGTTGTTTTGTCGGTAGCCAACATTTTTGCAATCATGGTAAAAGACATCCCATATTATTACTCTATTTTATTGACTTGGCTGGTCACGGGTCAATTATTTCGGGATTCTACGTTCAAATCTTACCTAAAAGACTGAGTTTAAGCTCCGCCCAACCTTGTGAATAAAATAGTAATAAATGTTTTAAGTGTGCAAAGTTTCAAAGCATCCGGCCGTTAAGTGGTTATAGAGAAAATTTTAAAAGAAAAGATTTACAATGACAACAGACGCCAAGTGATGGCAATAGCTCACTGCAAGGTGAGCTAAAAAAGGTTTGCTGCAATGTTAATAGGCTTATGATGCTTATGCTAAGGTTTTATAAAAGGCACAGGATACGGTTACGGCAAATTTGGGCAAAACAGTAACAATAAGAAATTCTTATTGTTACGGCGAAGACGAAAATCGGAAATGGATGACGGGACGGAGACCGAATCATTTACGACCGTAACAATAAGAACTTTCTTATTATTACGCCACTTATTTTTACGGCAAATCGATCTTGAATAAACAGTGGCATAACATTTTATTATTTTTTATAATACAAGCGGGCAAAAATATAATCTAAATTTAACTTAAAAGATCATGATGATGATATGATAAATTATGGCACATGCGACACAACAAATAAATGGTTGTCTGGTTTTGTTTTAATCCTCTACCATTCAAGGCACCCATCACAGACGTGTACTTCTGTTTTGAGTATTCAAGCCCGGTCAAACGGGGGATCCACATTTGGGCTAATTGGCAATACGTTTGGGCCAAAAAAAGATTACGTTTGGGCTAATAGCAGTCGACGTTTGGGCTAAAGCTTAATTGGACAATATACAGGTATATACAGGTAAATATTATAAAATTAGGTATATTTTCTTATTATTTTACAAAGTCAAAAATATTTTTGTACATGATAAAGTTTTATTGTTTAGGTTAAATCACGCTAAACATTTTAAAAGCATAAAACACAGTCAATGCAGACTTTAAAGACTTTAAAGACGGGTACATGCACGGAACTGCTACTAGGTAAAACTGGTATACGCAAGTACTTGATTTTCCTTTTTTTGTAATATTTTTTTCTTCTTCAAAATTTGAAATTTTTATCACCTAAATGTATATATTCTATAAAGACTTTGGTAGAAATCTACCTTTATTTACCTGTTCAGGTAAATATCTAATTAGCCCAAACATCGAGTGCAATTAGCCCAAATGAAAATCTGTATTTTTGAATTTTTAGCCCAAATGTAATGCGCCCGGTCAAACCAGTTCGTCCATTAATTACATTTTTTTTTAAAGTATTAGATAATTCTTAAGAACATAGGGGATGTATACAGTTGAGGAGTTCTTAATCCGGGACGCTTCCTACAGCAAAAAGTTGTATCCTATATAATATAAATAATTCTTTAACATATTTCATTATAATCAACTAAGTGAATAAAAAAGGATATTCACCTGGCAAAGTGTTTTATTCACCTAAAAATGGCGGGAAAGGTGATGACGTCGTTACAGTATTTTTCTGTTTGGTTTAATTTTTTTTTAACACTTCAAATGCATATTTTTGTCAGATATTGGATAATAGAATAAAACAATTACTGTCTTTTGTTTCGATAAATGTGAGTGTTATTGACTTTAGAAAAACTAAAGATATTCACCTCGCCCTTCGGGCTCAGTGAATATCTGTTTTTCAAAAGTCAATAACACTGCACATTTACCTCAACAAAAGACAGTAATTGTATATTATTCAACAAATAGTAAAGAGAATGTTTATCAAATATCATGGAACTGTGGATGGAATAAATGTATTCTTTTATTATTATTGTTTACTTATTACTATTTTAAGCGGAAGAATTCATTTATTAAATATCTTATTTTGGGTAAATCTCTTCTGCATAATATTTTCATAAATAAATTTGACGTAATAATAAGAATAATTCTTAGTGTTACGGTCGTAAATGATTCGGTCTCCGTTCCGTCATCCGTTCCCGGTTTTCGTCTTTGCCGTAACAATAAGAATTTCTTATTGTTACGGTTTTGCCGTAATCGTATCCTGTGCCTTTATAAAATAGGTTTTCGTGATTAGCCTTCACATGTCTATATCTAATGACATTCAAGAGAAACTTGTTTTCCACAAAATGTTATTTGGTATAAAATGAACAACCAGAATTCAGTCGATGATTTCCTATTTTTATAATAACGAAATACATTATAAAGCAGTGGCCCCCAGACAAGTAATACCCTTGCCGTTATCTCTTCACATCAACTTTCTCAAGCTTCTAACTGTATACTGATGATCTGTTCATATACAAATGTAAAGTTTTGCTTAAATATTAACAAAGTGTACAGGTAATTAATTCAAGGAGAAAGTAAAGATTTTACTGACCCACTTCATGCAGTTGCTCTGATATGAACTTGGAAATCAAGTCAAGTCAATCAAACATAAAATGTAGCTTAAGTGACCTTATTTTACCTAGGTGTGTTGGCCTTCTACTCTTAAGGCATTTAAATGCCAACATGCTCCTTCCATGTCATTGCAATTGTTAAGAAATTGAATTAAATTTTAATGTTAATGCATTATGTATAAATGAAGGAACATTGAATCTTCTCTTCAGCTACCAGAATAAAAATCAATAGACAAAGAGTTCAACAGTCCGACATAAAAATTGCTAACACAAGGTTATGTTGCCCCTCGGTTGATGTCTTTCCTCAAGAATTTTTTAGGAAGACACCATTCATTCCTAGGCAAATATAAGATTTCTATCTCTCATATGTTGTTTTCTCTTCCTTTACCGGATTTTAGAGACAACAATAAGGCAGTGCAAGGGGTGTGCTACAGCAAGCAGAATCTGCTTACTCTTCTGGAGCATCTAAGTTCACACTTGTTACTACTTGATTTCGCATTATCTATTTTTGTTCAGTTGTTTTTTTGTTTGTTTTGTGTTTCTTTTACCTGTTCAAGTTCATGTTCACTGATATGGTCATTTCCTTTATCGATTTTTGACACTCAAATGCCTTATTGGTGCCTCTTTGCTTCTTTAATACATTTTTAGTCACAGCATTTCCTGATTTTCATTGTTTAGCTAATTGTCATTAGTCATCTTTCTTGCATTTTATGTACATCTTTCTTGCATTTTATGTAATATGTAATGCTTGTATTATGCATACTGTAAACGTGGAATCATTGAAATATGAGACAGTCGCGAATTTAATTACTTTATTATCCATTTATTAAAAATATGCTGCCATTTTAGTAGAGAAATGTAATGTATGAAATATCTTTTTGAAATGACAGCCTGGTCAGACTATAAAGTTAACTACCAACTAACCTGTTCTGCTCAACTTTCCAATAGTTAACTTTATCTTTCTGTGTAGCAACATTCCGTCCGCTCCAGCATATGGAGTTTACTATCACAATTGATTCGTTATTCCAGAGCATGTGGGGAGTACTTCCTTGATAGAGCTACACGGCTGTCAAGCAAATTGTTAACACAGGGGTACTTTGATCCAAGGTTGTTGTCATCACTCAAGAAATTTTACGGACGGCATCATGTGCTTGTATACAAATACGGGATTTCTATCTCTCAGATGAGCACAGATGTTGGATTAACATAGAGTTTTGTAATGTCATCCTTTCGGGATTTGACCAACACTTAATCGATCTTTGGCAACGTGACGGGTGTGCTATAGCAAGCAGGAACTGCTTACTCTTCCGGAGCACCTGAGTTCACTCTTGTTTCGACTTGAGTTCGCCTTTGAATGCGGTTTTGTTGTTATGTGTGTGTGTGTTTTATGTTGTTATGTGGTTTGTTTTGTTGTGATGATTTTTTGTCTACCGGGTTTATCTTTGTCTTTACAGTTTTATGATATTGATTACCCCTTTGGTACACCTTTGCTTCTTTCTGCTCTGTTTCTGGGATGAAGGATTTTAAGATTTCACTCCCTGACATGAGAGGCCATTGAAATGAAACGTTATTTTAATCTTTAATCTGTTATTATGTATATACATGTAGCACTAATATGAAGTTAAACATAAAACAAACTTAAAAACATTATATCATGTACTAGATAAGTTTTATAGTCCAGGTATTCTGCCCAAATAACACCATGATATAAAACTATCATGGAACTGATTAATCATATGTGTATATTTTACAATAAATGATAATATTTTTTTCTTATTCAATAAGAAATTACGAGAAGGTTGTCATGTACAGGACAATAGCTTATGTTTTAAAGATGATTTAAGAAGCTGGTCATATACAGGACAATAGTCTAGGTTTACAAGATGATTATTTTATCAAAGAAGTATTTTTTTTTAATTAATAAAACTGATTTGTCTCAGTATTTTTTTTTTGTAATTCTTTATTTTTGTATATCAGAAGACATTCATACATATATATGAAGAAAGTTTTTTTTGGACATTTACATTAGTATTTTTATTACAAGTCCCATGTCAATCTAAGATAGTTCCACTTTTCTTTAATCCTTAATTGTTCTCGAGCAGAGCAGTATTTTATAATATTTATTTCTTGTTTTGCCTGCTCTTTTATCTATGAAAAAGCATTTTCAACTGTAGGGATAGCATTTTGAATCTTACACCGATAGATATAATATTTAATAATCATAATGACACTATTAATTGAAGCTGAAAACCTCATTTGGTCGCAACCGAGGATGATTTCCCTCTCTCCTACAGGGAATTCAAGATTAAAATTCTCCGAGAAGAGAGTTTGTATGGAGATCCACAGGTTTCTCACCCAATTGCAAGAGAAAAACAAATGTGTTTGTGTCTCTTTTGCTTCATTACAGAAAGAACATTGCTCTGATTCTTTAAGTTTACATTTTAGAAGATATGAATTTGTTGCAACTATCCTATGCAATAGTTTAAATTGCAACATATTGATCTTATTGTTTTATGTTTCAACAAAAGATCTTAAAAATATTGAACCCCAGTCAAAAGTATCATCATTAAAGTGCTCTGACCATTTCTGCATAGCATTTTGGGGTTCCTTTTGGATATTAGAAATGACTCAAATATTGTCTCAATATTTGCCCTGAAAAAATAATGGAATGGAAGCAAATGCAAAATACAAATCACACAAAATAAAAGACACAAAAATGTAAAAAATTTCAAACAAAAGCGTATTTGTTTATATATAAGGCAACTAATCTAATAGCATTTATATTTAAATTAATAAACTACCAATTTCTCTTTGAATGAAAAAAATGAAACAGTTCATTATTACTAGCTATGGATAATGCACTCCACACTTATGTTAGATTTAATTACTGCAGTTATTGTAAAACATCAATTTAGTGTCAAAATGAAATGCATATAAAGGTAACTTATATTGACTTGCAAATATGGTATGAAGCAAATCTGATTCATCTGTTTAATTGTCAGAACAATAAATAACAAAACCAGGAATGTATCCATATGACAGCCAAAGATATTTTCTGAAGAAAAACATATTTAACATGTTTAAAAAATCTTCTGACTTAATAATGAACACATGACCTATGGACCTTATGAATGGCAGTATAACAGCATATCTTTAATGCATAAACAAAATTATACACATTAAATGGTAGCTGTATGTCAAAAATAAAGTAAACATAAATAATTACCATAATTCACCTCTTAAATCATATAAACTTCAATGGATTTGTTTTAATGATGAAAAATGAGTACTTAATCTTTGGTTATTATAGCAGGCATAAAATGTGCAGAAATAAAATAAGTTCTGTGCTGACTTTTTAAGCTTTTGAACTCATACATCTTCAACTGCTGATAACTATTTGTATGTAGAGAACTATTTTTTGAGTAACAAAAAGATTTTGCACCAAATAAAAACCAATCAAATATCACTAGATGTATCACGTTTTCATCAATGTGATGAAGATTTTAAGATTGGTTTGTATGGAATATTTTCTTCTTGGCCTTATCCGAAGCCTCCTTGGCGATTTCCGATGCTTTTCTAGCCTTGTCCGTGGCTTCCTTTGCCATGTCTGAAGCTTTCCTGGCCCTCTCTTTCATTCTCTCAGCTCCAGCAGTCACAGCTACTGGCTCTGGGTTGACAGTTTCCTCAGGGAAAAGTCTTTCTAAGATATGTATAAACCCTTCTTGGGTTTGTTTTGCATCCTTTTTAGCCTTTTTATAACCAAAACTCTCAATTGCCCTGCTCAAACCAAACACTTTAGATGAGTTCCAGAAGGACTTGCCTTGGAGAACTTGACCTTTGTTTTCAGGGTCCACTGTATAAACACATTTCTCAACAACATTCTATAAAAAAATCAATACAAAATATATCATTATTGTTTCTTAAAAATCCGCCAAAAATATATAATCAAACAGAAATATATGTGCAAATTATGCATAAAAAACTTTATGCTTGACTTTATTCATTAAAAGAATTTCTAATGTGTTCATTTAGCTACAATCTTACTGAAATAAGTACAATAATATCCATATTTGAAAATGATGATCACTTCATAGTTTGTGATTTGTCCATACATTGTATTTCGAAATTACTATTTGAAGTGGAATAAAGTAATTATGCTTACTACTCTGTACTAACAACTTTTTCATAATGTAACAAACTGAAGATGTCTGTATAACATGCAATTGGTATACATGAGGATCAAAAACTGGCAAAAGGGGAACAAATCTAGTAATTTTTTTTATGCTAATGTGGTGAATGTATTCAGTATGGACTGGTTTTGTCTTCAATTTTATTAAAATTTTATAATTCTGATGCCCTTTTTGTATTCTTCTTTCCCAATAATTGTAATGACCTTTAAATAATATGAATTGATTCCAAGAGTTTGATACATCTACACTGTATTTCAATTTTCCAGGCATCTTTAAAATATGATGCATTTTTAACATTGAAACTCAATTTTCTAATGCTGTGTCCTCAAATTTTCAATAGTAATGGTAAAAAAAAATAATGCTGAAGAAGAAAATGTCCAAAAGAAATAATACCCCATCTCGCGACATTTGGGACAGACAGACCCGAACACTATTTGCCCCCCCCCCCTATTTTCGTAGATGGTGCATAAAAATGTTTTTGGGACTTTGAAGAATTTACTTACTATAAACCATCTCAGGTCAATGTTTCTGGTGTATGTCGTAATTGTCTTCTTCACTGGGTCCACAATAGATTCCTCTATAATAGAAGTGACGTACCACTTGGGTCCATCTCTACCCCATTTAGGTACTTTGTACTTCTTGGTTATTAGACGTTTGGTCAATAATTTGTGGCCATCAATTTCTCTTAATACAACATCCTCAGACAGAACGTGCTTGCTGTAAAAAATAATCAGAATATCGTTGATGTAAGACTTTGTCATTTTCTTTACACATCAGTAGATTTTGTATTATTTCAGTTGCTCTTTGATCTGTATAATACAAGGAATAAAACTTGATCAAAACAAGTAAATCTGTGAGCCTATGCTCAGAAGTGATACCCCAGCTCCCAAAACCTAAGTTTAACAGCAAGTAGATGACCTTGGAGCATTAAATTGGTATACACCATATTGTACATTGTATCTATCTCATGTAGTTGCTTAGAAAACTGTGATGAAAATTTTGCATTAATGTCCATAATGTGTGAAAATTTAAGTATTTGGCAAACAGGAATTAGGCTACCTAGGAGCATAAAGTCAGTATACACTATATTATACTATAGGATAAAGCTGTACTGGTATACAAAATATCAGACTTCCATCTCATGTAGTTGCTTGGGAAGCTGTGACAAAAATTCTGCATTAATGTCCATTACATGTATGTGTAAAAACCTACATGTAAGTATTCGGTTAACAGGAAGTAGACTATCTAGGAGCATAAAATCTGTATACACCATATGGTACTATAGGATAAAGCTGTATACAAAATATTAGACCTCTATATCATGTAGTTGCTAACTAAACTGTGATGGAAATTTTGTTACAGACAAACAGATGCCTGACGGATGGACGAACAAGGGTAAAACAGTATATTCCCCTCTTCTTTTAATTGGGGGTATTATAAGATAAAGAACAAGCACTGTATAATCAAAGACATACCAGAATGATATCTGCGATTTTTTTTCAAATACTAGAATACTGACAAAGTCAGAAAGGGCCCCGCGGCAAAAAATCTAAGTGTTTTCAAAATCATATGAACTTTGATTATTACCACTATTAAAGGCATGTTCCAATGGAATGTGTATGAAGCTTCAGAGCTGTATTGTTAATAGCCTTTAAGTTTAATTGTTCAAAAATTCCAATTCTCAAAATCTGTGATTTTCGATAAAAAATGAAGTTTTTTTCAAAAATATTAAACAGATTTACACGAAATTTTAATATGCAAATCATGACATGCTACTTAGCAGCTGTACAAAAGTTTCAGAACTGTATTGTTAACAGTTTTTGAGTTTTAGTGTTCACAATGTCCAATTTCAAAATCTGTGATTTTTGATAAAAAATGAAGTTTTTTTCCAAAAATATTTAACATTTTTGCATGAAATTTTAATATGCAAATCATGACATGCTATTAAGTAGCTGTACAAAATTTCAGAACTGTGATGTTAATAGTTTTTGAGTTTTAGTGTTCACAAAGTCCAATTCTCAAAATCTGTGATTTTCAATAAAAAATGAAGTTTTTTCCAAAAATATTAATCAGATTCGCACAAAATTTTAATATGCAAATCATGACATGCTACTTAGCAGCTGTACAAAGTTTCAGAACTGTATTGTTAACAGTTTTTGAGTTTTAGTGTTCACAAAGTCCGTTTCTCAAAATCTGTGATTTTCGATAAAAAATGAAGGTTTTTTCCAAAAATATTTAACATTCATGCATGAAATTATAATATGCAAATCATGACATGCTATTAAGTAGCTGTACAAAATTTCAGAACTGTGGTGTTAATAGTTTTTGAGTTTTAGTGTTCACAAGAATTGTTGATGGACGGACAGACGGACAAAGTGAAAACTATTGGGCGTCCGCATCTTTGATGCGGGGCCCTAAATATATATTGTGTTAAAGAGTTCTATCAATTCAACTATTTAAGGACAGCTGGGTTTATGTATATGGTTATGGTGGAATTCCTATTAAGTGCAATATTACATGTACAAGTTACACTTAACAAACATTGTATATGCATTGTGTTGAAATGAGGAAGATGCATGAACATACATGTACAATGTACTTGTGATGTACATGTATGTGATTCTTTCTCTCACAGACAGCATATGTGATCACCACAGACACTATAAAGTCCGAATTTAATAAAATGTGAAATGCAAGAGCTTAAGTATGTCTTGCCTGCCCGCACCATCTGAATGCCTTGTTATTCAACTATTCATTCATTAAGTTTTGCCTGCCTGTTATACTTTTCGAGTAATTGATTTTCCACAAAACTCTTACAAAGAAATTTATGGCCTGAAACAAGAGGCTCCCAGGAGCCTGAATCGCTCACCTGGTCTTGAGTCAACCTTATACATTTTAGGGACCATAACCACTATAAAGGGTTATCTGACAACTTCGACCCTATGAAAACTTTTGTAGAGCTAAATGAACTGAACATTTAAGCAAGCAACAGCTTTTCTCTATCTGCTATAGTTTTAATTCTATAGGCCAAAAACATGAAAAAACGTTATTTTAGGGGATGTTACCCCTATAAGGGGTTATCTGACAACTTCCATCCTATGGAGACTTTTGTAGAGCTTAATGAGCTGAACATTAAAGCAAGCAACAGCTTCTCTCTATCTGCTATAGTTTTCATTCCATAGGCCCAAAATATGAAAAAATGTTATTTTAGGGGCTGTAACCCCTATAAGGGGTCATCTGACAACTTCTACCCTATGGAGACTTTTGTAGAGCTAAATGAGCTGAACATTTAAGCAAGCAACAACTTTTCTCTATCTGTAATAGTTTTCATTATATAGGCCAAAAACATGAAAAAAAGCTATTTTTCACCTTTAAGGGGCCATAACTCCTATAAGGGGTCATCTGACAACTTCGACTCAATGGAGACTTTTGTAGAGCTTTTGATGCTGAAGCAGTAGCGTGGCATCAGATTTCATCTATCTCTTATACTTTTTGATTTACAAGCCAAAGACAGTAATCTTACCCCCTGATCTATTTTTAGTAACGGCGGCCATGTTGTTTGGACGGCAGTCACCATTTGTGCAATCTTGGTAGAGGACATCCCATAGATGAAGTGTGCAAAGTTTTAAAGCAATCGCTTCAGTTGTTTCAGAGGAGAAGATTTTCAAAGAAAAGTTAACGACGGACGACGACGACGACAATGACGGACGCCAAGTGATGGCAATAGCTCACCTGGACCTTCGGTCCAGGCGAGCTAAAAAGACTGAAGTTCACAGAGTCACTGAAGCCTGAAAATGGGACCATGGCCAGGGTGTCTTAGTATGGTGACAGTTGCGTAGAACATAACTTCAATGGTCTATAATCAAAATCATTTTCAACAAAAGTCTTACAAAGAAGTTTACGGCCTAAAAAAGACCAAAGTTCACTGGAGAGTGAAACTGGGGTCAGGATAACAAGGCATGCTGACAGCCACATTGACAGTAACCTCAACTGTCTTTATACCTATTCTGTCTATTATACTTTTCAAGTAATTTCTTTTCCACAAATGTCTAACAAAAAGTTTACGCCACCGCCACAGTACAGTAATACATGTACATGTACCTACAGTACACCAAGAGACATACTGTGACTGAACAATATCTTTTTTGTGGTTAAAGATTTTAAAAAAAATCTTTTTACATTTAGAGGGAATGGTTATGTAGAACAATTTCCAAAAAAATTTTTTAAAAATCTTTAACCACAAAAGAGATATTTGTTATGTCTCTAAGAGTGGTGTACCACTATCACGGTGATCAGTCACGGTATGTCTCTTGGTGTACTGTATGTCTCCCCTTCTGCAACTATTCATCGCAGCAAATACAAAAGCTGGCATAAGCTGTAAATAAATCTCACCTTTGAGGATTAGGATATCGCTGCCAGAGACCAATGGCTACCTGGTCCCAGGTGTAGTTATAAGGTAAAATAACATTGAAGAATTTCATTGCTACCACTGGTTCTCTACCGGAATGACATTCTGAAGAAAAGAAACATTAATATTCTTATTCAATTATGCTTTACCTTATTGAATTCATGGGTTGGGCCACATTTAAAAGGATATCTGTTTCCCCTTCCTTCGGGTGTACCCATTGTAAACTGACAAGGTGGGAGTTTTTTTTAAAAACTTGATATCATGAGAGGTTTCACTCGGTCAATGATCATTTGTTTTTGCTTTTTTTTTTATTGTATCTATTTAGATTATCAATTCTTTGGGTTACAAGCACTTTATTTTAAAATACACATAGGGTTGTTGCAATAATACATGTACCTTCTTTTTTGTATTAACAATCGAAATTTTAAGCATAAAATACTTTGGCACCTGAGAAATTTAACTACAGCTTTTATTGAATGTCACTCCATAACAAACTTGTTGCTAGTAACGATCTAATATTATCAAGTCACAAACTTGATTTACTCAGAGAGTTACTACTATTGGTTGACAATGTAGTTCACTTAAATGTGGCGGGTGGAAAATTTTATTCAAATGTGTAATATTTATTTTGAAGCTAATTGGTTCGTTTTGAGTGACCCAGCATACATAGGGAATGATTTATAAAAGGACTCTAAAACTAATGTAGCATTTAAAAAAAAAATCAGGAACAATATTGATAGGAAATCAATTATTTGTGGGAAAAAAAAAAATCATTTTTTAGGGCAAATAATGTTTTGACCCGTTGGCTTTTTTACTGACCTGGCAGGAGGAGGGGAACAAACATATTTTTTATTGGCTTAAGACATATGTTAGAGGTAGTCATATATATTTAGGAAATTAGATTGATCCAAACACTTAAAAGCAAATTGAGTAACATGTAAGGACTAGAAGATAGTTATACATGTCACCTTGTATGTTCAGGTAAGCTAAAAGAGTGTAACATGTAAGGGGAAAAATATATCTTTTTAATTCTTTGTTGAATACACACTATAGTGTACACAGTTATGAAAAACTTTTGTACTCATGAACATGATGAAGCAACATTGGGTACAAGCCCGAATACATGCAATATATACATGATATACAAAAATGTCATTTTTTTTTAAACTATGTGGATTGCTTATTTTCTTTCAATATTTGTGGCGCAAGCATTCTAACCACTAATTCTCACTTAAAAAAAGAAAATGACAAATCTTGCTGGGTAAAATTTACCTTAAAAAATGTTAAACGAATAACCATCTGTTTTTTTATTAGTAACAAAGCCAAACGTTTAAAAATTTCTAAAAGCCAAATCTTCTTTTTTACTTTTTGTCAAAATTCTAAAAGCTGAGTTTGTTTTTTTTTTACATCTGTTGATCAATGTTGATCATATTGATTAATGATTCTCAGCTACATGTATCTGTCGGTAACGGTGAATGTTCTTTAAAGTGTTTCTCTACTGTTCATTTGTTCTTCATGTCTTTTGTCTAAGGTTCTCTCTCATGTCTCTAGGGGAATTGAACACTGATTTATTTTATTTTTATTGCCTGTTAATTTTTTGCTTTGTCTGGGATAACTGAAAGGGGAAAGTTTGCCCCCCCCCCCCGAAAATATTTTAACCCGCCACATTTTTATGTGCCTATCCTATTCCAGAAATCTTTGACAGAGCTTTTGTTTGTACATTTCTTTTTGATGCTTTCTGTTCCTTGTTTAAGAAGTGGGTCTACAATGTATCTGTGACTATTTCAGGACTCGATTTGCATTACACTCATTTTATCTAGACCATGGGCCAATTGCAGAACATAGAGCAGCTTCTACTGGCCTCGTTTAAGGCTGCTGGCGGTTTTCCATTAACCAACTGTTGTATGAGTTGTGTTGCATACACTTATTCCACATCTCATCATATAATATACATAATTATTTTTTTATGCTTGCATGCAAATAATGCCTAGATACCATGCAATAAATTAGGATCAAAGCCACAGCTTAACTACTCAACCACCATAGACAGCTCTCAGGGGAAATAATCATGATAAGCAGGCCATTTTTTTTTTGGGGGGGGGGGGGGTGTCATTTGATTTAAATGTCCATGTGTGGTGTGAAAGGGGGATACACCCCCTTAAATTGAAGAATGAAATTTTTCTTTGAAATATAATCGGAAAAAGTTATATCAATAAAACAATTTGCTACATTGTAGTTAACAGGTTTATGAAAATGGTTGGTTATATGGCAGCCTACTGTCTGTAAAGGGTAGTCTGGAGAACAGAAATTCTTAATTTTTTTCTTCATGTTGTTGCTAGAACCTTTGAAATGTTTGCCATTTTTATCTTTGCAAAAAAACGTTACTAAATTCACAGAAAAGAGTAAAGAAATGGCTTACCTCTAAGATAAATGAATCAAAATCACTTTGCCCCCTAGTTTTTCCATTGTAAATGGAAGCCATATTTGGGGATGCCAAATTGTCAATAATCACTTTTTTGTACAATTTTAGAATATCATTCAGATCACAAATATATTTTGTGATCAATTTGTTTTTGTTTACATTGGGAGTGCACTTTGACGTCACAATAGAAATTTGACAATTTTTCCCGCAATTTTTTTTACAATGGGAAATCCCCATAGGCTAGCAGGGATCGCGCTGGGCTTCGCCAATGTCGCAAATTGCGATATTTTTTTCTTGCTGGCGACAAAAAACGGCTGCTGGCGATTTTTCTGGCGCCTAAGTAAGTTTTATCATTTTCGACCGGAAATTGAATACACATCGCCAGTATTGATCAATATGTCAACAGGTAAGTTATCGTGTGTGACCACGTGTCGCCACGGATGAGCAGGTAGATAATTAAATAGGTAAACGGTAGATCACAGCAGGTTGAAGAAAAGGATTAACGACTAATTAGAAATTAGGCTCACATATTTTGATAATGCAATAAAGGTGTCAAAACAGTGACCAGGAACAAATTTCTAATGTACGCCTGAATGACTTTAATTGTCCAAGCCAATTTGACAAAGTATCGTGTGATTGCAGTCACATGGCTTCATGTCAGCCAAGGTGTTAAAACAAATAATTGCCGGTAAATCAAAATTATCTCCAGCTTGGGATGAGTTTTTATTCACAAAACAATGAGAGAATAGTAATCTGTACCTTATTAAGTTCCTCAAATAATCACAAGAAAGAAAGTACACATGTAAACAAACCATTCTATTTTTAGAACAATTCAAATGAGGTTACTGAGGGATTTTCAGAAGGGAAGATAAATAAATCAAAATAAAACTAATTTTTATTCTTATTTAAAAAAAGAAAATGAAATGAAGTTGTTTTTAGGAACAGAAATATTTTTACCAAACTTTTACCATCAGCTGTCTTTTTTTTTAAAGAAATAAATAAACAATTACACAATGAGAAGTTTTTATTTGAGAAAATCAAGATAATTTTTATTAAAACATTCTAATAATGTACAGGATTCAATAGAAACCACATGAGTCATGATTGATGAATCTTTATAATGTGTCCTGGGTCTGTCAAACATTGATCTTGTACAATCTCTGTTGGTCATGAAAATGTGATGGATTCTACAAAATTTTATCTTTGCTTTCCTATAAAATAATATTTTTTTTCATAGTGCTCATTTAGTGCTTTCAGTGATCTTTATTCTCCAGGTTGAGTATTCATTCATATGGTGATGGGGTTTTCCGTGTGTATTGTTATGTTTATTGTATTGTTATTATTTAATTTGTATATGGCAATAAACATGATAAATAATTAAATAAATCATGGTATGTTTTATTTAAAAAAAGATATCAAACAAGAAAGGCTCCACCTTCATCATTTATTATCTAAAAAGTCTTTCAATGAGAATAAACCATCCTTCAACATACACCTGAAAAAAAGACTGAAAACAATATTTTTAACATTTACATCTAAACATACATTACACAAGCATATGACCCCTCAATGAAAACGGTACTGGCTACACTTTATAAAGAACTGGTGACTTAATTTCAAATCTGGCGATTTTTCTGGCGACAAAAATTTTGAGGCCAGAGCAGCCCCTGCTAGCAAATATCTGAGTTTGTAGGAAATGTATTGAACTTTCTGTTTAGTTTTTATATTTTTTAACTACGTCTTTTTGATACTAATAAGATTATCTAAACAAATTAAAGCTAACTTTTTTCAGAAAAAAATATTTTTGATTTTTCCATTCTCCAGACTACCCTTTACAGACAGTAGAGGAAATTGATAATATCAGATATGATCATCACAAACCTTAATTTTGTATGTTTGTACTTTCACTTTCTGGAATTGTACGGGAGGATTGCTTGCACGTGACCCACAGATGCACGTTCGAAATGAGCTATTGAAAACACCTTATGAGACCATAATCACTGTGGTAGTAAATGTGCTTTTGCTTTAAGTTCAAACGAAAGTTGCTTCTGGTCTTGTCCTATGTAAATTCCTCCTGTAGATAAGAGCACCGCCATTTAAAGCAGACGTACATGTACAAGAAAACAAAATAATTTTAACTAGTTGAACCCAGGGCTGTCAAGTTTTTAAGAGATGCATGTGTGAGTTTCGACGAAAAATTGAAAGATCAAAGTAAAAAATTAAAAGATCAAAGAAATTTGCTGCCAAATTGCCGACTGGATGCCGGAGTTCTCATGTGACTTGCCTGACACTTGACAGGTCTGTGAACCAGTGCAGATTAATGTGAGCATTTCCTTAACCTGGCCGGAATTGGACCTTAAACCTTATAACACATTTTTATAGGTTATATTAAGGCATGCACCAAGTTTGTGTTCTACACCCTTATAACACTATGTAGTTTTAACTTTATATAAATATAAGGACAATCACCAAAGAGTAAATACAAGTGGTAAATACGACCGTTTCACGTTGGAAAGATTTACATCGATCGTTTCAAACGTTTTGTAAATATTTGTCCTCTGATTTGTCGCCAGATTTACAGTGCTGAATAATTTCTTGAAACTTACAAAACTTTTTTATTCACATCACAATACATGTATTATATTGTGAACTATTGCAATATTGTTGTTGCTTTTCTTCTTGTGGCGTGGAAGGGATTGGTGTGAAGGGGATAGAAACACCTAAAATGAAGATTATTAGAAATGCACAAAATAAGTGACTCCAAAACCCGTACCCATACCGAAATTGGTCGTACGTTGCCGACCCCAGTATTCAAAAAGAGTGATCCCCAGAAGTCTGAAAATTATAGACCAGTATCCCTAAAACCAGTATTATGCAAGTAATTGGATCATATCATTTGCAAAAATACATTAACGCACATAGAAATGTACAACATCCTCACAACATTAACGGGCATGAGTATAAGTAGGTAAGTAATATTTTTTTAAAGTTGTCATTATATTTACAAAATAACAAAGGAACATGAGCTCTGAAGAGCTATTTAAACAACTGAATATTAAAAAAAAATCAAATATAACATAGGCAACATATAAGACACATAAATTAAATCAAGCAGTTAATAAATAATAGATGGTCGTAGATGGGGTGACTAAATTTGTCCATAGAATTTTCGTAAGTTTTTGTGACAGTTAGCCCCAGAATAGTACTTTAAATTCGATAATAAAATTAAAAATTCCCCAGCACAATTTTTGAAGAATTGACTTTAAGCAGTGACCTATGGTCATGTTGAAGACTGCTTGCTGTTTTCCGTTGTGATTTTTTGAATTGCTGTTTGTTTATGTTTGTTGTGTCGCGTACACTTATTCCACATCTCAATATCGTCTATTTAAAAATGCAATGTTTTCAGCTTATTTCAATGTTTTAATTCTATAAGACAAAAACAGAAAAACCCTATAAATTTCACCTTTGAAGGACCATTATTGCTAAAAGGGGTTATTTGATATCTCCAACTCGATGAAAACTTTTGAAGATTTATTAATTCTGAGGAGTCTAAATAGATTCATTCAACTTGAGTATCACTTATGGTTTGGAAGGTAGAGTCTTTTGAAAATCGTTGTACAATGTGTTCTTTTTTAGCAGTAGTTGTCAACTTCAATGTTAACTAAAAGCCCTAATCAATACTTCGACCAATAATAGTTCTTAGGTTTGAGAGAAGAATATTTGTGAAAAAGGATTAGGTTGACGATGAAAGCCTAGCAATAGCTTAATTGACCCTGCAGGTCGGTTAAGTTAAATGAAATAAAACCAATTCATTGGCTATTCCATAAACTCTTCGTTTAAGTTTAGTCGCGTGAATACAGATTTCTTTCAAAAAATTGAAATTGACATTACCATGATTACAGTATCACTGCTACAGTTATAATACAGTATCTAACATTCTACATCGCCTATTCTTCCGTAATCCCCCCTTTTACTACAATGTACATTTGTCACTTTGTTGGACACACCAGGTAATCGGACCACCATAAAACCGGTCGGAATACTAATGAAGGGATAAGCTGCTAGAACTGTAGAAAGAAGCATAGGTACCAATGGGACATATCCGAATGGCAAAAGTAGTAAAGGGCAAAGACAAAACCAGTAAGCACGAACGAGAACACCACGAAGAAACAGACAACACAAAACACAAAAACAACTTAATGGCAATCAACAACACGAACTGGGAGTGTCCAGGTGCTTCGGAAGAGTAAACAGTTCCTGTTTGCTATAGCACATCCGTCGCGCTGCTAGTAGCCTAAAAATTATCTGAAACAGCCATTTAAGACCCACTTTAACTGATTCTGTTGTAACGAAACTGTTCAAATTTATTATGACTTTCTATCAGTTTTCAGTCAAAATGCCTTGCAATCAGTTCTGACTCGTTCAGATAACTATATCTGAAAAAGACTTTATTGACCGCAAGACTTCAAGTCATTTAAGAACTGAACATCTTGACTAGTCTTAACAATTTTTTTTGGGTTCTGATTTGTATAGGATTTGTTGATCTTAAATGGCCGCTTTATACAATTTTTAATGTAATAGTGTGGTCATTTCAGTGTTTCAGATTTGGTAAAGAAGGACAAAACAAAGCCTTATGACAAACCAGCATTTGCACTCATCTGAGAGATAGAAACCCAATATTTGTCTATGAATGCATGATGTCTTTCATAAATTTTCCTATAGTGAACACAACAACCAAGGAGCCGAGGAGCAACATAACCCCGTGTTAACAATTTTTGTGGCAGACGCTCTACCGAGGCTCTTGAGAAGAGGATCTTTCATTGCACTTTAGGATATAGCTTGAATCATATGTAGTTTATTTTCAACCCATGGGCCAATTGAAAAACAGCGAGCAGTGACCGCTGGTCACATTGAAGGCTGCTGGCTGTTTTCCATTGTGGATGTGTTAAATTTACGCATATAATGTAGGTTGTGTCTTGTACAGTTATTCTACATCTCATTTTCTTCTTTATCTTGAATAACAAATCAATTGTGAAACTTTATTTGAAAGTCTTCCTTCAGTGTCTATTTCGAGATGCAGATCTATGAAGCAAACGTTCCATAATCCGTTGTGTCCTTTATCTCAAGTTCCTGGGAATTAATGAGATCAAGAAAGTCACTAAATTCAGAATTGTTCAGAGAAAGGATATTATCAATATAACGGAAAGTAAGGTTTAAAGAGAGAGCTAGTCTACGATCTTTTTTGTCTAGAATTGACTGTAAAAAGTCTGTTCCGTATGAATGAGGAAAAATATCAGCAATTAAAGGTGCACAATTAGTACCCATCGAAATCCCAATCGTTTGCTGAAAAACATACCCTCTAAACTGAACAAATATGTTGTCTATAAGCAAGTTGAGCATGTGGATCATTAGGTCTTCTGTACATTTGTTCTTTTTCTAAGATTTATCGACTACCAGATATTTGTTCCTGCGTTTTCATTCTTTTTTTTAAACTGCGCTTTGGCAGCTGTGCCAATCGGGATTTTAGTTGTTTATGCGGAATAGAAGAATAATGTATGGGGAAATAGAAAGTTTTGATGTTGTTGCAAGATATGAAACTGATTTAGAGTCAGGAATCTCCATCAATTCTTTCAAATTCTCAAGGACTCACATTTGATAATTTGATTCTTTGTAAATTTTCGGCATTTTCTTAAACTCATTGATGACAAAGTAATTTTTGTATTTATCGACTACCAGACATTTAACATAGGGTAAAATAACTTAAAATGGCTTATAACTCAGCAACTATAACAGATAGAAAAAATCCAAATGATCTAAGATTCTTTAGAATCAAAAGCTCTACGAAAGTCTCCATTGGGTCGAAGTCGACAGGTTAACCCTTTTAGGAGTTATGGCCCTTTAAAAGCCAAAAATAGTGTTTTTTCCTGTTTTTGCCCTATAGAATGGAAACTATTGCAGATAGAGAATAGCTGTTGCTTGCTTAAACCTTCAGCTCATTGATCACCACAAAAGTCTCCGCTGGGTAAACGATGTCAGATGACCCTTTATAGGGGTTATGACCCTTTAAAGGTAAAATATAGGTTTTTTCATGTTTTTTTTTTCTAGAGCATGTGTGGTGTTACTTAAATTATAAAGACCATTGCAAAAATGAACAAAAGCAGACTAGTAAAAGTTTTATTGCAGCAATTTAAGCAAACGAATTTAAAAAAATATATATAAATTAAACATTATTTTCTCAAATTCCAGAAGCATTGCACAGTTTGTAATTAAAAAAGGTTTTACAGTGAATAATTTAAGCATCTAATACACAATATAACAATAAAATTTCCCAAGTGTCTTTCTAATTTAAGCCTGTTACACAAACATCAAAAATACTTTAACAATAAAATTATTAAAATAGTATCAAGGGAAAAAGGAAAGTGCAAGCCGTAAATTTATGTATAAAATGAGTTTGCTGTAGACAATATGCCTTTAAACATTGATACATGTAGAACGTTACATTCTAGTTATGTCATACATAAACTTTATTTACGCAAGCTTCACAAATTATAGTCAAAACACAAAGCATGACAAATTATGATAAAAAATGACGTTTTTTCGACAAAACCATCAATATTGCATTTGAAATGCAGAATTCAAAATACAAATTACAACAAAAGTTTAGAGTCTGACTTATTTTCAGACTTATTTAATTCTAATGTAAACACACACACAAAAAATTTACATGGCTTATTAACAAATTAACAAACATTCATAAAAACAAACTTCATGTATTTACAAGCTATTTCCTCAACTATTTCTAACAAATGTACAGTTTGAATATGTTTTGCATTTCACATGACAATTTACCCATACATACATTTAAGGTGTCTTTGTCCACACAACCAAGCCTCTCTTTATCTTAACTTAATTACGCATACAAAACATTCTACATGTATATTCCCATATTGTGACACTAGCTTTAAAGCACTCACACACAAACTAACATTCAACAAACTATTGACAGCTATACATATAACCAATCAATCGTCTCGGTTTTACATTAACTCACACAATCAACCCAAACATACTTCCCAAGCATTGCTTCTAGCATCAGATTAAGGCACTATCAACCATTTAAAAGGCAAAGTTCATTATCACAGTCATGGCACTTCTAAAAAAATAATTGCCTAAAATCATTTCGATGGATGCTTCCAAAATTAAATGAAACCCATACTGGTATTGGAATTGTTTAGTGTTTCTATCTTTGGCAGTTTTAATTTGTCATATAAAGAGGAGTAAGCCGGAATCTTTTATTAGTAAAGTACACCCTTATGAAAAGAAAGTACAGCTTATATCCCACACACTTGATGTAAACAGTTCAACAGCACTGGCTTTTTGGGTATAAAGACTAACTTTACCAAATACATTGCTTTTAAGTCATATAGTTAAAGAGCATGCACACTACAAAAATAAAAAAAAAATATTTGTGAATGTGAATGTTTTATCACAGGCAGACTCTGGCAAGGAAAGAGTTGTTTCTGTAAACTTTCCACCTAGTGCACATCCAATTTTACCACACCTGGCATTTTTTCTCTGGATTATAAGGTGCAATAAATGGACAGTTAAAAGCATCCCCGAAGGTGATCATATTGGAAATTACTCCACGAACCCTGCAAAGAGAATCATGTAGAACGTCAATAAATAGGTACATTAAAAACATGAAACATGATTTCATAACACAATAGTTTACTGCAACAGACTGATAACAAGAGGTCAAAAACAATCATTAAGTTATTTGATTTAATGCAGCGTAGAAGCATTTTAGATGTTAAGCACTGGTTCATTTCCGTAGCGTCTTTTTATGACAATCAGCAACCGGCGGAACTTCGTCCTTTTATTCTCTGTTTGAAAGAAGCAAAAGTACCAAAGAAGCAATCAAAGAAGCAAAGGTGTACCAAAGGGGTAATCAGTATCATAAAACCGTAAAGACAAAGACAAAACCGGCAGACAAAAAATCATCACAACGAAACAAACCACATAACAACATAAAACACACACACATAACAACAAAACCGCATTCAGCAACGCGAACTCAAGTCGAAACAAGAGTGAACTCAGGTGCTCCGGAAGAGTAAGCAGAAACCCCACCCTTTTCATATATTTTGAATTTAAAAAAGGATACCTTATAATATATTTTTACTGATAAAGCACCCTTATCCAATAGTTGATGCTGAGAACTGAAGATAAAATCGGGAGAAAAATCTTCACAACAAAACGAACGATGAAAAAAAAACACACAACAACCAAACTGCAATCAGCAACGTGACCTCAAGTCGAAACGAGAGTAAACTCGGACGCTCCGGAAGCACACCCGTCACGTTGGCAGCGATCGAATCCGGTAAGGATGACAATGCCAAAACTCTATGCCAAACCAACGTCTGCGATCTTCTGAAAGATAGGAATCAGGATAGCAAGCACATGATGAAAATTTATTGAGTGACGACAATAACCCGGGAGCAAAGTAACCCTGTGTTAACAATTTGCCCGTCAGTCGTGACGCTCTGTTGAGGAAGTCACAACTCTAGATCTGGAATAACCAATCAGTTGTGATACGTAAACTCCATATTCTAGAGCAGACGGAATGGGTGCTACACAAAAAGGGTAAAGCTAACTATAGCAAAATTAAGGTCATCGCGTTTGCCATAGAGCTTTGTACAAAGCATTCTTAGTGTGCGTCAATTTTAAGAATCCAAAAATGAATAGTACCTCCTAGAATCTGTAGTGTCCTTTATCTCAAATTCCTTGGGTTATATCGAGATGTTAATAGTCACCAAATCGAGAATTTTTGAGTGAAAAGACATCGTCAATATAACAAAATGTGTGATTAAAGTATGAAGCAAGTCTAAGATCTTTTTTTGACAAGAAGTGATTGTAAGAAGCTCGAATCGACAGGGAATGGCGCGCAATATGTGCCCATACGGATGCCAATTTTCTGCTGATAAACACGACCGCCAAACTGTACAAATGTGTTGTAGATAAGAAAGTTGAGCATTTCTTTTATTTGATCTTTTGTAAATTTGTTCTTCTTACTAGACTCATGAATCACAAAATAAGACTTTAATAATCGACTACTAGATATTTGTACCTGCGTTTTCTGTTCTTTTTGATAAAGCTACGTTTAATCAAATGTGCTAGACGGGATTTTAATTCTGAATGTAGAATTGAGGTGTATAATGTGGAGAAATCGAAAGTTCTGAAACTATATAAAGATATAATTGACGTATAGTGGAGAATTTCCATCAGTTCTTTTGAATGTTTGAGAATCCACATTAGATTGAAACCATTTCTAGAGCAACAAAGATCGAAATAGTTTGGAAGGCCTGATTAAATTGTCGTCAATATTGATGTAAACAAAACAGGTTTAGTTGTACATTTGGACGACCCAGCAATAAAACGTTGGATTTATAATTTATATGTAATTTTGGAATCCAATGCAAAGATTGTATCAGTAAGCAGTAACCGGAGAGCACGAATTACTTCACAAAATCGACATGTACTGACCGTGACTCGAACCCGGGACCTCTAGGTTTACAGTCAGGCGCTCTACCTCTGAACCAAAGAAGTACTTCCCTTGTTCAGGGATAAAGGCTGGCTATTTAAATCTACTAATTAATGTACGAAGGGGAGCAACCCCGTTACACTTCCCCCTCCTCAAGAGTCATCATACCTCAATGTATGACTCTTAACACAACACAACCCTGGCTAGGAATCCTTCTAACCACCGTGGGTTTTTTAGTTGGGCGCCAATGTAACCGGAGGGCATGAATTACTTCACAAAATCGACATGGACTCGAACCCGGGACCTCTAGGTTTACAGTCAGGCGCTCCACCTCTGAACCAAAGAAGTACTTCCATTGTTCAGGGATAAAGGCTGGCTATTTAAATCTACTAATTAATGTACGAAGGGGAGCAACCCCGTTACAAAGCAAAGGACAATTGCAATAGCAAATAATGCTAGTTCCAAATAAAAAATTCTCATTTTTTATTAACATAACCAATTACTAACAATTCCACTAAAGTTTCTACGTTATTAAAACACCATAGAAGATAATGAGATGTGAAATAAGTGTACACGACACAACCTACAATATAAACGGCAATCTTAAAAAATCCACAATCTTTATTTCACTAGATAAAAAAGTGTAACTTGTGTTGTTGCTGATTGCTTACATTTATTTACATTTGATTTCGCGTGTTATTTGGTATGGCGTTGATGTCTCGATGATTTACTTTTTTTTCTTGGACTTTGTTATTTAAATTCCACTTTGGTATTTCCACGTTTTAGATCTTGAGTGTAAAGCCCCTTACATTATATTGCAAGCAATTTAAAATTAAGTTGTAGCAACTCGGTTATTATAACTACTTCCTCAATATCTCTTTTAATTAAGATATCATCATCAAAACGAAAACTGTTCCTAGAACTTTTAATGACCAACACTCATGTGATCATCTACAAAAGTCTCATACTACATCAGGTTTTACATTATGTATAAAGTTTCCAATGATGTAGTTCCGCTGATAATTGTCTCACAAAGCTTAAAAACGAAAAATAAATGACAGACAATGCTTTGATCCAGGCACTATTATAGCCGTTGCATTCTGAAAAAGTTCGGTTATGTGAAATCAATATCCAGATTTCATGTTGATATGCATATAATTTGTAAAAACGTAGGTACAATTTATTTGATTTTTCAGAGATCTTTAAAGGATTAAGGAATATTAATGATTTTCTATTCTCAGTCCAGGCACTTACTATTTGTTGTAATATTACTGCAGCACGTAATATTACAACAGATGATAATATTATTGCATTGAATAATATAAGGCTTAAATTACAATATTTTGTAATTTTTTATATTATTGTGTTTTGTAATATAGCGTTGGTAAATTACAGTATACAATAATATAAGGAAATCTTTGCTAAAAACAATCTTCGACCTCTTTTTAAATGACTGTTTTAAGATTTTTTTAAAGACTCAAGTGTGTTTAACAATACTACCAACAAGAGAAAATTTTCATTTTAAAGGAACACACAAAAATTTTCGAATACATGGTGAAATATCACAATTTCCGTCTTTAACCTCAAACTATTTCTTTTTAAATTGTTTGTGGCCCTTCGGGCTAAGCTTCGACGAACTAGTAATCATTTATCTTTCTAAAAAAGTATAACATATCATTGTACATATCACCACGTTTTCGTGAAAATTACTTTAACACTAAGTGGTGTGTCCATTTGGGGGAGACAAACATTGTTGTCTTGAATGATAAAAATCGGTTATCTCCCCTATGTTATACGTTGAATGATTCGATTTTTTTTCTCAATATAATTTCTGTGCACAGAAACAGTAAAAAAAATGAAGACATTTTCTGCTAAAACAAATTAATTACTTTTATTATTTATATTACTGTTTTTTAAAATAGTATCAATGACGGTCGACACGCGATCATGACATGCATAAAGTACATGGGAAATGGCTTTATCATATGTACCCACATTTAAAAAAGTTTATCTATTTATCATGCTTGACTTCAAAAGTCATACCCGTAGACAAAAAAATTGATCAAAATAGGGAAAAATCAGGTGAAAAATCGGTTAAGCACTATTAAAGTCAGAAAAAATTTGGAAATCGAACCCCCCTCTTCACATTTTTGAACCCCCTGTTGAAAAATTCTGGCCACGGGTATGAAAGTCGACCATGTTATATACTCAATAACTAAATAATAAAACAATAAATTTTGGAAAATATGTGGTTATTTTATGATACAGATAAATTGTATTAAACCATGTGCAGAAAAACATTAATGCATGAAAAAGGATAATGTTAACTATATGTATTGTTACATAATTCGGTATAGACCGGATAATTTGGTTAGGCTGCATATACATATTTCAAGGAATAACCCAGCATTTGAATCAAAATATTGAAAGGTCAAAAACAAAAAGTATTGCACGAAAAGTAAACAAATCCCAAAATGATCGAACAGAAAAGCCAAATCCAGCATCGATGATATCGACCATGTGCAGTACAATGTACAAGGAAAGAACCCCAGTATTTTAAAAAATTCTGAATTTAACAATCGGACATTTCAACGACAAAAAAGTATTAAAATTTATTGGTATATTGGATGATATAAATGTTATAAAATTAGCAAAGTTTTTAAGCGTAGAATGTTTTGTTAACCGTTTTTGGCTGATTGCCGAGCCAAATATATTTTCAATTCAATACCACCAAATTTGGGGCTTCTATACCATATGTATACTGCACAGAAGAAAAAGGGAAGATTACTTATGTTCTGAAAATATTGATAAAATACGATGGAACATAAAACTACTAACTATAATATTTACATGATTTAGCCAAAATTCTACTTTCACTACTATTATAATTTGCCGCACATGTACGGGAAAAATGCAAAACAAGAAAGAGATCAACGAAAACTGAGAGTCATAAAAATAAGAAAATTAATTTATTACATGTAATCTTTAATTTCTTGGTTACTAACTATAAGTTACAAGTCCCTCTGTATTATTTATTCTTTTAATTCATGTAATTAACCTGACTGAAACACATTCTAACTCCTGCAGCAATCAGTAAATTTGTTCCTGCTAGAACAATTATTTTTAATTGAGAAATAATTAAAAATAATATGTTTAAAAAGAAAGGGACTTGCAACAAGTCTAAAACAATTACTATAAATCAAACTTATAAATAGTTTTCGCTGTACTAATTTTTCACGCATCAAAAACATCAGCAGGTTGCGATCGGCAATAAGTGTGTCATTTAACAGGATAGTAACTTCAATGGAATAAAATATATTCCACCCTGCATCGAGGACGCGGAAGCCCAATTGTTTTCACAGTGTTCGTCTGTCTGTCCGCTAAAACGCCAATGTTTCTATTCATATTATTATGAAATACCTATAATTCATTTTCTGTAGATAGAAAACAAAACGTTAGGCGGGTCAGGCATGTCAGGAGATATGCACTTGATAAGGTCACAGTGGCGGTATAATATAAATCGCCCTAATTTTCCTCATGGTATTTATTTAACTTCATTTATTGGCAATTTGCAATAGAAGATGGATTTGTAATTAATTTGTTAACTAAAAGAAAATCAACATTGATGAATAAAACATGTATACTTTTCCTGTGTTTTTTTCTCGATTGAATAAAAAAGGGCTATCACTGCACCCGTTTTCTAATAATTGTCGCATTGAAGCCCTTAGTATATATTTGTGACCGATCTAATCTAATGTTTTTAATTTTGTCTTTGTTTCTCGTTCACACACCCCATTTTTGCATTCTGCAATCCTTTTAAAATATATTCGTATCAGGCACAAACCGTTTGATTTTCGGGGGGGGGGGGGCTGGGACTTTTCCTCGAGCCGGAAAATTTTTTTACCCGCTTTGCGGGCCGGATTATTTTTTTCAAATACATGCTGAGCAAAAAAAAATTGTGGGAAATTTTTTTTTTCGATAGGCCAAAATCAAGGTCAGATTATTTTTTTCAGCCCAGGTCTGGGCAAAATTATTTTTTTCAGTGAGATCCGGGCCATGAAATTTTTTCAAAAAAATCCCAAGCCTAAAAACGACGTCGCAGTCGTCATTTGATATGTATACATTTATGAGGGCTTTTTAAATGACTTTGCATGTGTATTCTTAAATAAAAAACACTTAACACAAATCCCTTACTTACAAATAGAGAAGAATAACCTTATTTAATCATCAATATATAATTAAATTTAATTATCAATATAAAAAATAGACCAAGACCCCCTTATGAATTCGAATCAAGTCTGGACAAAAATCTTTAATGTAGTAAGAATCGCGCATTAACTAGTACATGCATTCCAATTTCCATGATTCCGCTGAACTTTAAAATCCGCGATTATCACAGTGGTCGTTTTATTACGTTCATGAGATAACTGAAATCGCTGATTTGCATATTTTGTAAAAAATCTGTTGATAAAAATATAATACTTTATTGCATAATATACAAATATCATTTCGTCCAGTCTGTGTTTTTCTATCTGTCAGACAATCATTCTCACGCCGCTACAGTTACAAACTTCAGTGATATAAAGTATTGTACCAGATGGTAATATACTTTTGTTGTGAAGAGAATTTTAATAATTGCGATAATATATTGAGGTTAACTACACATTTATTAACCGGCTATTTCATGTATTTAATGCTTATTTCTTAACAATGTCATATTATTTTTGTTGCATGTAGTAAACATACTTATTTCATCTTAAGAAATTTTCCATTTTGCCCCAGTCACTCATTCAGGGATTTAATACCGGATCATCTATGGAAACGACCCGGCTCTGTATCATTTCGTTCCTCATCCGTGCTGTTAGACGCTAAGTCAGTTTTACTTTACTTTGTTTTTTTTTTGTTCTGAACTTCAGATCTAGACAGCTATTGATCATTGAAATTTTGCAAGTTTATTCGAGACTCTGTTTTAAGGATTATACGTAAGCTGTTTGAGAATTCTAATATCTTTTAAATATATATGGTCACAACTGGTACTCTTTCGTTGCGGCATATCCTTTATGTATCTGTACACTTCGTCACTCCTTTGATGCGTCTAAAAAATAGCAATGCCATCTTGTATATGCATTTGTACACGTTTGAAGGTGATAATAGGTGCAGCTGTTAAATGTTAAGTCATATTCAGACTCGGGCCTAGGTGGCCGAGAGGTCTAAAGCGCTGGTGCACAATATCGATCACTAGCCGATCATCTCTCAGGCGGTGTTTTGGGGGTACGTCTAAACACCATAGAGGATTCCTTAGTGCACTAAGGACCTTAAATGTGCACAAAGGACGTTCTATGTCATAAAAAATATGCAAACGGTAAAAGAATGTTAGAAATAAAATATTTTGAAATTTTAGTAAAAGTATTTCAATCCGTTTTAGAATTATAGAGACTTTAATTAAAATCCTTTGATATGCCGCCGGTACATCCTGCTAAGACCGCCAGGTCATGCATGGACATTGGATTTTTAAGATTTTAGCATACATTTGAAAGATGAGTGATGTGTACACAGTCAAACAATTAACATACATGTAGGCTCTGAAGAGCTTTTGACCGACGGCAAGATTAACGGCCGTTTGGCTTATTTGAGGCCCTTGAATGGTTGCCAGGCTTGTGTAGGAGGAACGCCCGATATTCTAAGCTGAACATTCGGTGAAAAAAACAAGCAACGGTAGGTGCCTAGAAACCTAAACACGTGTGGGGCTCGACCTGAGATTGAAAGACCAGTGCTTTAAGCCACCGCGCTCCCAAAGATAGGTCCTTTAAAGGCAATTCTACTTTGTTATGTCAAAAGTTTCATTTATAGTATATGAGTCGCCTAATAGAGTTAACATTCCAACAAAGGGTGAAAAGCGTCTTGTGAATAAAAACTTTAATTGTCTTTTAGCTATTTGATCATTTTGTGGAAAAATGTTTTTTATGCTTTTGAATAGAATGAAAAATACTGCAGATAGAGAGAGGCTGTCGCTTGCTTACTAGCTCATTGAGCTCTACTTAAGCCTACACAGGATTTGTTGACAGAGGTCATGGTCCAACTCCTAAAGTGACGAAAAACAGTTTGTTTGTTTTTTTGCTTATAAAATGAATTGAGAGCTATCTAAGTCTCCGTTGGATCAAAAATATTAGGTGGCCTCTCATACAAGGTATTGCCCTAGTATTGATTTGATTTATGTTTTGACCAAGTTACTCAAAACGTGTTGCTTGCTTGAACTTTCAGCTCATCCAGCTCTTCAAAAGTCTTTACTAATATTAAGCTAAGTTTGCAATTGATCACTTTTAGGTTCATAGTCCTTGAAAGAGATACCTATGACTAAGGCCGCTTTTTATAATTTAAAAGCGTCATACCGCCACCCAGATATTCAGCTTAAGTCCCCGGGAACTTCTCAACCGAATTTTAAAATGAAGTTTTAGTATTTAGTTTACAACATGCACATCGTCAATTGCTGCGCAAACTGCCAGTTTTTTTTTTTTTAAGTCCGTCTATTTTTCGTTGGATTTGACATCTACATTTTTTTGTTGGAATAATAAATAATGCTATAATCTATTATTCCTAAACTCAGTTGTTGAAAAATTGAAGTATAAGCAGATAAATAATGTTGCTGTTGCAATCCAGGAGACCATGGGAAAGAAATACATTAATGAAACGAGTACAGTGGTTTTCCATGAACGCACAACGTAGTGTAGTGGTGAATGTCAACGGGGTGTACAGTCGAACGATCATATATTTACATTTATGATTAGTTTATTTGAAAGATTCCAACCTATACAAATGATCGCTTTTTTCCTGTTTCTTATAGACATCATATTCACAAAAAATAAAATTCTAGTTACGGACATAAGTGCCATTTTCAGTCATATTTTAACATAGGAAATGGCTATCAATAGGACCCCTGTCAGTGCGTTTTTGCTTTCTTTTTTTCTTTAAGAGATCGTTTGCATATTTTTGAATATGCATTTAGTTATTAAATGATTAAAGCATTGTTAGAAATCAGTAATACTTGTATATTAACTTGTATTAACTAGTAATGGTCTTTTCTTGTAGTGCATACTATTTTTTTTCCTGTTTAGAGGGTATAAAACGCGTTGACTTAAGTATTCGACTGTATCGCGGTTATACAGGGTGCTGATCGTCGACCATAGTGGGCCAACGTGTGTGAAGAATGCCACGCTTTTTGCACTTAAAGATCCCTTTGTGGACCACCAAGTAGTGCACCACATAGGCTAAATTTTCTGTCTCTACCCATCTCTCCCGTTTCCTGTGGTTCTTCCAAATTTACTGTTCTTTGTTTCCCACCCCATTCCCATCATTTCATGTTCATTTTATCATCCCTTTTCATGTTTATCGCGTTTAAATAACATATATAGCGTTGAAAGGGCGTAAAACACCAACCCACTCACTCACTTACTCACTCCCTCACTCACTGTTTAAAATTAATCACTTTAGAGTGTTTACAAAAGTTGTAAACTTCAAAAATCAAAACCATCTCATTTCACAGGCTTGTACATGTTGTATCGAAGTTAGATGTTCCATATGATTGCAGGTTTAACATGTTCACCTTGTAAACGTTTAAGTTTTTAATATTAGAGAGAATTTCATTCAAGAGCCCTGCCTTGGACAAAATTTAAAGTTAAATACACGTACAAGTGTTTTGTTGATTTGCAACAACTGCAGTATTGGATCTGGACAAAACTGCATGGTTTTCTCTGAGACATGCAATTTCACAGTAATGGAAACAAATTATTAATTATTTACAAAAACATGCCGAAATAAAGTTGCATTTTGTCACTACCATAACGTGTAACATGAACCTATAGATGGCGTTACAATTAATTATTATGGCCCGACCACGTATGTGGATCGGACATATAGTTTTACCCTTGTCCGTCCGTCCGTACGTAACACTTTGGTTAAGTTCTTGGTTAAGGTCCATTACTCGGATACTAGATGTTGGGGGTCAATGATATTTCACCACCAGATGGGTCTTGGGTAGGGCTACACCACCCACTAGAAATTAGGTCACTGTGACCTATATTTTACGCATGAATGACTTTGGTTAAGTTCTTGGTTAAGGTCCATATCTCAGATACTACATGTTGATGGTCAATGATATTTCACCACTAGATGTGTCTTGAGTAGGGTGACACCATCTACTAGAAATGAGGTCACTGTGACGTATATTTTACGCATGAATGACTTTGGTAAAGTTCTTGGTTAAGGTCCATATCTTGAATACTACATGTTAGGGGTCAATAATATTTCACTACTTGATGAGTCTTGTTAACATGGCACCACCCTCCAGGTCACAGCGACCTATATTTTACACATGAACACTTTTGATCAATTTCTTGGTAAAGGTCCATATCCCAGGTAATACACATTGAGGGTCAATGATATTTCAAGAACGGGAGGGCCATCCTGTGGCTCATAGACACATTTTCTAGTTTTTGTCCAGATTTTTTTTTCAAAGGTGTCGCGACAAGATTTATTTCTCCAATATTAGCATTATTTATATGACAGAAATCCTTCTTCATTGCTGCCAAAATATTTTTTCATCAAAAATCAGATCAAGAACATTTTTAGAAAGAAAAACCAAGGCCTCTCCCTTCTAGTTAAATCGTCGGACCCTTAGGTCGGCCAGGTCAAATTATCGTTTTCTTTTCATTTTAATACCCGAGGTATATGGTTTGTTTCGTCCGTCCGTTTGTCCATGCTTCTTGCCTTCCTCCCTGAATTCCCTCATACTTTTTGTACTCTTTACTAATATAATTATGTGTTCGATACGATTATTAAACTACAAACTAATAAAACCGAATCACTACTTGTTTATTAATTTTTCCCGGACAAAGCATTATCTTTGTAAATGCCTTCTTAAACCTAAGGTAATGTGAATCTTGGTATGTTTGTTCATCTTTTCGACAGACAGAAACCGAACGAAACGGAGAGTATAACATAATACCTCGCCACTTCGTGTGGCGACGTATAAAACACACACAATACGAACTAAATAGCAACCAACAACGCGAACTCGTTATGAGTGCCCCGGGAGGGTAAGCAATTCCTGCAACTTTTTTACATATACACGAATTAGTTTTCTGCGGATGAATAAAAAATTTTAAAAAAGCATTTTCAATATCATACTGTCGATGTCAGGCTTGTCAGACAAAATGATTATTTTCTTTTCAATTTTATAACCATTGACGTGTGCTATGGGTTAGGGTTAGGGTTAGGGTTTGTTCTGTCCGTAGAGTACATCTGTCCTTTCTCCCGTCCTTATTTGTCCGTTCGTCTGTCCGTGCATCCTTCCTTTTTGCCGTCCGTCCGTCCGACCGTACTTCCTGATTATTCCGTCCGTCAAACGTTTTGTATACTACTCCTTTCAAACGCGTGATGAATATTCTTTATATTTTTGAGAACCTTTCTTATACAACATATATTAGCGCATACTTTTTAATTTTTGGTGTTTATGGGGATTTCTTAAAGCCACTTACAGACGTAAGCAATTGACACATTAGTTGTTCATATGTTGCATCGGCTTATCTCTCAAAATTCTTGCAAATTAAATGATCTAGTAAAGGGGTTTCTACTGGAACCTTTAAACCTCTAACGCATCAGAGACTATCATCACATAAACCCAAAGGTTACTCCTACCCAAAGCTTTTATATTTGTCTTCGCAACTGCTTGTCTTTATGCAAAATAGGAAACCTTTTCCTTTGTCTTTTAGAAGTGAGCCGTCCATGAATGCCATACCATTTATTTAAAAATAGGGCATGTAATGGGACATTGAATGATACCCCGCCATGATATAATATCAAAAGTTCATAAAATTTGATTTTTCAAAGTGGCCAATCTCAAAAACTGTTTTTCAGATCATGCTGGAAATTAATCTTTACCTTTATTTAATTGTACTAAACAGCTGTACAAAATATCTTTTAAATCCCTTGATGTGTTTTCAAGTTATCATAGAAAATAAAGAGATGTGGAATAAGTGTACGCGACACAGCCCACAATTAAACGGCAATTTAGAAAAACCACAATGGACAGTCGGAAACTCGAAATTTCATGAAATTTGTTCTTTCAAAGTGGCCTATCTCAAAAACTGTTTTTTGGATCAGGCTGGAAATTCAACTTGACCTGTATTTTATCGTACTTAACAGCTGTGCAAAATAACATTTAAATCCTTTGACGCGTTTTAAAGTTATTGGTCGGAAACCTTCGGGGACGGACGGACAGACACCGAAAAAAAACTGAGGGTATAACATAATACCCTGCCACTTCGTGTGGCGGGGTATAAAAAGGAAATTCCAAAATGTAATAAAATAATAGTAACATACTAGGCCAACTTCTTTCTCGTCTTTCTTACATTATAAACTAAAAGCCCTTTGATGCTGGCTGACAATATGGTTGTAAGAAACCCGATTCCCATTTGGCAAAATAAAGTACTCTGATGAAAGCTACACCGTGCGCTCGTTGACATATATGGAATTTATACTTAAGTTACCAATACAAGACAGTAATCAGTATACGTACAAGCCAGACCTTTCTTTTTATCTTGTTTTAATTTTCGATCCTTCTTTACCATACTGTGGTTTCATTATTATTCGTGGGGGTATCATTTTTCGTGGTTTTCATGAGTGGGCTTTACCCACAAGAATTGATGCCCTACGAAAAGAAAGTTAACATTGATCTGTATGCTGTGGACAGTTTTCAAAACCACGAATTTAAGAATCCACGAATTAATACTTTTCATCAAATCACGAAAATTTGTACCCAATCCACAGTATTTGACATGCTGAAATAGCAGCAACGCTACGAGTATGTGGCAACAAGCAAGCATCATTCTGAGGCACACAATGCAAGTTCACCCTCGTTATGACCTCAGTTATTGATTATTGTAGTGTTGGTTTTTTTGGTGCTTTTATGTAATTTGCTGTTTCATGATGTTCTCGTAATTTTAACTGAATTTGTCTTTGCACATTGGCACCTCTCCTTTTTTCATTTTTTTTCATCCCTAGTAAATAACCACCCTCCTTCCCTTTTGGTCGTTCGGTTATAATGCGGAAAACCTGACAGCTAACCATAGTGAACGAACGTGTGTGGAGAGTGCCACACTTCATGCACGTAAATGATCCCCTTGTGGATCGCGAATTAGTGCACCACATGGGCTTAATTGTCCGTCCCTACTCACCTCTCCCCTTTTTCCGTATTCTTACAAATGTGCAGTTCCTTTGTTTCCCAACCAACCCCATTTTTTAACTCCCAGTCTGTGTATGCTCAACCAGCATTGTATTTGACACGGAAAAGGGGTCGTTTATGTAAAACTGGATTAGGGTTGGTTATAGTTAGTTAGTTAGTTATTGCTTACGGGGACACAGGCCAATCAGGTAGGAGAGTTTTGACTGCAACTTGAAAAAGAAGTGATTGGTAGGGACGGGAAATTTATATTAGCCTCCTGCATGGGGATCCTACGGGTCCTACTCTTAGTTAGTTAGTTAGTTCGTTATTTCTTTACTCCCAAGCAGCACGATTTCGACTATATCCGGGCGATGAACATGAAAGTGGTGATACAATGAACATGAAATGATGATAAAGTGGAGGAAAATGGGACACAAAGCCAATCGGGTAGAAGAGTTTTGACTGCCACTGGAAAAAGGAGTGAAGGGTAGGGACGCGAAATTTAGCCTACTGCATGGGGATCTTACGGGTCCTTCTCTTACCCAATTTACCAAGACCTGCTGCAGGGTTCTTTAACGTGCGAGGAACGTGACATTTTACCAACACGGTGCACCACTATGGTTTGCGGTCAGGTTTTCCGCATTATAGGCTGACGACCCCGGCATTCATTATGACAGGGCTGCTCCATTCCACCACCTTGGGCACACATCCCAGTCGCTTTAAGGGCAAAACGGCCTGACCCGATGTCAGGTTTCTGAGCGCTCTTCAGCGGACTTTTACCGACAAGCGTAGCGCTGCTGTGGGCCTTTTCGCCACCCGGAACCCGCACGGATGGGTTGGTTATATCCCACTAAAGTAAGTGTTTATACTCTTGTGTAAGGGTTTTTCATTGTCAATCACCATAGGTAAGGATTCCAGAATGTGTGAAGTTTTAGCGGAGGGTTTTGTCACTTTCCGAGTACATTGGTTAATGGTTCATTGACGGTACATTGGCCTGTTTTGTGAGTTGGTTCATTTTCTCTCTGGTTAGTGGTCGTACATTTGTCCGATTTGGGTGATATACATTTATGAGTTCTGTGTCTTGGGTGGGTCTACACAATTCAATTTGTTGTAGTCTTTTCCTGATTAAGACTGAAATGCTGTCGACTGGGCATAAAACGAACAACACTCAATACAGTTGATTCCAGTTCTAACATCTCTTTAGAACTGTCAGGAACTGTCAGAAATCTGTTCTAATTCTGTTCTGCTGACAGCTCTAGAACAGTTTATGACAGGCCCTGTCCTGTCGCAGAACAGTTCTGGACAGTTCTACCCCGTGACAAATTTAGAACTGTTCTAACCCCTGACAATTCTAGGCTGTCCTACGCCCTGACAGTTCTAACCTGTTCTGTGCCTTGACAGTTCTAAGCTATGACAGTTCTAACCCCTGGCATTTTCAGATTTTAGAACAGTATTGAATATACATATAAAAGTATTGTATGGTTATAATAAATTTATATTTCGTGTCAGGGAACACTTTATCCCTGATCGTGTATGGCGCGGAAATTTGACAGTCGTTCTCGTCCATCCAAGATCTTTTCTTGCTCTTTTAATGGTCGAAATACCAACGGTAATTCCAAAAGGGTCATTCATTACACGCGCCAGCTCTTGTGCGGATGTTTCATTGTCAGCATTAATTCTTTCGTCTATAAATCTCAAATGTCTCTTCTAAAGAATTCTCCTCCTTGCTCCTCTATTTGGTGGATCATTCAAGATTCCAGATATCACGTATCGTCTATAAAACTTCCCCATTGCTTCTCTTGATATCTACACGCCTTCGCTTTCTGTTAAAAATTTTGATATCTGTACATACGACTTTCCTGAATTTCTTAAATTTAAAATCCTTTGATGAAACTAATGCGAAATTCGGCTGACTTTTACTGGAGGCATTTTGACTTAACTTAACACAAACAAAATCATTAATACAATAAACAATGCATGACGTCATTTAGAACTGTCAGAGGACAGAACTGTCAGGGCGCAGAACTGTCCCAGGCTAAAACAGTTCTAACCTGTCAGGGCCCAGAACAGTTCTAAGCTGTCAGGGCCTAGAATAGCTCTAAAGGTGTCATGGGTTAGAACAGTTCCTGACAGTTCTACCCCAGAACAGTTTATGACAGGGGCTGTCCAGGGTTAGAACAGTTCTAGAATTGTCAGGAGAGCTGGACAGTAGAGATGTTAGAACTGGACTCAACTGTAAATCAACCCTTGTTAAACAACATCTACATCCCTTGCAGCATTTGCATTCCCTGTCATTTAATCTTGACCAAAATGTTCCGTTAACTGGCATTAAAACTAGCATTTCTATATCGTTCGATCAATCTGGTTTACATTTGAAACATTTCAAACGGCTGCGATCAGTTGTTACATTTTCATACAATTTGATTCAATTGTACAGTAAAACATTAAAACCGAAATCGTCCCCTATAATTGAAACGATGCCGCTTCTAATTTGATCACTATTGCGAGGGACGCAACAATTTCCAAAGACGGCGCACCACGATGGCTTGCCATCTGGTTCTCCGCATTAAAACCTAACGACCCCGGTATCCACTTTGGCAGGGCTTCCCCATTCAACCACATAGGGCACATATCCAAGCTGCTTTGTGGGCAAAGCGACCTGACCCGATGTAATGAATGTGTTCATGGGACACCGATGCCCCCGCCGGCCCCACACAGGAAGCTCAAGTAAAAGTCTGACAATTCCGAAAGTCGCTTTGGACGTACAGTGTGTCACACTGAACCATCCTACCAAGTATCAAGTCGTTCTCATGTACGGTTTCTGATAAAGGCTTGATCGAAATTCGTACAAACATACGAAAATATGTCTGTTCATCCGTACCCCAATCAGGAAGAAGTCTTATAGGTCAGAAAGTCGCTTAGGACGTACAGTTTGTCATACTGAACATCATACAAGGATTCAAATCATTCTCGTTTACGGTTTCTGATAAAAGCTTGAAGAAAATTCGTACAGACATTTATGTCGGTTTGTCCGTACCCCAAACAAGATGTTGAAGTCTGACAGGTGATAAAGTCGTAAAGGACCTGTCATATTGAAACACCCTACCACGCTCCAAATTCTAATGTAGAGTTTTGGCAAAAGCTTGAAGGAAATTTTCACGTAAATTTTCATCTCGACCCAGACAGAAAGTAAAAATCTAGCAGGTCGGAAAGTCGCTAATGACGTACAGTTTGTCATACTGAGCAATCCTACAAAGTTTTAAATCATTCTCAAGTTTGACGGAAATTCGTACGGACGGATGGACATGAGTAAAACTTAATGACCCTGACGACATGTCGGCGGGCATAAAAAAAGCAGGATTCCAGATATCAGGCAGAATAGTGCATTTTGACTGAATTAAAAGGAATTATAGTAAATTAAACAAAATGCGCGCATAAGCAAGCAATCTAAAACAAATCGTTTGCATAAGTGTACATAAAGACAAATATTAATTATTAAAATCGGTTGTTTCAAGACAGATTGCATACCCGTAGCCAGAATTTTTCAACAGGGGGTTCGAAAATGTGAAGAGGGGGTTCGATTTCCATATTTTTTTCTGACTTTAATAGTGCTTAACCGATTTTTCATCTAATTTAATTTTTCTCCATTTTGATCAATTTTTTTGTCCAAGGGGGGTTCGTCCGAACCCCTCGAACCCCCCCCCCCCCCCCTGGCTACGGGTATGGATTGGATGTAGTAATTCTGTTTTCACTACAAAATTTCAGTACATTTGTTAATGATTCAAATTATTGATTACATATGTTTATCTATACTGATATCATTTTTTCGACACAAAATAATCTATTTTATTCGTTTCTTTTTTTCAATTTCTGTTTCATTTTTGACTACAAAGTGATTTGCAACAAACATGTATGTTTGAAACGCGAGAAAATTTTGTCATTCAGAACAAAAACCATCTGTAAAATAAACCACATATTTCATCTTTATAATCACGTAAAATAGGCAGAAACCTTGGGATTATGTTTTTTTCAGGGTCAGGGAACTCCTCGTGATAGATTTATGACTATAGTCAACCTAATCAACATTCATCTAGTTCAAGGTTCTTCCACAAACACATGTAAATGAATCTGCACTGAAAGTTTTTTCAGCTTTTCCCGCTATTTTGTACAAAGGAAGAAAACAATTTTGTCGTATTGAGTTTTAAGTTCGTCAAAATGTTTTGTTTAACAATAAAAACCATTAAACATGTAACTTTATTTCAGTAAGATGAAATCATAAAGTTTTGGACTTTTGATGCAAATGTTTTAAAGGCCGGACCATTTAACTTGAAAAGGGGGGCTTGGTTTTTAGCTCACCTGACCCGAAGGGTCATGTAAGTTATTGCCTTCACTTGCGTCCGTCGTCGTCGTTAACTCTCCTTTGAAAATCTTCTCCTCTTAAACTACTGAATGGATTGCTTTGAAACTTTGCACACTTCATCTATGGGATGATCTCACAAATTATGACTGCCGGCCAAAAACACTTGGCCGCCGTTGCTAAAAATAGAACAGGGAGGTCAGAAATAATTTAAGAAAGGATATGGAGTAAATGAACATGAGACCACAACACATATGTCAACTCCAACGGCAACTAATTTTTATGAGCTGTATGGCCATTTCAGAAAATTATTCCTCATCAGCACTAGAACCCAGACTCTAGTTTTTGGCCTATAAATCAAAAAACTATAACAGATCGAGAAAATCTGAAGCAACGATCAAAAGCTCTACAAAAGTCTCCATTGAGTCAAAGTTGTCAGATGACCCCTAATAGGGGTTATGGCCCTTTAAGGTCAGAAATAGCGTTTTATTCATGTAGAAATGAAAACTATTACAGATATAGAAAAGCTGTTGTTTGCTTAAATGTTCAGCTCATCAAGCTTTATAAAAGTTTCCATTCGGTCAAAGTTGTCAGATGACCCTTTATAAGGGTTATTGCCCTTAACATATCAACAATATAGCGGTTTTTCCCCTATAGAATAAAAACTAATGCAGATAGAGAAAAGCTGTCGCTTGCTTAACTGTTCAGCTCATTGAGCTTTACTAAAAAACCCATTTGGACGAGGTTGCCAGATGACCCCTTATAGGGGTTATGTACGGCCCTTTAAAGATGAAAATAGCGTTTTGTCATGTATTTGGCCTATTGAATGAAAAACTATAGCAGATAGAGAAATTAAAGCTGTTGCTTGCATAAACCATTAGATCCTGGAGCTTTACAAAAGTCTCCATTGGGTCGAGGTTGTCAGATGATCCCTTATAGGGGTTATGACCCTTAAAGGTGTTGAATAGCATTTGTTTCATGTTTTTGGCCTATAGAATGAAAACTGTTTCAGATAGAGAAAAGCTGTTGCTTGCTTAAATCCTCAGTTTATTCAGTTTTTCTAAGGCGTTACGTCACGGTAGAATTATATTTTCTTTTATTCATTATTATCATTATTTTATATGGCAGACATAGCCAAAATATTTTTTTAGAACATTTTTTAGGAAAAAATCCAAGGCCTTCTTTTCAAGAACTAGTTAAATGGTCGGTCCCTATGATCAAAGTTCTTGGTTGTCGATTTTTATACAGAATAGGGATAGACATCGAGTGGGTGAGTGAGGTGGTGTTTTACGCCCTCGCAACACTTTATAGGTGAACATGAAAGGAAGATATAATGAACATGAAATGATGATGATATGAAATATGGGATGGGGTGGGACACAAAGGCAACAGCAAATTTTAAGAACCACAGGAAAAGGGGGGGACATGGGTAGGAACAGAAAACTTACCCTATGTGGTGCACTACTTGGCGGTCAACACAGGGATTTTTTTTTACGTGCATGAAGCATGGCACTCTCCACACAAATCGGACCACTTTGGTCAGAGGTCAGGGTTTCCGTATTATAGACCTGACAACCCCCGCGGACGAGGGCCACCCTATTCTGCCACCTAGGGTACACATCTGGGTCGCTCTGTGATCTGAGCACTGACCCGATTTCAGAATCCCAAGACCCTTAGTCACCTCTTACGACAAGCTAAGCTCTGCTGCGGGACTATTCGGGATAGTAATCGAAAGCATCGAAAGCATATTTTAATGCGTCAGCTTAATTATCATGCTTATTGAACGTCTAAATATTATTTCATGATAAAAAAGGAGTAACAACAAAATTACCGAACTGGGATGATCAATCTCATACATCTAAGAAGAAAAGGCAAAACAAGGCAAAGACATACCAGAGAAATTGAAGATCGCAATGGTCCTAACTTGGTACAGGCATTTCTAAAGAAATGGTCGGTTGAAAAAGGTTTAGAAAGAAGATGATATAGAAATCTTCAATCGCTAATCGTTATACATCATATGGTACTATAGGAAAAAGCTTGCCTACATGTAAAATTTCAGATCTCCGAGTCATGTTTTTGCTTAGAAAACTGTGACGGAAATGTTGAATGTATGTAAACTATGTGTAAAATCCTAAGTATTCGGTAAACAAGAAGTAGATGACCTAGGAGCATAAAATAGTTATAAACTATATGGTACTTTAGGACAAGGCTTAAAGCTATATTCAAAATACCAGACCTCTATGTAATGTAGTTGCTAAGGAAACGGTGACGGGAATTTTGCATTCATGTAAACTATGTATAAATGCCATAGTCTTCAATAAACAGGAAATAGATTACCTAGGAGCATTAAATCGGTATACAACATACAGTACTATAGAATAAAGCTATATGTAAAATATTGGACCTCTGGGTTATGTAATTGCGTATATAACTAGAAAACTGTGACGGAAATTATGGTACAGACGTACGGACGAACAAACGATCGAATAGACGGATGAACGAACGGACAAAGGTAAAACAGTATACCCCCTCTAGACCTGCTTTAAAGGGAGGGTATAATAATGCATGCTCACGTGAGAAAGAAAAGGTATGAAACACACCGACCTAAATTTATGTATAGGGAGACAATTCAAAAACTCTATGGCAAACCAACATCCGCGCTAGAAAACTTCTTTTTAAATTTTAGTGTCGCACAGGTTCCGGGTGACGATTCTACACAGAAGCACTAAAGTCCATTTTAGAGCGGTTAGAAACCTGACATTGGTCAGGCCGTATTTCCCAAAAAGCGACTTTGATTTGTGGCGCAAGTGGTTGAATGGGGATACCATTCGTGTTTACCGGTTTTGTTGTTTTGACACTCGAATGCCCCATTTTTGCCTCTTTGCTTCTTTTATGTATCTTGCACCGTTACAATACAGCAGCGGCTAAAATGCTCAAAAATACCAAAGTAAACTTTACTTGTAGTGGGCCAACCAACTTTAATAAAGTATTAATATGGTGTTACTTTTCACTAAAAAGCTATGTCTAGCATTTTGTGGTTTTTTTTTTTTTTTTTTTTTTTTTGGAAAAAATGCAAAATTTTAAGAGGCTAAATGAATGATCTGTAGAATTAATGTTTATTTTACATTGGTTTTTGATCATTATTTTTTCATTGTGTTAATCAATAAATTCTAGTACACAAATGTAACGACAGTTTTTATTTACAAGAGGTTTCTTTAATTGTGGGCTTGTTTTCAAAGTACAAATTATTTCAAAATATTTCAAACTATAAGTTGGAGTATATTGTTTAACCTTTGACCGAAATTATAGCCCTTAGACTAACAGTGTACATGTAAAAAATTTCATAAAAAACCTGTTTTCGGACTTTTTTCCACATGCTTGCACATATATGGAATGGAAGTTTATCGTGATAAGTCGTAGGCCCCATCAGTTAGTTTTAATCGAAGTTATGGGTCTTGGACTTCAAACATTAAAAGAAAATACAAGTTTTCTGGACACTTTCCTACACAGTTTAGCCAGATATTTTCAGTTGAATATTTCAAACATCGCGGGACATCATCTTCGTCTTACACACACTTACTACATTTAGCTACATGTATTCTCTGAACATTGTATACTTGTCTGGGCATTCAATTTTAATTATTATTTTAATCCTAGGCGTTCCACAAAGGGATCTTTTACGCGCATAAAGCGTGGCACTCTCCACACACGTTGGTACACTATGGTCAGTGGTCAGGACTGCCGTAATATAGAACTGCGAACGAGTGCCGCCCTATTCAGCCACTAAGGTCACACTTTGCCGCTCTGTGGACTGAGCACTAACACTATGTCAGAATCCCAAGACCCGTAGTCGACTTATACGACTAATTAGATTCTGATGTGGGTTTATTCGCCAAGCATCTGGGCCCAGCACGGAAAAAATCATCTTTAAGAACATTTAAACAATAATTTAATTATTTTGTCATTTATACCATTTTTAGAGTATTTAGAAATATTTGGTTAGTTTTACTTTAATCACAAGCAGCAATATTCGGTAGTTTACCATATAAGGAATGATTCATTCATGTGCATGTAAGGGTGTAAAGACTTTTTGACGCTCATTTGTGCTTAATGGATACCGGAGTTACCAGAGGACACCATTAACACCCGGACAGGTATCTGACATACCTAGTAAGATACATGTACAATGTATATACAAATGTGCAAATCCCGATGTTTTTTGTTTTTTTGTTTTTTTTTTTGTTTTTTTTTTTTGTTTTTGTTTTTTTTTTTTTTTGTTTTTTTTTTGGGGGGGGGGGTGGTGGTGTATGTGTGTGTTTGCTCTTTTTTTATTGTTGACTAAGGCTGATACAATGACCATAAAATGATGAATATATAAGCAATGGTATATTGACACATAAGGCAATAGAAACCATCCATTTTTGATTGCCACTTTTAACCGGTTTAGGTTGGACAATTAGCCAACTGTAGAGAAGCAAAAGCTACACATTTTATCAAAACATTTAACATGCGAGGAACATGACCCTTTGTCCATAAAAGTGCACCTCTCATATGGTTGCCTGACGAACCCGGAATGCTTGTTTACAGGATTTCTCCATTTAATCCCTCGGGTGCATTTAACAGTCACTATGTGTACAAAGGTGCACAAAGCGATCTGTCTAGAGACCTGGAATAATAGTCGCTCATAAAAACTTAGCACTAAAGCGGTCCTAATATTTGGATTACTGAAACCTTCTCGAGGCCGTTACATTTTTATACCATACCAGACCGAGTATCAAATGCCATTTTATATTAAACAAGAGTTAACACTAAAGTATGTCTCGCCTGCCGGCACCATCAGAAACAATTATTCTTTCTTACTTCCACCATATTTTGAATTTACATGCATTTTCAGTTTCTGAGATCATAAGATGTTTATAGAACTTAAACATTGCACATACATGCAATAAAAATAATCAAAGTCACTGAGCCGGAAAACCAAGGTCAAGGTCAAAAGATGGGGATGCAACTGTGCTAAGCTACTACTGGGGCATATGCATACCAAGTTTCATTAACCTAGGCATGCTAGGACTTATATTTCTTGAGATATGGAGGTGCTCGCAAAATGTTTCCATTGCTATTATATGTATTGAAAATTGTCAAAGTCACTCAACCGGAAAATAAAGGTCAATGTCAAAAGATGGGGATGCAACTGTGCTAAGCTACTACTGGGGCATATGCATACCAAGTTTCATCAACCTAGGACCTATAGTTCTTAAGATATGGAGGTGCTCGCAAAACTTTTCAATTGCTAATATATTCGGAGGCGAGACAAAAACTATAATATGTACAAACAATACATACAAGGTAGTCTTTTAATCTCAAGTTAGCAGCACAAATTCGGCTACATGTACATATAAATCAGGGAAATGAACATAAAAAGGGCTATAAAGTAAACATGAAGTGTTCAAGTTTTCATATAAAATGATGACGAAGTGGAGGATATAAGGACACACGGACTTTCGGGGAGGTTTTTCGCTGCCGTTTGAAAATAAGAAGGGCAGGATCTATCAATAATGCCGCTAGCATGCGTATATGGTGATCGTAAGGGTCAATTTTACCAAGGCCTACCTGAGCCTCAGTCTTCTTTCATTTGCGAGAAACGTGAATGTATTCCCACTTCGGACCGATGAACATATACCACTATGATTTTGTCTGATAACTCCGGCATTCAATCAGTAGTCGTTTTGTTTGCAATCGGCCTTACTCGATATCAGTTTTCTTGCCGCTCTTTATTGTAGACTTTTACCGGCAAGCATATCCCTGCCCGAACCCTGGATAGTTCAAATGCGTTTCAATCAAATCTTGAAGATATGATAGACAGAGAATGAATGATATTTTCTAACCAAGATTTTTCTATTGATATTTCATAAAGGACAACGTTACCTTATTTCATTAATTTAAATAAAAATTTCGGAAAATATTCCCCTATCAACAAGAATCATTGTCTATATTGTTTTTTGACTGTGGCAATTTACATGTATCAAATTATATTTCGTAATCTCGTTAACTTTTTAAATCATAGCACTGAATAAGAAAATTCTTTTCTTCTGTGACTTGAAATAGCCAGAAAATAGCCAAGATAGCTTTTCAAATACAAAAAATTCTCAACCGGTTGTTGACCCCATGCACGCATATACTTATGATATACTGTAAAATATGGTATTTCAAAAAATATATACGATAATGTCAGCAATATAGTAAGGCTGAATTAGTTTTGGTAATGTTAATATAACTTGCGTCGTGACAAAGTATTAGTACTTTATGCTCTTGCATTAACGTGGCATGCAACATTTCTTTCCGATAAGAGGGGCGCTTTGATTTTTTGTTGTTTTTGTTTATGTAATGTTTTTTTAAGAGCATTATTTTATAGATCAATATAAATCTTTTTTCAGGTTGCACAGACAATAATAAAATAAACTTATGAAAATGCCACGTTACGTTCGATTTGTCAATTTTTTTTTAAAAGACAGGTTGAAAAAGATTCAATAGCCCCTCCTCTATAAAAATCTACTAATAGCTGATCACTTATACATGTTTTATTTATCACCTAGCTAGCATTTCTTTTAGACATAATTATGATTATTATAACATGTGCACTAATTATCAGACAGTTAATAGGAAAGGTCACTCTGTTCATGTCTGCTTTTGAGAAAAATGTATCTTGTAGACCGATTGATCTTGATTTTAAAAATTCTTTAGGTTGAATGACCACAAACAACACACGTGGAACACGGTTATGACTGTGGCTAGAGTATCTTATAAACAACTGAAAAAAATACTTGACAAATATCTCTGAAAAATTCTACACGCGTACCGATTGCAATAATTTTTACTTGTACTAAATACTTTTCTTATAACACAACTTCATTATCGTCGAGTGAAATAATTGTTCGTATGAAATAGAGCCTACGATGCTATTCAGTGAGGTGCGTTGGACTCCGTGACTTTTTGAACAGTAATAGTATTTTTACACCTGTTATAAATTCGCTTTTTTGCAACAATTACGCATACTCAATCTGCATTGAGACCAATTCCATGAATTCAAGATCGTTTTCCTTTTATTTAGGTGCACACCTTTTTTACATAGATAATGATTTGTCATTTTTATATATCGTACAATACAATGTTGACAGGGGTACGTCTATTCATGGATTGCATTTGGTGGATTTAAAAAAATTCAATGAAACTTTTCTTTCCAAATGTGTTTATTTCTGGTCCTTTCAGGAAAGATCTTACGTCTGACATCGTGCGTTTGAAAAAAAAGTTTACACTTCCGTAAGTTCCAATTCATAATTAGAACTAAGAAAAATTCTATATGAATAATGTTTGTTATCTTGAATACTTGACAAGTAAGAGATGTTTTTAGAAGCTATCCCCCTATCCCCGCCCTTCCGGAAAAAAGATCGGCTGGACACTTTGAAAGTGTGTTAAAAATAAATGCTAAAACAGAGATAGTGCCTTTTTCAGTGCTCTTGTTTAATTGGCAAAAGCTTCCTTATAAAACCCAAAGCTGCTTCACATGATTTTTTTTTAAATATTGACGGATCCATGACGACCATTTAAATGCTTTCAAATTGTAATTAAGACACATATTAAGGACAATTTAAGATAAACAAAAAGATTATTTTTAAAGGTTAACAAAGCATCTGCGATTTATTTGATGTGTTTTGTGCATTAAATTTGATATTTTGTGCATGAAAATATAACTAAATTCAGTTTGCCCCCCAAGGACGAAGTCGCAAGGCCATACTTTGTTGTACCTACCTAATTAGTACTTTTAACATACATGGTATATTATAAAATCTGCTTTTAAAACATATAAAACTTTTCCTGGCCTTATTAAATATACTAGTATTTTCTCCTACATACGATTACGCGGTTTTTGTAGTAAAGAAAGATAATCTGTTTTCATTTGTTTTCTCATTTTTCATGAAAATATATGAGGTTGTGTCCCTTTAGTTTTTTTACAAAAGAAAAATCGTCTGGACAAAGGGAAACTACTCAATTATTGCTTTATTTTACAAAATCGTGTAATATAGTTAAATTATTGTCTACTGTCATATTACTTTACTTTGTAATATTACAATAAATAGTAAGTGCCTGGACTGATTCTGATATATTTTATTTGTCGTTTGCACTTTTCATTATCTTCTTAATATCTTTTTTAATCATTATTGTTGAAATGAAGCATTCTTTTAGCAGTAAATTAATCTTTAACATTTAATGTTTATCATGTTTTTTTTACAAGACTTTTCATTCCAAGACCCTTTTGTACTTAAACTAAATTGGAAATTATCAAGGTAGACTAGAGGCTATAATGAAACCAAAACATTATTGTTTTTTGGGGGGCATGTATTAACAACGCTGTATCAATTTAGGTAAAAAAGGCAATTAGATTTAAAGAACTGAAAGTACTGGTAGCCGAGATAATCTACAAAAATTAGAGGTTGGTTATGTTAAGTAAAAAAGTAGAATAGTAATTGGATATTAGAAAAGGAACTATATTTCGCGTTGTAATGATATGTTAAGTTATATGTGATTAGGCAACATGACCATCAACTAGCTTTTGATTGGTCAGTTACTGAAAGACTATCGTACCTATAGCCGTGGCTAATCGCTACAGCAATAATACCGGCTAAAAACTACAACCCGTCCGATTTAACTATGGACTTTTGATTGTAGCGTAAAGTGAAGTGTGCTAACACAACAATGAAACTTTACATTGTCATGTACAAGCCAATCGGTAACAAAAACCGCAATTCGGCATAGTAGGAAAACCCCCCATTTATCAATATCCAATCAGATTGAATGTTTGCACGACCCATTCATTCAATCAATGTATTTTTATGTAATCAAATGTAACGATTTGTGGTTTTTGTTAACGATTGGCTTTGTTCATGACGACGTAAATTTTCATTGTTGTGATTGCACAATTCACTTAACTCTACAATCGGAAGTTCATAGTTAAATCGGACGGGTTGTACCAAATTCAGAACGTTCAATCTCAAATATCCAAGAGAAAGATCAAACAAGGCAGGCATACTGGAGAAATTGAGGATCGCAATGGCTATGTCTTGGTAAGGCATTTCAAAAGAAATGTTGGGATAAGCCAGGTTATCTTCAAAGTTCTATGACAACATTGACTTCAACTTTCCAATCATCAACCTGTCCTTTCTTGTGTAGCAACATTCCGTCCGCTCCATCTTGTGGAGTTTGCGTATCACTCTTCGTTATTTCAGAGCTTGCGGGACTTTCATCGATTTTCTTGGCAGAGCGTCACGTTTGACACAAAAATATCAACACAAGGTTATACTGCTCCTCTACAATCAAGACAATTTATGGAAGACATCATGAGCTCATAGACAAATATGGGTTTTTATCTCTCAGATGAGTGCAGACGCTGGTTTGTCATAGGGTTGTGATTTGTCTTCTTTTACCGGATTAAGGATGAACACCCTTTAACTATCGTAACGTTACAGAAACTCAGTTACATAGGTCATCTCAATTTTACACTATAAGAACCTTCAAAATAACAAACTGTTATATTGTTCATCCAAATGTTACTCAAAAACACTCTACAGAAGGCTTAACTCCGCTTTATTCATCAGCTGAACGTTCATCTATAAGACCCTACACAATGCTAAACTCGGTTATATTGATGACCTAAATGTTAGCCTTAAAGACCCCACAGAAGGTCAAACTCTTGTATTGGTCGGTTGAATGTTACTCTATAAGAAAATGCAGAGGGTCAAAGGCAATTATGATTATAGTGTTCATCTGAATGTCACCCTGTAAAATCCTACACATGGTCTTACCACATTATACGGCATCCCGACAGCTTGTAAGATTCACCGCCAAGCCTAACTCATTTGTATTGATCATCTAAATATTACCATTTATGATCCTTCACAAGGTTTACCACCCTATAAAATCCTATACGACGTCTTACCACCCTATATGTCCTATCATCGTCTTACCACCCTATAAAATCCAATACGACGTCTTACAAAACTATAAGATCCTATACGACGTCTTGCCACACTATAAGATCCTATACGACATCTTAACACACTATAAAATCCTTTAATATGTCTTACCACCCTATAAGATCCTTCAAAACGTCTTATCTTCTACGACGTCCCATCGCTCTATAAGATCCTGTAGGAAGTCGTACCACCCTATAAGATGTTATACTACGCCTGGCTATCTTATAGATCCTATATACGACGCCTTATTACCCTATAAGATCTTATACGACGTCTTACCACCCTATAAGATCCTTAACGACGTTGTACCACCCTATAAGATCCTATACGACGTCTTACTACCCCATAGGATCCTTTACGACGTCTTAGCACTTCATTAGATCTTATATTACGTCCTATATGACGTCCCAACTCCCTATAAGATCATAAACGACATCTTAATTACCCCATAAGATTCTTTACGACGTCTTACCACTTCATTAGATTCTATATAACGTCCTATACGACGTCCCAACACCATATAAGATCATATACGACATCTTAATTACCCCATAAGATTCTTTACGACGTCTTACCACTTCATTAGATCCTATATAACGTCCTATACGACGTCCCAACACCATATAACATCATATAAGACGTCTTACCTCTCAGATCCTGGACTATGAACATCATCGATGATATGTTTCTGTAATCCGTCTGGTCGCCACTTAGTGCAAAACATCTAATAAAGATGGTTTTATAGGAGAATATTAGTTTAAAAAGTAGTAAAAGCTAAATATATGAAAGCAGCAAAGAAGTAGGAAGGGAACTTTGAATGTTAGAAGTCCGTAAAGGCCAAGACCAAAAAGAATCAAGACATTTCAACAATTTATAACGTTTTAAGCATGATTATAGTGTTAGTGAAAGAACAATCTAATTTAATAAAGCACATTTGATTCAAACAGAGACATGCGCTTTCTTCCTGAACATTTTTAACATGCATGTTTTAGTACGATTAAACTTGCAAAATATCATTTATTATTTCAGCCTCGAGAAAATTCAATTACTGCTCGTTACCTTCTTTGAGGATGTACTTTAATGATGATAAATTATCTACCTGAGCAAAACTAACGAAGAACAATTGTCTATCATCAAGCTCCACACCAGGTAGTCGTGTGGAGTCCTTTCTGTTTCTTGTCCACATCTGATATGCCTAGTGTTGGAAAAGTTAAACGTAAGTAAGTAAAAATTACTTAAATGATAATACTGCCATAGGTAAGTACAAAAGTATAGAATGAAGATGACATATTTCAAATGTCTTACAGTGTAAAGAGCATAAAGGTCCTTGCTTTTACACCACTAAGACAAGGGGGTTAATATTTCTTTAGCAAGTAGAAGAAGTGGACATGTTTTTTGTCAAAAAAAACAATTTGCATAGAGTTTCGAGTTAAGTAAATACATATGCCACAAAATATGGTTATTCTCTAGTTATTAACATCTACTGCTTTTTCCTTTTTAAAATCATGATTATTATACGTCTCACAAAGACACTATGTTTACTGTATGTCTTACAAAATAAGCAGCTCGAAGTCCACCATTATCGGCTATGTTTTCATCTAAAGTTTTGTAACCATTTATCTGAAAAAAAAATATTAAAAGATGCAAATACACAATAATGAAGACCTATAAGAAATGACTTTTCTTCCTTTAAACCACTTTTCTGTTTAAAACGTTTTGACTTTTTAATGGTTGTAGGTGGCACAGTTACCCTTTTTCATTTTTTCCTATTCAAAACCACTCAAAGCGTCAGTCAGTCAATTCCGTCTGACATGCGTTACGTTTTACAGTGTAATAACTCATCAAAGACTAAAGTTTTAAGAGCATAGTTATTGACAGTTAATGCATTTATAGTATTGAACAGGGTGGAAGTTGACTTATCTTATGGTTTAAATAAGTCTGAAATAATTTTGATTGAAATGTATTACTTTGATTAACCTAGATCTGGTCCTGGCGCCTCAAAGCATGAAAAAATACTTAAGTCTGAGGATATTCTCAACTCATTGTGACGTCATCAAATTAGAAAGTTTTGATTGGAGTCGCCATGGAAAATAAGAATATTCTCAGACTTAAGTATTTTTGTGGTGTCCAAGCCTGAAATGTAACTAGTATATAAGTCTTGCTTTTTATATATCAGAAATGTTCTAGTTAAATTTGAATTTTTGACAAGTTTTTGGGGAAAAACAGACTAGTCGTCTAACTGCCACTTACCTGATGACCGCCAGGTTTAAAGCTATCATACTGTTCTACCATGATACATCACTTACCCGATAACAACCAGGTTTAAAGCTATCATACTGTTCTACCATACACCACTTACCAGGTTTAAAGCTATCATACTGTTCTACAATACATCACTTACCTGATAACCACCAGGTTTAAAGCTATCATACTGTTCTACCATACATTTGGCTGTTTTGTTAAATGAACTGATAGTTAGAGGATCCCACCAGTTTTCTAACTTCCCTTTCTCATTGTACTGTCGACCTTCAATGTATAACCACTTAACGTAAACCGCAAATAGAGTTGGTTATCTAACAAATATGTGCTGATAACAAAGTGGGAGTACAATTAATTATATATTCCATAAAAAAAAATTGGTTAAAATGCACAAGTACAGTAAGAGTATAAAAGTGGGTCAATTTTCTATATATATGTTTAGTAGACATTCAATCTTCATTAAAAATGGAATAAAAGCAAAATGAAAGCTTTTTATAAATGCTATTTGTGCAAATGTCATAATATTTTAATTCAGGTATTCATATTCCATGCTATTATATTTTTCTAAAATAGAAAACAATAGAAACATGGTAGGTATTGGTTAATATAAAAAAGTCATTGATAAACAAGAATAGATATTTTTGTTTAAATGGCAAAAATACTTTAGAAATACTATAGAAATTTCTATAGAGATATAGAAATTGAAAACTAACATGGTTTTGCTATGGCATTTTCTGTTTTTACTTACCCAAGATATCAAATGCATGGGTTATTTCATGACCAATAACAGATCCTAAAGCACCATAGTTAAATGTCCTGAAACCAAATATTAAACGTTCAATATAGAAGAATTTTGGGAAAAGTCATTTGACAAAAATTAAGAAAGTTAACTGAAGATGAGTTATTAGTATTTTGATGTTGAGATACTAGCCAAGCCATCGTTCTGGTCTCAGAAGTGGACGATTAAAGCTTAGGAATTCAGTTTCTTGAAAGACCTTTACCAAACAAGGGTCTTCAGAAATAATAAAATTGTATGAAATCGCATGTAAACCTTATCATACATATATTCTTTTTATCAAATCATTTTATTAATAAGTATATTATATATGATATATTTAACATACGCTGGTCCTTCGAAACTGTAAAATGGTAGATGCAATATAGCTGTTGGAAAATGTAGTTCGTTTCTAACAGGATCATAGTCCGATTCAACGGTAAAAGGAGGTGTTAACCAACTAGAAAATAATAAAATGCAAATCAAAAATCACTGAGAAATTGTTTAAATGAAACAAAATAAAACTAGAAGACTTTGCTGAATTCAACTGGTGGCAGGTAACTGGTAAAACTTTTAAAATTCGATCATTTAAACTTGAGCGTCTTCTGCCTAATTGAGAGAAGACGGCGAACATTAAAGATGTAAGATTTAAACTAAAGGGCCAAGAAAAATGAATCGTTATTCTTTGTATTAGGGTTCTAAATCTTACCTTTGTTTGTCAGTTACTTTGCCTAGCTGTGAAAACATACTAGAAACAACAAACTTTTTCCAGGACTTAAGGTTTTCAAACCAGTTGCTTCCTGTCTCAAACTACAAATTAAAAGAAAAGGGTGCGATGAATCGGAGGATTCTATTTATTTAACAAATATAATTAATATATTTTTTTACACAATATCAACAAAGTGATAAAATAAAACTGTTTACCTTGAGCCAGCATAACCTTTTTTATAGAACTTCCATGAAATCAGTACCTAAAAATATTTTTTAATTACAAGGAACCAACTTACCGTTTTATAATATTTATCAAGGAAACTTTGTTGAAGCATGTTAGACGGGTAGTTTATCTTCTCTAGCATCTTATCAATCTAAAAAATGAGAAAATCAAATCATTAAATGTACAAATCAGTTTAACTTCTTTCATTCTTCACGATTCTTGGTTATTTCCAACAGCCCTTTTAAAAAGTTTGATTACTTTGCTTAATAGAAACATAAAATACAATTAATCAGTCATGCCACCAATATAGCTGCGTGATTTGCAAAATTTGAAATATCAAAGACAAAGAGAAGTTTTGATTAAATGTTTTATAGTTTATTTCGTGATGACAACTAAATGCAACTACATCATGTAATTCTCACCCCCTTATTTAAGCGTCAATGCAGGAAATGCAAGCATTTTATTATAAGGCTGATATAAAGCTGTTTGAAATTTGTTTGGAGCGTTTTGGAAATGAGAAATTTTTACTTGAATTCATACCAGGTAACTTAATGATTTTACTATGTGCATACTTTCAAAATCATTAGTTGTTGATTTGTTTAATTTTAGATATCTTGATTTTACCATTTAATTTCTAATATTTTTGTTGATTGTTAAATTCAAAATTGTTAATAACACCAGATTTCTTTCCTTGTACTGCACATGGTCGATATCCCAGGTGCTAGATTTGGCTTTCTTGTTCGAACCTTTTGGCTTTGAGTACTTTTCATTCAATACTTTTGGTTTTTGACTTTCCAATGTTTTGATTAAAATGCTGCTGGTGACAGCTTACTCCTTGAAATATCGATATACAGCAAAACCAAATTGACCGTTTTTATACCAGTTTTGGTATTTGTATTTTGAAACTACTGGGTCAATATCTGCTGCTGGTGGACCAGAAGTCCCCGAGGGTCATCACAAACCTGGTCGTCAGACCTGCCTGACACGATTTTACCATTAAATGTCTAATATTTTTGTTGTTGAGATTTCCGAATGTTAAATTCAAAATTGCTTAAAACACCAGGTTTCTTTACTTGTACTGCACATGGTCAATATCATAGGTGCATGATTTGGCTTCCTTGTTCGAACCTTTTAGCTTTGAGTACTTTTCATTCAATACTTTTGGTTGTTTTGATTCAAATGCTGCTGATGAGAGGTTACTCCTTGAAATATTGATATACAACATTACCAAATTGACCGTTTTATACCCGTTTTGGTATTTGTATTTTGAAACTACTGGGTCGATAACCGCTGCTGGTGGATCAGAGGTCCCCGAGGGTAATCACAGGCCTGGTTGTCAGTATTGTCTGACACGATTTTACCATTAAATTTCTTATAATTTTGTTAACATTACCGATTGCTAAATTCAAAAATGTTTAAAACACCAGTTTTACCCGTTTTATATTTGTATTTTGATAATATTCAACACTTATGTAATAATTCTTTATAAATGATAATCACGGATTCTCACACACATTACCGTACAAATTTTTTCTTAGATATCAAGTTAGTATGAGATTAATAATTCATGATTATTTATACCTTCCACATTCAGTCACAAGGGTATTGTTTCTTCTCCTAATTTCTTATCTTTGTTGTAAAAATTGAACTAAGTAATATCATTCCTTGAATAAAACACTCATTAATAATAGAAAAGTAATATATAGTTTACCTTTTGATAAGCTTGGTCACGTATTTCCTCTTTGAACCAAATCTTTCTCAGCACAAAACTTTTGAATACTTCCTTTACATTATTTACCAGTTGTTTGATCTGAAACATAATTAAACATAATTAATATTGTTCAAAAATGAAGATTTTTGTACAAGCATCAACTCACAAACAAACATGGTTGAGATTATTATAGATACAAGGCAAAGAAAAAAATTGACATTAATGCACATAATTTCAAGCTTTAAAGTTCCATATGAAAAATAATGACTCCTATATGTAGCTTTCAGCGCCTTGCAGACGACATAAAAACAATGAATAACATTTTAATTTGCTTGGATTTTTTAGGCCTTCTTACATTGTCTATTTTATCATGTTGAGCTGTTTTGTTTACATATGCCGCTGCCGTTGCGAATCCGAAAGCCTGATTAGTATAATGTGTACACCTTCGCCAAGTTTCTCCGTCAAAGTTCAGTTCTAGAAAAAAACAAACAAACATTTTTTTCAATACACATGATACATTGAAAATTTCTTGTCTCTCTAAGAAACAGAACAATTGTAAAGATAACTTATGACGATGTAAATCATTGGGGTAGGCGTTCATTTCTTTATTCATTGATAAGATCATAGAAATTGAGACTTATTAAATCAAACATATCTGCAAAAGAAGAAGATTTCCTGGACAGGGGAATGATTTAGTCACCTTTTACAATCTAGCAACTGACTTATCAAGCACACCTTGCATTCGTCTGGATCTTTGCTGAGACTTACAGCCAACATGATAAACCAGTGTTTCATTAGTTTTATATGGTCAATCTCATTCTTTGTAAACATTTAATATCAGATACAATTTATTAATAGCTAAATATGTAAACCTGTTAAAATAAAATAAAACATTATTTATTTTTTATATTAGCAGGAAGGGTATAGAAGATAGCAATACATGCATCTCTGGTGGGGGTGCCCTAAGGACTCTCTCTGTGCTTTTGATTTTATTCTGTTGTATACCGTTTTCTTTTCAGTGTTGAAATTACTTGCCTGTTTTCTCACTATAATCTTTGAACGTTGAAACCTCGAAATAAGGCATGAAGCTACGCACTGTATGAACCAACAGATAATAGTATAGAACTCTACAAAACAGATTGAATAGGTTTGTGTAATTATCATGTTTATAATAGAATGTTTTTTTTTTCTAATAATTAGTTAAAAACGTAACTATTCCATTTAAAAATCCAATAACTGTAGAAGTTAAAACAATCAAAATTTTGAATGTGTAAGTTTCATTTTTTATCCCCCTACGATAGAGAGGTATATTTCGTTCGGATCTGTTTGTCCGTTCGTCTGTTCGTTCTTTTGACTCTCCATCTCAAATTAGATTAACAATCTGGTCTAAGTCAATTAAGCGTAAGCTATGGTATTATGTTACCGTCCTAACACAAAAGAAATAAGCATCAGGACCATAACAAAAAATCATGATCAAATTACTAATGGCATTTTTCTTCAGTTTTTATTGTGCATTAATCATAGGCGTGATCGTCCACCAATTCCAACTGTTCAACTTTTCAAAGTAACTGGCTAGGCACTTTTAAAAATTGCTTAGCCAATTGGTTCAACAGATGAAACCAATTGACAAGAAAATAAAGCAGTGCAGTGCAGGAAATTAAAATATCTTACCAACTGTTCTGTTTCAGAGATGTAATAATATTTTCAATGTGACTTGGTCATTTCGAAAACAAATAGCCAACAACAAAATATAAAAGAATTCCAAAATGTGCAAATTTAATCTTTAGTATGTCTGAGTACCAAAGGGCACATTGTTAATTCAAATCAAAATATATTAATCCTCGTAAGTTCATGAAATTTTTTCAAGGCATTATTATTTTAAAGGTATTTTTTATGCTTTAATATGCTCAAGGGAGACAATAATCTTGAGTTTTATATTGACTATCACATTTATTGAGTTGACAAAAATTGTTTCCCTTTATTTTATTCAAGTACCCAAATAATCCTTTAAAAATAAAATACCTTGCATAATTTTCATGCACTTATTATGATTTATATTTATTTTTATAAATTAACAATGTGCTTTAAGGTATTCAGACTTTATAAAGATTAAATTTGCACATTTTGGAATTCTTTTACATTTTGTTATTGGCTATTTGTTTTTGAAATGACCAAGTCACATTGAACATATTATTACATCTCTGAAACAGATCAGTTGGTAAGATATTTTATTTTTCTGCACTGCACTGCTTTATTTTCTTGTCAATTGGTTTCATCTGTTCAACCAATTGCCTAGGCAATTTTTATAGTTGCCAAGCCAGTTACTTTGAAAAGTTGAACAGTTGGAAATGGTGGACGATCACGCCTATGATTGATGCACAATAATTATCGAAAAAAAGAACATGTTGCAAGGCAGATAGGCCTTTCTTTTAAACAATATGTATGTTTTTCTAATTTATTTCATTTAAACCATTTCGTAAAAACTCATAATTGAATTTCAGACGTATGACTCATTAGTTGGCCATAAAATGATATGACTTGAACAGCAAACTTACGTTGCATTTTCCTTGTGTTCTTTGTAAGAGTTTACAATGTTACAAACTTCTATAAGTTTGTCTTCGTGAAGTATAACAAGTTTGTCGGTATTCTTTATGGTTGCAGTGTCATATGCCAAGGTGGTCAAATATAACTCCCAGTCAATCTGCAATACACAAGATTTACGTCCGTTTTTCAGTTTTTATTCTTATAGAGTTTAATTTAGCAAGATTGATGTTATCGACAGAATTTTTACATTTTTCTTGATTCAAAAATGTTTCAAATTATGCAAAGCTTTCTAACACTTCTTTCCTTGGCCTATATTTTTTCATACAAAATACTAAGCCTTTATTTCTCTAGACTAAGCTTTATTTGTCTAGATATTAGAATTCTAAATTTACCATTGAGCACTTTTGTTGAAGTTCAGCAATGGTAGTATTCTTGTATACATTTGCTCTGTCAAATATAATGTCTTCCGTTCTTCGTGTCTACAAAAGTTAAATAGGTAATACGGTTTCATATTAAAGTATAACTTAAAAAGATTTCATCGTTTATTTCACTTTTTATGCCAGCTACCCTAATAATATAAGAATATATCACTACTACTTCTAAAGTATTCTGATTTTATATCAACTTATATATACCAGGTAATAAACTTTTATCAAACATAATTTTTCAAAAAAATAAGATCTTAAGCACTATCTTTGTAAAGTCAGGAATTGCTTCTTAAGGTATCAAGTGTCAAGCTAAGACTATAAGTCAGTCTGGTACCTTCGTAAGATCAATATCCAATTGAAGTAAACTCTCTGCTATCTTTGTAGCTTCTTCGTCGGGTTTATTCCAAAACATTTTGATAGTATTGACCATGTCTGTAACATATCCATCTTTTACCTTTCAAAGTAAAAATCCATTGTAGTGAATAATTACACGTGTCTGGTGTTTGTATTGCTTCTTAAAATGTATCGGTTTGGCATACGAAAGCAATAAATACGCAAGACTTCATGGATTTTAAAATCATCTATACCATCTATAGTTTAAAAGATGATGTTTTACCTGAATCAGATGGATGAGTAAAAGGTATATTTTTCTGCAAATAGAACTTAAATTTGAATGGTGTCTATCTATGACAATCGTCAATTAATGCACCATTACTTGTATGTATTGTTATAGAAAAAACAATTTAAACATATGCATTATAACTGAAGGTTTTAAGGAATCGGGAAAAATTATATGAACGGAAGGTTAAATGAAAGAAGCAAAAGGCGAAAAGTAGTTTCCAAAACTATCACCAAAAACTATCATAGCTTATCATCATACAACTTACTTGCTTAGCGTCCCATTGTAAGTATTTACTATGTGTTTCTGATGTTGTGTTGAGGAGGACATGCAATGGATACTGCAGGTCACTTTGTGAAATCTAAACAATTGAAATGCTTCAGGTTAAACATACATACATCAAAGAATCAAATGATCATCGATCTTTTGAATAATGTTTGTCATATAATATTGTAAAAGTTAAAAAAAAAACATCAAAGATATGCCATACAGAAAGAAAACATTTATATCATATTTCATTTTCATATATTTAAGATTGATAGTTAAAAAGACTAGTATCTGATTACACGATGTCTTGTTATAATTTGCATTGTACAGAAAGGATAATCAATCTGGTATCCATGCTCTAAAGGCAAAAGTATGAAAGTGGACCATACATTGTTCTTAGTCAGAACATTTGGTGGTTGGGCAGGAGTTGAGGACAGATTTAACCAAACCTACCTTGATAACATTTCTATCTCCCTTCCACTCATCAGGACCGACTGACACAGTAAACAGTGGCCATGTGTTCAGCTGATGGACCTTCTCCAGAACCGTGGGGAATGTAAAGTTCTCTTCACTCCCTGATATATGGTTAATCAAACTCTTAAAGTAAGATTGAATGACAGTCTTGTTTAAACTGTCTTCGTTCATACAGCTGTCGTGGAACTGTTTTGCTTTTGCGAAGGAATCTTTCGGTCCATGTGGCTCCTCTATAAAACATTTTAATAGGATGTAAAGAAGTCATGCTGACAACATGCAATACTCCAAAGTACAACTTTGTATTGAATTTTCAAATAGAATTGAATGAAATAGAATGAAATTTTGGTTTCTACTTGATATTGATAACAAGTTTGAAACATTTTCGAGTATTATCCAATGATGATTTATAATTATATTGAAATTAGATAAAGATCCAAAACACCTTTCTGTTTTTATGCTTTAATTATGCATTCTTAGTTTAATCAAGATGTGTAATTTATCGTACAAAATTTCCTACAAAACCACATATTTACTTACCAAGTATCCTATGCAGACCGTACAGATTTCTATACGCTAATTCTTGTGTTTTATCCCAATAGGAGAACCCAGGAGGAATAGGTGTTGACCTCTCCCACCCTCCACAGGAATATTTGTAAAAGTCTACACATGGATTTACAGTTTTATCCATAGATGATAGCAAGGAAGCAGCAACTTCAACACAGGCTTTTGTTGTGCAGGGTCCATTGTCTTCTGGAAAGGAAAAATCAGAGGAGGAAATTAAGATAGAGAAAAAAGAAATAGGGTTTATTAGTTAGGTTCAATTTAATACTAAATGTTGTTAAATGAAAAGTATTAAGTTTGTCAGTAAATTAGTTATTGCTTTACTCCCAATCAGAGCGAATTTGGCTATAACAGGGATATGACAATGAGAGGGTCGTCAAATTGAACATGAATCAATGATAAAGTAGCGGAATTTGTGACACAGGTCCAATTGGAATGAGAGTTTTTCCTGGAACTGGAAAAGTAGGGTGGAATGGATTGGATTGCAAGCACTTTGAACCCGTGCGGACTAAATAAGGGAATGGACTTCACAATGCTGGAAAGTCCGGTGATAGTGTGAGAATGAAACTGTTGGTAGGTATATTACTTTAAAATATGTTCATTTAAATCTAACAGAAACCAAATTAAGGATTGGACAAAATACATATGATATCGTCAAAATATAGTAGAGAAATATGTTGAGGATAGCATTAACTTCAAACAACCACAAGGCGTAGAAACGAGATATCTTTTGAAATTGGAGTTTGCCAAATATTCTAGAAAACGGAGTAATTCCAACTTGTTTTCCTCACGCTACTGTTGATGGTGATTTATGCATATATTTTATCAAACTAATATATACTTGAAGTAGGATTTCAACATTGTGTTTCGTTTGTTTTTAGATCACACCTTAGTGCTGTAAACATGTATGCGTCACACCTCATTGTATCATGAATGTATGGATCACACCACAGTGCTTCATGCATATATGGATCACACCACTGTGCTTCATGCGTGTAAGGGTCACACCCCAGTGTTTCATGCAGGTACGGACGAAACCATCGGGGTTCATGCATGTATGGATCACACCACTTTGCTTGATGCATGTATGGATCACAGCAGTGTGCTTGTTGCATGTATGTAACACAGTAGTGTGCTTCATGCATGTATGGATCACACCAATGTGCTTCATGCATTTATGGATCACAGTAGTGTGCCAAATGCATATATGGATCACAGTAGTGTGCCAAATGCATATATGGATCACAGTAGTGTGCCAAATGCATGTATGGAACACAGTAGTGTGCCTCATGCATGTAAAGATGACAGTAGTGTGCCAAATGCTTATATGGATCACATTAGTGTGCCAAAAGCATGTATGGAACACAGTGGTGTCATTGACAAAGACATAAATGACAATGAAAAGGAAACTCATATTGTATAACTTCTATTGCATATAGAATAAACAATTATATTCTGTATTCTCTTTGATTGTTTTTAGTGTAACTTATACTTATTGCTTTTGATATTTCCCCCCCCCCCCCCCCCAAAAAAAAAAAAAAATTTTTAAAGATGACATTTTCTTTATTATTCCCCTCCTCACAATATTGAAATAATACTTCAAATATGTTGATGGTGGTTTGCTCCTGTATCTTAAAGTAAATACAAATGGATAAAATTGCATCTTTTTTAAAGAATATGGACAAATGATCAAAATAAGCAAGAAAAAATGTAGGTCCATGTGCTCGTTTTTATGCTATTACGTTCTCTCTAGATTTTTCATTACTTTTGCATTGCAACAGATTGGTATCTTTAAATTGTTTAAAATGTATGACAGAGTAAATAAAATTTCATAAAAAATTTTTGAATAAGAAAAAGAAAATAGGGGGTTCATGAGCAAAAAATTTCAAGCATAATAGATGGATAAACCCCGAGGATCTAAAAAATCTGACAAAAATCTCAAAATATGAGGAGTAAACCTCCTTAACGAACTGGAAGAAATACCAAATCAATTCAGAATTTCAAAAGATATCTTGTTTAGAACTGATATTTATTATATTGATATTTATCATATGACAAGAAATGTGAATATCATTTATCATGGACCGATTTTTTTTATTCGTGTTTGTAGAATTATTATTTGTGGCGGTAACTTGAACAGAAATAGTGGTTTTGCGTGGATTAGGAATTCAAACACGGCGTTGTATGGAAATCAAACACAGTACATAAAGCAATCACCGGTCATCGATTCGAAGAAAATGTATTCCAGTCAAAGAACCATTCTTTCAGTGTTTGATTCCAAATCTGATTAACAGGAAGCTCGATTATGAATAGAGCAATTACCTCGGATATAATTACTACACAGACAGAAAAGACGTTTATCATGGCGTGAATCTTTTAAAATTTGATTATTTTCTAATCAAAGACGTCTATGTAATGACTTTTGCTCTCAAATGGAGTGAAGCTTGGTTTTTCCTGAATAATGAGGTATATACGTTGCCAAAACTGCACAATCTAGACATAAACGGAAAAGGTACTCGGTTCTAACACAATTAAATCTCAATCGGATTTTCAATATTTTTGTTTAAGTGCATCCATGGAGATTTCAAACTCTGAGCTTAAATTCCCAAAGTTGGCTAATTCGGTTCTGTGTCCCGCGAACTAAACAAATATTATACAAGTGAATTTATTATATAATGTTTGAGTTTATCGATAGAGTGCAGAACACTTGAGGAATGCTTACCTTGGCTAGATGGAGATGATTTCACTAATAATCCTTACCTTGGCTAGATGGAGATGATTTAACTAACAATCCTTACCTTGGCTAGATGGAGATGATTTCACTAATAATCCAACCAGGACACAAAATGAAATGATAAATAAAATGAAGAGTAATTTCTCCAGTTTTGTTCTCCGTTTGATATAGGTACATTTCCCAACACAACATTCGTTTTCTTCTTCTAAAAAGTCCTCAGAATCGATGCTTTCAAAATCCCTCATCTGTCAAAAGAGAACTAAAACGAATAAGACGTTCATTTCATCATCTTAAATTTTGTACGGAAGATTGCAGCTTGTAATTAGGATGTTCCAGTAAGAATCTAGCCATACTTTGTATGGTATATAAGATATATCCAGCATCAAGATATATTCATAGCTATTGATATTTCTTTTGACCTTTGGAGAATAACACACATCGAAGTTCTGATAATTGCAGTAAATATTGCTTCTATCTTAATTAATCAGTCATAAAGATGAACGGAAAGTCGTTTATAATCTGGCTTTCTTGTCAGTGTACCAGTAATTATATTGTTGATGTGAAAAAGAAATTATATCTTAAAATGCATTGGTAATAATTGTTCCTATAGCTTTTCAAGATTTTTATAGCTAGAAATGTACAGCTAGACAAAACATAAAAATCGACGATAAGAACAAGGAGAAAAGATTTCAGGCATTTTTTAAAAACTTTTATCAGCACAATTCGTGAAACATCCGCATGTCCGTGTTGAAATGAGACTGTTTTGTGGTATGATGCTAGATCACATATCATAAAGACCAATTAACAGAATTCACATAAGGAAATGCTAATATTTACTGATATAAACATACAGCCTCAATTTGCATCTTAACACCCCCCCCCAAAAAAAAAAAGAAAAAAAGAAAAAAAAAGAAAAATCTTACCTTAACGTCTGTGCAATTTAACAGCTCATTTTTCTCTGCCGATTCCCTGTAATTATAAAAATTATCATTTCGATCAACTTATCTTAAAAACAAAAGTAGGTTTAAACATGTTAAGGTGATCTAAAGCATTATTAATATACACACACATTCAAATAATTCTAGATAACTTCTTATAGTTCCTGCTTTAAATGTTTCATATCTATGGCTTTGCGGCGCAGATCAGAATATGAACTGCTGGAACTTGAGAAGAAAATGACTGCAACACAAAAAAAGCTAGAGATCACACAGACAAAATTGTACAGATAATTTAGATTGTTTACCAGTATATTGAAGATTATATGTTCTGTCTCCATTTCTAACCGGTACATCAAAGAAAAGATCTGAGATACTAGACTAAAAATACGATACGTTTTACATAGTTTGGATCTGTTTCGTATATTGTAAATGAAAGCAATAACAAACCCCCGAACACAAATTGACAATACGGCAGGTTATGGTCATACTGGAGAAATGAAAAACAGCAGTGTTCCGGACTTTGTACAAGCATTTCAGACGAAAATGACGGTATGAAACAAGTCGATCCTACCTCGTTTATTACAAGTTTGTGAGACGCGATTGAGAGAGCGAGGTCATTTATACAGTACAGACAGAACAAAACGTATTAACCTTGAATATTGAGTCTTCATTTGACGTCTGTACTAAAATTTTAGTCCAGACATTGTCTCTAAACTGCAACAACCTTAATTCCCGTGTGATGTGTACGTTCGGTCTGGACAATTGTGACAGATAAAGTAAAGTTTTGAAAGCTAATTTTTCAAAGTCTAAATTTCACATGTACTTTAAAATTGGCAACAACCCCCTCTTCGCTTAGATATTAATATGATCATTCGCTCTTTCGTTTGTTGGATTTTTGAGGAATATTATGTCAAGCTTATATATACTTGTTTCTACTTTACATATTTTACTAGATTAATATCAGTTATAACCTTTCTAGAAATCAATATACATTTTAAGTGTTGCACGAGACCTAAACTTTTTATAAATGATGTTTTTAGGATATCTGCTTTTAAAATCTGGAGTCATGTCATGTTTACCCACCGAAGCAAGGAAATGCCACGATCGGTTTAATCAGAAATGCTTCCCAAGGCGCTATACTGGAACAGTATTCATAACCAGACCGATGCTTATGTTTGCTTATTTGAATTACAGAAGGAATTACGCTCCACTGTGAGAGAAATCGAATCATATTTTTAATGAAGAGAAGTATTGACAAGCGACCAGACTATTTGTATGTCGAACTTAAATAAGAACAAAAGAAAAGAGAATTTATCTTCAGTTCACGTCGAGTCTCAACCAAGCTTTGAGACCTCAACACAAACAGAAACAAAAGTAAGAGCTTGAGTACAAATTAATTCGGAATTGATTACTTTCCCTTGAATCAATTTCATGTCTGCTAAAGTGTCAATCGGTGGTAAATTTTGTCGATTAAATAATGAAGATTTTTATCATTTATACATCACTTGAACAAATCAGAAACTCATTTGTATTTCACTCATTTTCAATGAAAAAAGGAATAAAACAGCAATAGTTTTTACGGATGGTAGTTATCCTGTTGTCAGCCATAGATTTAATGTGTTTTGTGATGTCTGAATTTTAATATCATCATGCATAGAATGGTAGTTCATTAAAACTACAATAGAAACTCTGTGCACGAACATACACGGTGTCTGATATGCATTATATTGAAAAAGTATTCAAAGCATAAACGATTCTCATACTTTTAGAACGGGCTTCAATCCGTCACACATTTAACACCAAATAAAGACGATTTTTAAGTACCCAAGATCCTTTGGACAAATGAACAATAAAATGTCATTTGATCATGATAGAACAAAAAGTCTTTCAAATAACTTTTGGAGCATAGGGACCATAGATACATGATTGTTATATACGGATTTGATACCTGTTGCAGGCGAAAACCAAAACCTTCCCGTCAAATATGATTTCAAAAGCATTCTGAGTCTGAATTTTATAGTTGCTAAGGAATCTCTAATATTAAAGTCTTGTTGCTATGGTGTGATCATGAACTCTGACCTAGGAAGCTGTTTCTAACTGTATAGTGCATATCAGAATAGAGCTCTCATATCATTATAACAGTCTCTTAAAAAAACATCTGCCCTAGACAGTGGGTTCGGCATCAATTCAACAATATAGGTTGAGTTATAGCTTTCAGAAACTGTTCCATCTTTAGTTAACACTATGGTTAAAAAGGATACAATTTATTCATTATATACGGTTTAGTGAGCGAAGCGGAATAAAACATCAAAATCTATACATTTTCAAATACATGACAATGCTTTATGATTCCATTTATGTAAGACATCGCGACATGAAGCATGAACATGATAAACAGGTTAAGTGGAGAAAGCATTAAGATGCTCAACATATATTGATATTAAAGTTTATAGGGAATATGTTTCCGTTTTATGGGCAGTAAAACAGCCGCACCTGAGGAGTATTAGACGACTATTTGATACTCATCTTCCTGTAGAATTCTAGACATTTTATTGTCTATACGTATTACAGGCCTCATTAGTAGAAGACAGACATCGGAATAAAACTGTACAGAAGTTCCCTTTAGTACTGAGGGTTTAGTCTTATAGTTTTTGATCGATAGGTAATTGGAGATAAAGAGAGTCCTATCATCGCTCTAATGTGGAGAATTTTCTTGTAGAATTCCTATTACATATTCCTATAATTTGTTTAATTTAGATGTATGATATATCCATAACAATATCATCAATTGTATCGATTCCTTGACGAAATAAAGGGTCATAAAACCGTAATTCATTCAGCAATCTGATTGTTCTGCGGATTTGTCTATCGTTTTAGTGGTAATGACTATTAGAACGTATGTGACAGGGGCGAAACAAGACCACGAAAAATGCCAATCTTGAAGATTTAAACATCAATCTTCGTCACAGCACTAACAATTATTCATACGAACGCGATTTTCTGGGGGAATATTTCATGATTTTGTAACTAATATGGTACTCATTCATCTAGCCTTATATATAATTGCGATGTAGAAGTCACTTTTCAAGACACGTTAGATCCTTCTGATAAACCAAAAAATAAGAGAAAAACAGAATTTAGTGAGTATAGAAGGTAGGATAGATGTACAGTATGGTGACAATTTTATATACGAGTTAAACCCAGAAAAGACTCATATATTAGCAACTTCCGGTATACAAAAGGAGTAGACAAACGACAAAACAACAACAATACAAACAACAGAAAACAACATTGATAAGAAGAGAATTGCAATCTAACTTATTTCTTTCTCATTACTTTTATAAACTTTAATGCCACGGCAAATTAATTACTCAGATCGACCGTGCGTAAAATTGTTTCAGAAAGAACAAAATATAAAGTTCTTCCGCCCACCGCATCATTACAGACTATCTTCCACGAGATTCTTCATTGAAACATCCCATGCATCATTTAATGTTGGCAAGTTTAGCTCGAAACATAAGATGTAACTTTTCTATAACATTTTCCATAAAGGCCTAAGTAGGCAAATATGTAAGCAAAATGTAGCTTGTCAAACATACAACAAACGACCATTAGCAGAAACCCAGATCGATGGTTGATTTCTTTGTCATTCTAAGATATGTAACCTTTGGTTCTTAAGACTGAATAACAAGATTTTAGGAGCTTATTCTAGACCACTTAAGGAGTTATGGTGTAAGATCGCCTAATTTACTGTCAATAGATTCAATCCTATTTGTTTATTCTGTGAGGTTTGCGATGTTGTTTGATTTCTTTCTCGTAACTTTTAGTAACGTTAATTCATGGCTATCTTTTACATTATTAAAAAAAAAATCATTTCATTTTACACAGGACGAAATCGCCTAAAAGTCACGCTTTCTAGTTGAATATTCAGATACAGCAGTCCTGTTAGAGCTATAATCTTAGAAGCAAAGATGTACCAAAGGGGTTATCAACATCATAAAACCGTAAAGACAAAGACAAAACCGGTAGACAGAAAATCATCATAACGAAACAAACCACACAACAACATAAAACACACACACACATAACAACAAAACCGCATTCAGGAACGTGAACTAAAGTCGAAACGAGAGTGAACCCAGGTGCTCCGGAAGAGTAAGCAGTTCCTGCTTGCTATAGCACACCCGTCACGTTTTGCTAAGTTTTTTGTAAAATGAACCGCTGAACTGTAGTTTCTAGGAAAACAGATGACTTCTTGATTTATTAAGTTTGTTAGTAACTTTGATGGTAAGTGTTTTCTTTCTTTTCTACGACAACTGATATAGCAGGCTTAATTTATTCAACATATTACTGCTTTAAATTTTATATGACATACAAAAATAGCATTATTTGAAATATATAGTCCAAAATATCAGCAGATCTTATATATATTTGCTGTTCAAAGTTTGAAAAAAAAGTAAAATAAAGTCATGAAAGTACAAATAACAAGTCATTTGGATGCTTATCTTGGAAATATCTGAAAAACAATTGTATAATTGATGAAACTCGCCGTAACTCGTGACACTCCACTGCATACAAACGATAGAAATATTGAGCTACATTTTGATTAGAACACGATTCCTTGAAACACTTGATTTTTTTTAAATTGGAATAAATTTAATATACTTGATTTAGTTGAATAAATTGTGTCCCTGTAAAACCAATTTATATCACATGATCAAATCATCGTTTTCCTGTTCAGAATTAGATGGCCATAAACTTTTATTGAAATAATCATGAGTGTTTGTGCTTTAACATTTTTCACTTATTTGTTTTCCAAGATGACATCTGGCTAAATGAAATATTAATATGAAATTTATCAATATTCAATTGTATGTATCAACATTTGATTATATACAAATTCCGCTTTCCTGCAATAAATTATCATTTTAAATTTTTGGCTGTAGAGAATATTCCTTAGATTAAAAGTTGTCGGTAAACAAGAATATAATCACACCATGTTCATTATAGTAATGAAAATTTCTATCGGTAATCAATTTCTGCAGTCCAATTATGCATTATATGCATTCCCATGCGTCAAACTTACACCTTCAATATAAAAACATGGAATTAAATTTCATGCACGAAAACCTCGAAATCCGCTATAGATTTAAATTTGAGATAATGCTGTTTGTAATCTGTTACAAACACCTGAAAAAGGGGGTGGCAAGGCGAAGGAAATAAAAACAGAAGTCGTTCAGAGAACATAGCTACATGCAAACCATTATAAGGAGTAGTTTTATACATGTATGTCCATTTTATGATTCTTAGCTAAAATATGCATGTCTCTTGGTTTAGCGTCTTTAAAAGATAAAATAAATCCACAAAATTCTGGGCAGAATTATATCTTATTACGACACTTTATTACATTTTCTTATAACTTAGTACAAAGTAATCAAAAACTAAAGAAGAATAGCGCTATGATATTTGTTAGAGGTGTTTTTTTAATATATTTTTTTAATATATATTAATCTTCCTAGCTTTTTGTGATATATAGCAGTCACGAAATAAGCATGCATAACTAAGAGTCAATTCAAAGTTTCAAAATACTAGTATCAGAGGATGCTTCTTGAAAGCATCTTTGCCTTCCAAATCTAAAATAAGTTTATATGTTAGAACCCAACGCAGTTTTAGTCTTTCTAACAGTCATGTAACATTTAACTAAGCTAACAATGCAGAATTAATATTCGACAGTTTTAAAATCAGTTTCGAAATTTAGAGCTCTTCATTTCGTTATTGGCATATAATGCAAAATTTTGAACTCTTTAAAATAATTTCTGCAAAAATTAACATGGATTTTTTGGGTTTTTATTATAGTTATTCGAATTAGATGTTGCAAAGTTTTTGATAAACCTGTTACTATTTACGGCATTCATGTTAAAAATCTTTACCGCGATTAGAAATAAAAGTTCTGAAAATGAAGAGAATATTTTTTACATTAAAATATGAGTATTGAAAATAAAATTTAAAAGTTTTTTTCTCTTTTTTGTTTTTCCTAATTTAAACTATGGTTTAAAAACAAAATTATTGAAAATCACCAAGGGAAACACAAGAAGAAAACAACGACACGTTTTACATAAAATTTCCACATTGGGATTTGGATTTTTTTCTTGGTAGCTTAATGAACAAGAAAAGCTCTTACTTTGAATGCTCCGGGAACATTAATTTGTCGATTTATATCTCAGATATTTCTTTTCGTTGTATAAAACAACACCCACAGTGCCAGCAAGGGCTTTCTTGTATACATGGCTAAAACGCGCTTAAAACTATTTACATTTAGAAAACCCGTTAGGAATAGTATATTTTAATCCAACTACTCAACGGTCTGTTGTTATCAAGTTTATTCTCTTAAACATATAAAATACTTGGATGTAGTCAATAGAAAAAAAAGCAAACGTGTACATGTCTCGTATTGACCTGTCTCAAGTCTGTGTTCGACAAAACTCGCGCTGACGAAAGGACGGACACCAAAAATCCATCCCACACAATATTGATAAAAAGGTATAAAATGCATTATTCAAATTTTATAATATATATAAGAATATATTGGACAAAACCCGCTTTTTAGGATTTGTTTCCATTTTCTTCTCTTCATAAAAAGTATTGTAATGTTTTGTTGTCTGTTACACTAAAAAACTCCAAAAATATATCAATATTAAAATAAAAAACAACGACATATCTGTAAGTACTACCTGTAAAGTTTTGAAGAAGAAAAAAGATCCGCCAGACAAGGTGTTTTTTACTTCAATTATTTAATTCCTCCTAAACATTTTTTTTTCAATATTTGACCTTAAAGTAACGTAACAACTTTAGCCTGGGGCAATAGTACAAACAATTAAAATATTTTAGTATAATTATGTAATATTGATATAATTACTTATTAAATACAATGTCTCACCTTCTGTGTCCCGGCTTGACAATTTTAACCTCCGGAACGGCCAGGAGGTATGGAGAGTCCGTTCCGTAATTTGTCATATTCGACAAATTATCTACTCCATGTTATATGTCTGAGAATGTTCATTTTCAATAAATAATTTTAAAAAAAATAATTTCCTTTCCTTAATCTTGATTAAGCGACCAACAATAGTGAAAGAATTGGAATCGTATCAAAGTTAAGAAAACTCATTTAATGTAATTCCATTAAGAAGTGAGAAAGCAATTCTTAGCCGATGTTCAATTTGATAATTGGTGGGTCTACAGAATCAGAAGCTTTACTTCAAATCAGGTCTTATTCAATTGACACCCAATGTAAACTGGTTTATATTTATATCACTAGAGCGACAGGGATTTCCCTTCTATTATCATATATTCCATCAACCAAGTTGGATATGTGCAGCGAAGTTTAGAAATTAATATTTGTATACCCTGGATAAAAAATATCAAAATCGATGATAAGAATTGATATTGTGAAGCTTTGTGCAAAAAACGCTTTAAACTTAACGACGAAATCGCTAGTTTGATGTATATTGTCTAAACGTGGAAACTCAACAGACTGGGGCGATCGGTTGGATTAAAACGGTTTTAATTTCATTTGACATGCTAACTGATGCACCGCAATGTTTATATTGCAATATACCTTTAAAGCAAATGAATTAATCATCAAAATCAAATTGATTTCGATCGATCGTAACATAAGAGGGGATTCCTATTCTGTCAAGTGTTACTAAATATATTTATCTATGTACATACGTAATAATTCAGGTAGACTGATTAATGATTTAAAGGTATGACTTACCGAAATAGAATATTATAACCCAGACTAGGAAAAGTCAGTTTACAGTAAAAAAAAATATATCAAATTGTATCTTACATTTCTATGGATTCCATGTTGTTTTTCCGTGGCATTAGATATATACTAAAATCCCTTATACAGTCATTCAAAATATTAAGAATTCATACAAAATCACACATAGGTAAACAAACAAAAAATCTCATCCGGGACATTAAATGCCCAAATACCTTTTATTTAATCTTTTCTTATCTACAAACCGCCTCGAGGGCTTTAAAAACCATGTACAGTAAAGTACATGTGTTTTACCGTACAAACTGCACCAAGAAGACTATCGATTCCTGACAGAGCAATAAAACATTGAATTAGTTCCTACCTGTATTCATTAGGTTCCGCTGGACACCATCCCACAGAAGGAATTAGGCATTTCATCAATCACCCTGTCCTGTAGTGGTCCACATCGCCACTGATTAGCCATATACAAACGTACTGTACATCATTAAGCTTCCTTTCAAATGGTTTATTGGCTAGTTTTCAGTTTGTATAGGTTTTATCCAATACATGACTTTTCACTAAGCATACAGTGTTGAATGATATAAACTAATTCCATTAAGAACATTTCTGGTGATAGAATTAGTTTTGATTTAGAAGTTGTCCGTCCTAATAGCCTATACATAGTGGTATGTGTCTAAATTCTGTTGCTGTAACTTATTTTGATTAAAATGAATAAACGGTTCTTTGTCTACGTGAAGTCGTCGGTCACGGATTAGTTTCAATACTTTTATTTGTATTTTGAGTGAAAATTTCTGTCACCTTTGAAAATGTTTGTTGATATTGAAATGCAACTTTACTTGCGACTAATGTAACAAAACAGTTTATAGCACCCACATTATGTATAAGAATAAGTGCCCAAATATGAACATGAAATACGATGTGAATACCTTTAGGGATCTCTAGTCCAACAGCAGCGGTCATCGACCAGTGGTTTCACATTTAAAAAACATAACGGAATTTAAAACAGTTAATTTTGTTCTGCTATATCTGCACCTTTCAAGGAGTAACTCTCACCAGCAGCACTTGAATAAAAACATTGGAAGGTAAAAGACAAAAAGTGCGGAAAAAGGTACTCAAAACCAAAAACGCAAAGTAATACAAGAAAAGAAACCTGGTGTTTTAAACAATTTCGAAGTTAAACAATCAGATTTCAATGTCAACAAAGTTATATTGATAAATTCTTGTCAGACAAGTCTGACGACCAGGCTTGTGGTCACCCTCGGGGACCCCTCGTCCACCAGCAGCGGTTATTGACCCAACGGTTTCAAATTACAAATATAGATTATTACACTGGGTTTTCCATATCAGATCCCATATTATTTCGAGACTCCCATATTAGGTCGAGGTGTCAGCCGAGACCTAATTTGGGCACTTGAATTTAGGTCGAGGAACTACATGGGATTCTGTGCCATAATCTCTTTAGTCACATTATTTTCCACACAAGACCCTAAAATGCTCTATAAAATACACACCAAAAAGGTAAAACACTATATAAAAATATTCAATTATTAGTGTTTGATTGTCGTTATAAAATAAATTATAGCCTGAACATAATCTCATGATTCTTAAAAGGGCCGAAATAATGACGTCACGTGAGCACGCAAAACCTGATATGACCCAGGAAAAAAGCCCCCTCGTGAGCACGCGAGTCTCAGGCCTCCAGATATAGCCATATTGGGACACTGGTCAAATATGGTTAAGACGTTTCCCGCTGTTTCATCCGGGCAAATTTACGCATATAAACGCTAAATGTGTGATAAATCATAAGTACAGTTAATTTGATTATGCTGTAAATGCATATTTCAAGGAGTAAACTCTCACCAGCAGCATTTGAATTAAAACGTTGTTAGGACACAGCCCAAGTACTCAAAAGCCAAAAACATTCTAACATGGAAGCAATTAAAGATCGAACACATGCAGTATAAGGTAAGAAACCTGGCGATTTGATTTTAAAAATTCGTATTCAAACAAATGGAAATGTCAATGTAAAACAATAGATTGGTAAATCCGTGTCAGACAAACAAGAGATTACCCCCGGGTAACCCTGGTCCACCAACAGCGGTTATCCAAGACATTAACGGTTTTAGTCAATTTTTATAGTATACGGACACTGACGTTTAAAATTTGAGATAAAAATGCTATTTTATTTTCCTAGAACATTATTTTTGTTATATTATTGATCCAAAATGCCCTTAATTTTATTTTGTATAATACTAGTGTTTTTTCTTTGTTGTTGTTGTTGTTGTTGTTGTTGTTGTTGTTAGCTTTGAATTTTAGATGAAGGGACCAAACAGAACCACATGATAACTATTGCGACATCTAGTTTGAATGAATGGTTTAGTAACTTATATAGATATTTGGTACATATAAGCAGTTATAACACATACTAATTTCAGATTCTATTTTTTATTATTACTATCTGATATTTAGCCAAACTACTTATAAGAGACATAACATCTTATCTGCACTACGGCACGCCATCACTGCCTTATAACAAGAAACCATCATGACATGATGTAAATAGTTATTACTTGATGTCAAACACTACTGACATGATGTGAAATCGTAACGATTTGGTATGAAAATCCAATTACATGATATGAAAACTCCATTACATTATACGAATACTTCTTTACATGATATGAAAACTTCATTACATTATATGAATACTGTATGCACAGTCATACACATCTATGATATACAATATTGACCTTATATACAATGTTAGCCACAGAGATAACAACACACAGTAATGAGTTAGCGGCAGTGGTAATTAGTATTGATCTGACTTTGGATTATCATTAGTATTTCAGTAGTACTTGTATTTAAATATTTTATGTCCATCACATATTATAGTTAAATAATTACACCAAGAATAGCTATCTAGTGATTACAGGTTTAAGGCACTGGTAAACTGGGTACCTGTATGTGATAAGGTTCGTCAGTCACCTGCCCAAGGGTTTCCTTCGGATATTCCGATTTTCCCCCACACTAATAATTGCCATATAAATATTGTATATGAGCCTAATATGCACATGAGTGTG